>JAHWFO010066380.1:116472-127423 GCA_023313115.1 Rhysida immarginata
ATAAAACTAATTACCGCGCAAACTGCGCGTGGGTCCCGTTCATATATTTAATAAATGAATTACACATGACCATACGTTAAAAAAATTTACAAAGAGGAAAAAAGAAAATTTATCGAAGACAGGATTTGAATCCATACCTGCAAAATAGAAACCTATTGTTTTACCAGTAGAGCACCTGAACGTGATAAAAACGTATGCTACAGTTTGGGTTTTTATCAAGTGTAAACAATTAAAACAAACTTTATGAATTCTTTCTCGGAAAATTTTGAGAAATGCGTCAAATGGCTTTGCATGAGTGTTAATTTAGTAAAAGCTACACATAGTATTTTTTTTTTTTTTTATCAAAATCGGTGACTCCAAGTACAGGCGTACCCCGATTTGCGACGATTCGATGTTACGACGGTAGATGGTAGCAATTGAAGGTGATGCAAAAACAAAATAACACACAAAAAAAATAAAATTTAAAAACACCTTTGTGGGACAATGACCTCAAAATGTGCTTCCCATTCTCCACTATCTAGTGAGAGCAAGCCAAAAAGACAAAGGAAACCAATTTCATTGGAAACAAAGCTGGACAAAATTAAGCGACAACGTGCAGGACAAAGTGTGCAGTACATTGCTGACTCCTTGGGACTATCACATTCGACCGTGTCCACTATCCTCAGCAATCAGACTGGCATCTTGGACGCTGGAGCACATGCTGGGTTCCTTTTCGGCTAAGACGATCACGAAGGCCTGTGACCACTTCACGGAGGAAATGGAGAAACTGCTCATTTTGAGGGTGCAGAACCAGATCGCCATCACATGATATCATTTCACAAAAGGCACTCCTTCCAAAAGTGACACAGAGGAAGTCCTATGTACATTCTATATGTTCATGTACACTTGTATTATTATCATTATTATTTTACTGTAGTTCTTTGAGAAATAAAAATGATTTCTGGCTATTCAGTAGGATATATGTGGTTGCCTTCTCTCTCTCTCTTTCTCTCTCTCTCTCTTTCTCTCTTGCCATTTTTGAATGGATAGGAATGCATCTATGTGGACACAATGCTAAATTCGCTTCGATTTACGACGGCTTCGACTTATGACGGACTTTCGGGAACGGAACCTCGTTGTAAATCGGGGTACGCCTGTATATCATCCAGTTATCATCCTTTGCTCATTCCTTTCCTAACATCATCAAGCGAGAAAAACATTTTCATCATACAAGCAACTACATTTCAGGCCTGTCTACATGATGCTGAATACCATAGTTTTGGTGCAATATCCTCTACCTCGTTATTTATTGACTATAAATTGTTTTATAATTAATCTTAACAGAATTTCTTTTTATGCCTACATCATTACAGAAAGACATAAATAATAAACTTACAGATAATGTTCTTCACTAAAATCTGTTGCTTCTTTTTCTTTACGTTCTCTAATCCTCCCTGGGATTGTCTTGTTATCTGGATCCCTGATGTCAATTACATCCGTGATTTCATTCTGAAAGTTATTAAATAATAACAAAGATTAAAGTGAAATTAAAAGATTAATAAACTTTTAATATTCATCTACAGTAAAAGTCCTTTAATCCTGCAGTTAGATTATCAAACTGAAAAATTACTGAACGTAAACTCTGCTCTCACTACTATAAATTCCTCTCCTGCTAAGTAGTACAAGCATTGTGTCGATTCAAAAACAGAAATATTACAATAAAAAGCAATGCACTGTGGGCTGAATTTAAAAATTAACTGGACAAAAGTCATTTTTTCAACTTTTTTTTTCGATGAACAAATGGTTGAAAATTGTTCTTAGATGTGCAAGGAACTGTTTATAATAATTAAAACATTTTGTTTGCACGGACGTATCGAGTGACTAAGGTGTCAAGTTACTACAAGTCTGTAGTCATAACAGAATCCACAGCACCTCCTCAACAGCAATTACATTTCATTCTACGATTGAAGTGGTTATTTTTTGGCTGAGAAGCAAAACAAAGGATGGAAAAGAAAGCTAAAGGTATGCGGATTTTGAATTTTATGTCTTGAATAAGATATTTTAGTGCACCTGTTTATAGCAATTACGAAACAGCAGGTATTACAGATTACTTCTTAAGCTATGAAAACACTTAAAAATATTTAAGGCTACAAAAAATGTTCTGCTAGATACCACAGTAAAATTGGTTTTAAAGTAAAGTTACATACACTTGTTTTTTGGATTAACAATAATTAGCTGCTCAGATCTGCTCTCAAAATTTATTTTTATTTTTTTAGACCCTCCGTCATTCAGCTGTCAACAGCTGTTCAAAATTATTCGACATAAAGGTACTTTCGATGAAAGAGCCTCTAGCTTATTTACCTTTTTTAACCATGAATTTGGTTTAGAAGAGTGTTCCAATAAAATTGAAACTGTGATAAAACAAGTATTACGAACATTTTCAAGCAAAATTTCTAAAAGACGGTCTGATGGCTACAGACAAATTGAACGATTCCTTAAAAAATGCTAGCTGGCTGCAGAACGATATCACTTTTCCAGAAGAGGTTTATGATGCTATACGGCACGTTAATGATATGCCATCAGCATCATTTGATGTCGTTGGACCATCAACAGTTCTAAGCCGAGCTACAAAACAAAGAAATGAAAGACAAAACATTTGACGGAGAATATTGGCAAGCTGGAGCTTACTTTTACCTCTTAGAGCAGTCTGGTGAAAGAAATGAGCTGATATTTTAAAGGAAGCTGCCCAAACTACATCTCAAAGGGCAACTAAAATGAAAAGAGCATACAAATTGTTCACAAAATTTTAATTCATAGTTCTCAAGTGATATCTTCTTCAATACTTCCTATTGGACAGTTATCTGAGGAAGCTCGGGAAGCGAGAAATAAGGACATGAAGTTTAGAGAAGGGCATACAAGAAAATTTTTCACGTGAGAAAACTAACATGGATCTGTTACATAACTTACTAATCTCTTCAGACCTAGTTGCATCAAGTGTGAGACTCCTTTCATAGAGAAAGAAAGGAACACTCTCTCCTCAAGTGCTGAAATTACTTACCAAGCCAACTTCTGGTTTGCCAGAATCTTGAAGCTCACAATTTACGTCGAGCTCTGACTCGGAAAGTATATGAATATCCATAATTTAATAACATAAGTTAACATTTTTTTTTGTTTATTTCACTGTTTATTATTTTTTGGATAGAAAACTTTCGAAATAACTTATCAATAATTTATATTAAATGTCTTTTATATGTTTTAAACCTTTGCAGTTACAGATATTTTTGAGACATGCCGTACTATGTAGGCATTTAATAATTCGTTATATATAACATTTGTCATATTTTCAACTTATAAATTTGACAAATATCGAGTAATCTTTTAAATTTCCCTTTTTTCATTACTTTATTATAAAAAGAACACTTTTATTTGAAGAAACTTATCATTTTTAGTTTTGTCCAGCTAATTTAGAATTCTGGCCCACTGTGCAATAAATATTAAGATAGTGATGTGCAAATTTAGGAAGACATCGGTGCTCAGATGTCTCAAGAGACAATTATTATTGCAGTTATTTATAGTGCAAAATTTATTTACTACTGTATTATATAGAACGATTTAAGAAAGTCATTAAAGAATTAAAAAAAACGATAATTAATTGCATAGATACTGAACATTTAGAGAGCTTAAAGCAACAAAATAAAAAAGTTTGATCAGCATCAAAAATTCTCATAATAATAATCGTGGGAATAGAAAAGGGAACTTAAGCACAAGCAACCAGAATAAACAACCAAAACAAACTAGAAATATTTTAAAATATTTTAATTTAATTTAATTTTGCATTTAATATGGAAAAGGGACTATTCTGTCTAAATTGCAGGTACCGTAATTTACGGTAATTACGCCGTAGCTTTGGATAAGAGGCATTGATAAAAACGTATTATTAAAAAAAAAAAAAATGGTCGTTACGCCACAGCGATAGTTAAGGCGCACCCCCCTCCCCTTTTACGATAGACAAGTAAAACAAATTTGCTTAATTTAAGAAAAACCTTCAAAAGTCAAATATTCTTCTTGAAGATTCAAACATTCCTCTACATTTTCTTTATTTTCATCATTATCGTCAGCAATAGTTTTGTATGGTTAACAAGCAGCTCTGTGATGTACAATCATGACAACAATGATTTCAGACAACTGTTACTGCTTCAATGTGATGCAGTTGCATTCTGCCCTGATGAAAAACAAACGAAATTAGCGCATAATATACACGGGTTGAAGTTGCCCTTCATGGGTTGAGAAGTTACATTCGTATTTTTTTTTGGCGACGGGAAATTCAAATGAAAAGTTGTATAATGAACTTCAAACGAAATTAGCATATAATATACATCACAGAACTTTAATTAACCTGTATTTACAATGTATAGTTCATTATATATTACATTAATTCACGTTTCATTTGAATTTTCCGTCGCCAAAAAAAAAATACGAATGTAACGAAATTTTAGGTGGGAGAGAGGGGGGCCGGACCAAAACTCCAACTCCCATCGGAGAAATTTCTCCTTCCGGATTGTTTACATCCACAACGTTTATTATTTTTTATTTATTATATGTGGTGTTCAATATAAGAAAAGCATTTATTTAAAAACAACATACAAAAATTAATTCAATATCCAAAGAATGGATTTGTTCATCCATGAGTTGGAGAGGGTTTTGTGCTGATGAAATTACAGTGCAATATACATTAATTATTTTGCATATACAGTACCAGATCATTATACAATAAATTAATTCACTTTTTATTTGAATTTCTTGTTGCCAACATCTAATACAGAAATAACTCCTCCCAAAGTTCGGTATTTCAAACAGAGACCATCAATATTGATGGTCTCTGCTTCCAAACGGCTTCAAACAACTGTCCTGATGAAATTCACAACAAAATTACCTGGTGTTACAGATTAATTATACAGCATATACAGTGTCCAGTTCATTATACAACAAATTAATTCACTTTTTATTTGAATTTCTCGTCGCCAACATCTAATACAAAAATAAACCATTAAGGAATGACCGAAAGATTAAACTAAACCATTCACGGAACCATATTTTTAAACTGCCCAATGTTAACATTGTTAGTTTCGAATGGACCATAAAGATACCACTAAACCACGTACCGTTGAACCAATTTCGACTATCACTAATTTTACAGTATATTCATTCATGACACATCATTCCAAGTCATTTGATATATTACATGCCATATTTTAGCAGTGAAAGTTCCAATGAACCATAATGGTTCCACTAAACCAGGTTCCTTGAAACCAATTTCGACTATCAATAATTTTACGTTATATTCATTCATAACATATCATTCCAAGTCGTTTGATATATTACATACCATAATTTAGCATTGAAAGTTCCAATGAACCATAATGGTTCCACTAAACCAGGTTCCTTGAAACCAATTTCGACTATCATTAATTTTACGTTATATTCATTCATGACACATCATTCCAAGTAGATTGATATATTACATGACATATCTTATCATTGAAAATTTTTGAGGGTACCAATAGAGCACGTGCCATTGTTTCGATTACAACCATTTTCAAAATGGGTCATTCCTGGAACCATATTTATCAATAGGCGAAAAGAGTAATTAATGCCGGCTTCTATCTCGTCATTATGTTTTGTTTGATAAATTACTTAATATATCTTCCCATTGAAAATTGCTTGGCAGGAAAATAGAGGTACCATTTGTGCACGTGCCAATGAACGGATTTAGATAATAATTGTGATTGGTTCGTGCCATGAACCATATTCATCGACTGACGAAGTGAGATTTTGAAAATCTTTCATAGCCTCGGAGGAGTTAGAGCTACAGATAGACAGACAGACACATTTACCCACACGGATAGCATAAAGCAACTTTCGGTACTTAATAACTCTTCCCAAAGATTGCTACTTCCAGCAAGTTAATAAACCATTAAGGAATGACATAACCAAGTACCGAAAGGTTAAACTAAACCATTTGAGGAACTATATTTTTAAACAGCCCTATGTTAACATTGTAAGTTTCTAATGGGCCATTACACCACGTACCTTTGAACTGATGTCGACTACCATTAATTTTACGTTATATTCGTTCATGACATAACATTCCAAGTTGTTTGATATATTACATGCCATATTTTAACAATGAAAGTTCCAATGAACCATAATGGTTCCACTAAACCACGTTCCTTGAAACCAATTTCGACTATCATTAATTTACGTTATATTCAATAATGACACATCATTACAAGTCGTTTGATATATTACATGCCATATTTTAGCATTCAAAGTTCAAATGAACCATCATGGTTCCACTAAACCAGGTTCATTGAAACCAATTTGAACTATCAATTTTACGTTATATTCATTCATGACACCTCATTCCAAGTCGTTTGAAATATTACATACCATATTTTAGCATTGAAAGTTCCAATGAACCATAATGGTTCCACTAAACCAGGTTACTTGAAACCAATTTGGACTATCATTAATTTTACGTTTTATTCATTCATGATACATCATCCCAATTTGTTTGATATATTACATGCCATATCTTATCATAGAAAATTTTTGAGGGTGTCATAAAGGTACCATTAGAGCACGTGCCAATGTTTCGATTACAACCATTTTCAAAATGGTTCATTTCCTGAACCATATTTATCAATTAGCCAAAATTGTAATTTATATTCGCTTCTATGTCGTCATTACGATTTTGTTTGACATATTACTTAATACTTCTCTCAATTGAAAATTGCTAGGTGGGGCCGTGAAGGTACCATTTATGCATGTGCCATTGAACCGATTTAGATAATATTTGTGATTGGTTCGTGCCATATACCATATTCATCGACTGACGAAAATAGTCATGAATAACCGCTTCTATCTCGTCATTACTATTTGTTTGATATATTACTTAATATATCTTCCCATTGAAAATTGCTTGGCTGGAAAATAGAGGTACCATTTGTGCACGTGCCAATGAACAAATTGAGATAATATTTGTGATAGGTTCGTGCCATGAACCATACTCATCGACTGACGAAAACAGATTTTTAAAATATTTCATAGCCTCGGAGGAAAGAGCCAATATTGATGGTCTCTGCTTCCAAACTGCTTCGAACTACAAAAATGATCTTGGAGATAATGATGAAGAAAAAGAGAATGAAGAAGAAAGTTTAAATTTGCAAGAAGATACTTGACACTTTTCCATTTTGATTCCGAAAGTTCCGATTTTGAAGGTTTTGATTAGTGTATAGGTTTTAATTTATTATTTAATAATTGCTTTCCCAATATTGTCAACCTTCTCGAAGTACAAGTGTTTTTTTATGTATTTGAATAATTTGAATAATATGTATTGTTCTTAAAATAAGCCCATTTGTATTATTTTTACACTTTATTTTTATTTATCATAAATTTCATTCTGTTCTGCCATTCGTTACATTCGTATTTTTTTTGGCGACCGGAAATTAAAATGAAAAGTGAATTAATGTAATATCAGGGATGGATGAAGGGGGTAATATATAATGAAGTATGCATGTAAATACAAGGCAATTAAAGTTCTGTGATGTATTTTATACGCTAATTTCGTTTAAAGCTCACCTGAACAGAATGCCACTTTTTCACATTGAAATAATGTTGAAGTTGCCCCTCATGGGTTGAGAAGGTACATTCGTATTTTTATGGCGACGGGAAATTCAAATGAAAAGTGAATTAATGTAATATATAATGAACTATACATTGTAGATACACGGTAATTAAAGTTCTGTGATGTATATTATACGCTAATTTCGTTTGAAGTTTATCATACGACTTTTCATTTGAATTCCCCCCCCCCCCCAAAAAAAAAATAAGAATGTAACTTCTCAACCCATGAAGGGCAACTTCAACATTGTTTCGTTGTGATAAAGTGGCGACCGGAACTTTAAATGAAAAGTGAATAAATGTAATAAATAATGAAGTGTACATTGTATATACAGAAAAATTAAGGTACTGTAATGTATATTATGCGCTAATTTCGTTTGATTTTCATCAGGATGGAATGCAACTGCATCACATCGAAGCAGTATCAGTTTTCTGAAATTGTTGTCATGCTGTTAGGAGAAAAAAATAGTAGTTACGCCGCATTGATAGTTAAGCCGCACAGGCATTTTTATAACATTTTTAATACATACGCCACGGCATTATTAACGTAAATTACGGTAATCAAGCTTTGCATTGCATTGTAATGGGGAGACCAGAGACCAGTTGCTTCCTCTTTTCTCTGGGCGAAAGGGGGTGTAGTGAATTGTTGGAAGAGACAAATCATCTTCATATTGGGAAAAACGTGTGCATTCTTGGAATGGTGTCTGGTATCCACTGCTGTATTAAAGGACTTTTACTGTATACCTTACTGAAAAATCACCTGCAATTTCGTAAAAATGCCTGAATACTGATTGGCAAATCCATATTTTTTATCCGGGGATGTTATTAGATCCACATTATGATTTTCAGGTTCCTGTTCAATTTGCCAATCAAATTCTACATCTTCGTTGCTATCTTCTTCTACTTTAATTACACCATCTTTAAAAACAATTTCATTAAGCACAAATTCCATCTTATATATGTATTCCACAAGTAGAAAATACTTATACGACTTACCTACCACTTCTATACATGGTGTTGTAAATTTTTTTGGTTTGCTAGGTGCAAGAAGCTTTGATATTAAATCAAGACCTTCAAACGTTTCACCAGGCTGTTTTTTTTTCATTTTGATTACAAATTTTCCTGTGTAACAAAGGAAAAAGTACAACATATTAAAAAAAAAAATTTTTTTTAACATACGGAATGCCTTTTTAATATACAAATAGAAAAAGAGTCTCTCTAAACTTTGCAAAGTGCTACAAGATGTTTCTAAAAGCAAAAAAGTTAAACATCATTGAATTTCTATGAAAGAAGAGTCATGGCAAAATTGTTGCTTTGTTTAACAATTACAGTTGAACTGCGTTAATAAATACCTGCGTAATATGTCTTTTTTCCTTGATCCTGTACCTGTGAAAGCTATTTCCATTGTGATGTTACCTGCGACTGTTGTGGTCAGTAATGTGATATTACCGTCGACTGTCGCAGATGTCAAAAAGACTGCATACAACTTTTGTTTGAGACAAAGTATCACTGGCAACTGTTGCAGATGCCTATGAGAGCATTTTTTTCTTTTTGCAAGTCCCCCATTTTTCAAAGAGACAAAAGAAAATCACCTTTGTCAAAAAGAGACCGTATGGATGATTCTTCTCTGACCAAAGAATAGCAGGGCAATAGGGCAACTGTGAATAATTTGAAGAAAAAACCCACTACACAGTAGAGGGAAACACCACACGAAGATGGTGTCTTTTACTTGTGTTTAACTTACCGTACTTCTTATGAACTAGTATGGCATTCACCAGAAATGAGTACACAGTTATCTTAATTAAATACTGTAATGCTTTATTGATCTATGAAATATAATGTACAATATTTTAACAAAAGAAAGGGAAAACAGGATTACTGTAATCTTAAATATTATGAGTTAAAGGTAAATAGGAATAAGCTGTAATTGAATGTTCACACCCTTCTTGTAATAGACGATTTAGACAACATATATGCCTACCATATAGAGTGAGATTTTTTAAATGAAAATATCACCACCAAGATCAACATGTGAGCACTAACCAGCACGTGGTACAATGTTGAGTGCGTAACTCGAAAACTACTTCTTGGAATTCGATCAAATTTTAACGGTATACACAGTTTTATGTACTCTATTATTCCCCCAAATTTCATCATCCTAGATGTTATAGAATCTGAGTTATTAACAAGTTGATCTTCGTGGTGGCTTTTTTATTTCTGTTCATATCTCGGTTAGCGTTCACAGGGGTGTTACACTGTTCTGTACAGTTTGGAGCAGCCTTTGGAGCAGAAATTTATGGATTTGGAGCAGGGTTCAAAATTAATATTTAATATCATTTATTGTGCTGATTAACAAAATTAACCTAAGTAAACTCATTTTGGGCACATTTTTAAAGATAATGAATTAGTACGTTCATACAAAAAAATTAAATGTAAAAAATAAATGTTATCATGCCAAACTGAAAAGAAATTTTATCTTTTGATAAAGAGATTCATCGTATATGTAGATGAAGGAGTGAACCATCTTTTAAGTTGTAAAAAAAGTATCTTTAATAATCTGAATACAAATAAAATATTAACAATTATAATTCACTACCTTACATGTAATCCAAAATTATTTAGTTTTTTGTTTCTTCTTTGCATTTCCATGGGTTTAGTTGCCGATTTTTAATTTTTTTTTCAAGTTCATTTAATATTAAATAAACAAGTGGTGGCCTTACAGTATAACAGAGGGACATCAGGAGTTCCAACTAGTTTCACCATTTATTCCCGGCTTTGTCAAGGATATACAGCAAGAGGCATGCAAGCCTTTATATATACAGAACAGTGGTACAAGTTAAGCAATGAGCGTAAATATATACAAGAACCAATAGGATATAAAGCAAGGGGGCCAATGAGTTCAAAAAGGACGTAATGGCCAGTAGAATAAAATAGAATAAATACAAACATTTTTTAAGATACACAAAAATGCAGAAGAAACATAAAATAAAGAAAACGAGAGAAAATCATAGTAGAACAGATAGAGAACTAAGTACAGTCGAACCCCGATAACTCGAATCTTCAGCGGACCAGATAAAAAATTTGAGTTATCAAGTTTTCGAATTAACCAGTAAATCGAAAACGAGGCTAGAGGACAATTATAAAGATTACATAATACTCACAATGTTTTTATAAATTCGAATTTTTTTTTTATGAGATCCATTTATAATTACAGTACGGACCTCGTAATTTACAGTCGTTTTAATGCAAAATCAGCTCCAATCTCGTTTTTACATGGCTTCCGAATTCT
>JAHWFO010066380.1:128184-170624 GCA_023313115.1 Rhysida immarginata
TATATCTGGGACCTAATTTCTCCCAGCTTTCCGATTTCTTATCGTCCCTTGGCCTCCGAATATCATTTCGTACTCCAACCCCAGCTGCTCGCACCCTGAACCGCCCACCTCCGTCACCTCCGACAAATATTCCCAATCCGGAGTTTACCGCCTGAATTGTGCGTTTTGCGATATGTTCTATGTGGGATTATCGACCCGCAATCTTGCTTTGCGATTCAAGGAACACCTTGACTCGTATAAAAAAAAACGGGACCGTGTCTCCCACTATGCAAACCATCTCGCAGATTCCAGACACACTTTGAAGTCAAAAGAAGAGATTATGTCTGTCTTGCACATCTGTAATAAACCAGAAAAAACCGCTACCCTCGAAGCGATCGAAATATTCAAGGCCAAGAAGTCCACCCCACACTTGCTTCTCAATTGCCAGACGGACTTTAATGTGTTTGCAATACTTAGTTCTTTATCTGATCTACTATGATTTTCTCTCGTTTTCTTTATTTTATGTTTCTTCTGCATTTTGTAAGTTTCTTACCCCTTTATTTCATTTTGTTTTTTTCTATGTAAATTCTCTTGTCTTCGGACAACCGGATATGTTCTCTTTTCGGTCCGCGTTAAACGCACCATCTTTGTACAATTCTCTTTTGTGTATCTTAAAAAATTTTTGTATTTATTCTATTTTATTCTACTGGCCATTACGTCCTTTTTGAACTCATTGGCCCCTTGCTTTATATCCTATTGGTTCTTGTATATATTTACGCTCATTGCTTAACTTGTACCACTGTTCTGTATATATAAAGGCTTGCATGCCTCTTGCTGTATATCCTTGACAAAGCCGGGAATAAATGGCGAAACTAGTTGGAACTCCTGATGTCCCTCTGTTATACTGTAAGGCCACCACCTGTTTAGTTAATAAGAACAGTATTATGATCCATCCTTCCACCGATATCATTTAATATTGTTGAAACGCGAGCTTTTGCTTCACTGAGCTCATTCAACTGAACTCATTTCCTTTCTTTTTATTCCGTCTGCAATAGCACATTCTGCATTTCCTAAGAATGACTGGGATGCTTTAAGTTGAAGCCACAGAAAAAACAGTTTCAGCAGCTGTCACAGTATCATCAAATCCAAGTGTTTCGCATCTTTGAGTGTTAAAACTAAGTCTAGGTGGCAAAGGGTTTTTAATTCGCCATTTTCTTATCTATTTTTTCGTTACAAATCAACATGTTTCATGTTTGCCGCATGGCGTTTCAATGCTGAGACACCATGCTGTCTGCAATTATTTGTTGTATCTACAATACAACAAATTGCTTCTTCCTGTTTCGTACAAGGCATACACTATTTTCCTATTAAATCTCCATTTGCATCAACTTCTTACAAAATGCTTACATTAAACTTCTACTACACGTACAGACGGAAAAGAAAAAAAAATATACTATTAGTAATTACGAAAAAAAACTCAATGAATGAATCAAATTTTTCAATTAATACAGTACAAAATTTATTTATATATTTGTATATTTATTTATTTATTTATGCATAACATATAAAATATGTACAAGCAAGCCATATGTGGCTTATAATAATATTAAATAACATTTTATATATTAACATGCACAACAATAACAAAAATTTGCTAATAAAATTTCTAAGAAATTTAGAAAATAATCAATTTTATATGTATGTAAAGGTATGCTTGCAAAGGAACATATTCTCCATTTTTGCCAAAAAAATTTCCACACAATTTTTACGACTTCAGTTCTAGGATAATTAAAAGCAATAGTTACTAATAAAGAACAACGTGAATATGTGATTGCGGATGCGGACTTTAAGCGTTTATCGCTAATGACAAAATATTAATGAAATTATTCCCCATCCCACAAAATATATAAATTATAATTTATCTTAATTAAATGACTATTCGAATATTTCAGCAAAAACTAAGTACTTTGTGAAAAGAGGGAATAATTCCGTTAAATTGAACTATCTGACCAAAATCGCAAGCTTTCGTTTAGCGTTTATTACCACTCTCGGCGCTTCGCGCCTCACATTATGTTTATTTTGGGTTAACACTCTCGGCCCTGCGGGCCTCACTGGTCACTGTTGTCCGTTACTCAAACGCCTTCGGCGTTCTGTCTACGACGTCCCCCTCAGGGGGCAAGTTACTGTTATATACCCCAACCTACTTGGTCACAGGGGGCAGTTGGTTTACCCCGGGCCGGTTACCGTTGCTTAGACTGTAGAAAACGCAAAACGAACAGCTTGCGATTTTGGTCAAATAGTTCAAATCAACCAATAATTCTATTAATATTTTTTCACTAGCGATAAACGATTAATGTCGGCAAACGCATGTTCATATAGTTCACATTAAACAAATAGGGTTAAAATTTAATGTATATAATGGTTTATATATTTAATTTAATTCGTGTAATCAAAATTACTATCGGGTAATTAAGATTGAAATTTAAAAAGAAAAAAAAGGTTTCTTTGACTGATTATTCCCCCTGTTGGATTGATTAAGAAAATAAAATGCTTCATATTATACATACAATATAGAAAACGCTTTAATATAAAGGTTTCTGTTTTTACAAAATGAAATTTGAAATAAATGTACTAACCTTTCATTGACATTGTTGATCGTTGCATCAATTTTTTGCAAAAAAACGCACGTCGATCAGTTTGTGAATGTTCTATTCAGCGACATGCCATGTGTACGTGTGTACAAGCTCAATCAACACGTAGAAAATGCGCGAAAATACGTCATTTCCTTAGCCGTTGCTAAGAAACAATGTCGACGAACCGGACGAACATCCGCATTGGAAGTGACAAAATTTTGTTTTAGTTACATCATTTTTGCAAATATATTAAAGAAAATAAGTTCCGAAAATCGTGTTTATTATTATTTAATTAAAATTTATTTTATAGTACAAGAAATAATTTTATATTAATAAATTAAAATTAAAAATTTTAATTTTTCTCTCTAATAAGGCTGTTTGGAGCAGTAGGTATTAAAATGAATCATTTTGAGCACAATGGCACTGGTTACATCATTTGGCGCAGGTCGGCGCAATTGGCGCAGATTTAACACCCCTGCGTTCAAATTCAGACTCCTGTTCATATGAACTTTTTTGTTTAGAATCATCCATACTACTTCCTATAAAAGGTTGTAAAAGTATTCTTGAAACACCCTGTATACAATATTGTGACATGTCATAGTAATTGGCTGTTCACATATGCCCGGCAAAATAAAGTTATAATCATTATAGTGATTTTTGCTGTGTTTGTTTCGTTTCATGATAATTAAGTTCATTTATTCTAATTATGGTCTTATTTATTTATTTTTAACTTGTTGTAGCGATCGCTGTAGCGTTATAGCGATGCCGCAGCGCTTGCTATTGTTGTTGATCTGATATTGTCGTCTCGGAGAATTTCCAAGCAGATAATATCAGCCTCTCGACGAGGCATTGTTGTCTCCTGTAATGTTGTTCTGGCAACGGATTTCTTTTTTTTTGAATAGAATATATTAAAAAAATAAGTCATGTGTGTTGTCGAGATGCTGTTGGCTAGAGAGGCTGTGTTTCGCTAATGCTGAGTCGAATGATGTCGAATTTTGAACGTTAGCCCTAATGGGTCGTTGACAATGCTTAATCATTTTAAAAGATTTAAATACTTATTTTATCCGAAATGTCTGCACACAAGTACTGTGGAATGCTGTTTTAGCAATTAATTAGAGGTTCTGGATGAGCTTTTATTTCTACTCCGTGTATGAGTTTGTATATTTAACAACTGCCAGTGGGCTCGATCAGCTGCTCGCTGCATGTCGATGTCGAACTGCATCCATGGCCCTGTTTAAGCAAGAAAAGAAACAAGCAATGCCGCCAATCAGATGATTTCGTGGTAACAATGTTTTAGTTACTTTTAATCGAGCGTTAGAGACTATAATGATGACAGTTTCTCCTGTTGACTGAGTGTAGACAGTGATGATGTCGCAGTTTTTACATGACCGATACCTACGTGTTGCTCAAGTTCTCAGTGCTAGAAGCGCAGTGCGCATGCTTCTGAACAGTGTTGTATATAGCGAACAGTGTAGAACTTATTGTAGTTTCTTATGTCTGCCTGACCCTGTATATGCTCTGTAATAAGTTTAAAGTGTCATTTATTACTTGCCTGTTCGACGACATATATTAGCACGGGATGGCCGGAAATCTTTAGCTGTGTAAAGATTTCAGCCAAGTGCGCAAGTGGCAGTGAGGGTTGAACGCATCCAGTGTAGCTGGTGAAAGGGGTCTTCGCGGAATTACAGCAGAGTTTCCCCCAGCCACTACTCGTCTGTGGCGCAATTCGCTCCATTGGCAATGCTGCTATTCGGAGCAGTCTCCTGGGAAGGGTTACAGCATCTCCCCCTTCCTTAGACAAAGTTAAAGGAGCCACAGGGCATCAGAGCACGTCAGTCTTGGGGTTAAAGGGAGCTGCTGCCGGCCAGAGTGTCAATTATTTGCTCCTCTGATAAGGTCCCGTGTGGAAGCGCAGCTTGAGTGAAAAGCAGTTAAAGGGTGTTCTCAGCCACACCCTGGCAAATAATGGCTGCTAAGCAGAAATTAGAAAAGAAAATGGAGGTTTTATTTGGCTGAAGCTAAATAGACTTATATGTGGTAATAATTGGGATTAACGAGCAAAATGCTCTGTTTTAGATATTAAGAAGTTTCTTTTGTTTATTATGATTCTTTGGGGTTTTTAATGTTTGGCAATTTTTGCCTCCAGTGCACTGGGGTTTGGGAATTAGGAATTAAGTACAACATTTAGTTTTTTTCCTCAGATGATGTTTTTATGTCAATAAAGTGATTGTGAGTTTTTATGATTGATTGTCCGACCTTCTCTGTCTGCCCTCGATTATCCGCCCCAAACCCCTGACAAGACCCTTCTCCAAGGAATTGTGATTAGCAGGGATTAATACAATTGGTGGGAAGGGGCAACGTCATAATATAAACTGCAAAGGTGGATCTGGAGTATTTAACAGAGATATGTGTTTTTTGTATCTATCTCTGAATGATACCAACATAAACTCAATCTCATATTCGATGCTAATTTGTAGATTCCAAATCATTCAATGGGTCACTGTAGTTCTTCTTGGAGTTGAAGAGGTTTCTTGTTATCTTGTTTGTCTTAAAAGCAATGATGACCCTGCTTTTTAGAAGATGTTGGTGAGAGTATGGATCATGGACTCTACTGTTAAAGGATCACTATTAACTTTGCCTTGATTTGATTGCGTTCTTTCCACTGAGGATGTTGTCAACTACATTTGCGTTAAAGCCATTAAAAATGGCAGTTTGCTTGATGATGGGCATTTCATCCTTCCTGTTGTTATTGGACATGGATAGTGTTTCAACGTGGGTAACCTGAAGGCAGTAGTCAAATGATTGGTGGGGTCGGAGGGGGCAAGATGTATAATGTTGCTGGTGGTGATGGATTCATAGAAAATATTAAAACCGAAAGGTTTGTTATGATGTTAAGTCCAGGAACTAAACTTTAAGGAGAAGTTTTCCATTGCTTTACCATGTTTGCCAAATGCAAATTGGCACTAAAGGCTGGTTTCCATTTAGCGTCGGCGTCGGCGTCCTTTTTTGCAATCGTCGCCTGTGAGACGCGCCCTGATTAGCATGCGAGCGCAGTCGTTTTCCATTTAGCGACTTTCAACAGTTATCCTGCATCTGGTCTAATCTGATTGGTCGAGTCGCTGCAAACAATTGTCGCTCTCTCAAGGTGATGGAAAAAGAAGATATCAACCACTCCGGTCAAGTTCACGCTTTGAATTTATTACTATATCTTTTTTACTTAATAAATAAATGATTCACGAAATTTTTATAACCTGTTTATTAATAAATTCACGAAGGAAAAGTCGCGAGAACCCATGTCGGCGAACAGCAGCTACGGCAGCCATGATTCTCCATCTGAATCGGCGAAGACAACTACCCAGAATCCATAGCAAAGTAGATCGCACCTGATTGGCTAGATCAAAACGACGCCTGAAAAAGATGCCTAAAAATCTAGCCATGCCAGATATTGAAACGACGCGTGACCGACGCCGAACCGACGCAGACGCTAATTGGAAAACGAATGCGTTTTTCAAAAATTCCAAAAAAAAGACGCAGACGCCTAACCTACGCTAAATGGAAACCGGCCTTTAGGAAGTTGAAATTTTGCAATTTATTTGGCACAGTGCAGTCTCATGATTGATGCACATGAATATTTCTATTGCTAAAGATTGAAATGTCACTCATGTTTATGAATTTAGCATGTCTGCTTCTAGCTCTTGATTGATTCAGTGTGGACGGTAAAACAGTCTCGTTCGTTATTAGTGGGCCCACTCAAAAGAAGACAAAACTTTGAGTACTTATAGTTTATATTTGTTTTACTATGTTGTATCACATGATCGTACAGTTCTCTACTTAGTGATGTTGAAAAACATCGGTCGTCTCTTTCATTTGCTATGCTCTTTCATCAGCGATATGCTTGTGTTTTTTGGGGATGTTCACGATTGTCCCTCGCATGGCCTGGTGATGCTGGAATGATTCCGCCTACTTGCTTGCTCTACCACTGTCGGACTCAGCTATTCGCCCACGGAATCAAGCCAGCTTCCCACAAATCCTCGTGGAGTTGCTCTACACAATGACCCTCAAGCTCCACCATCCTTGAGGAGGCCGATAACATCTTTGTTACGGAAACAGTTTGCTTACTTGATTCTTTCAAATATAGATCATTGATACGTATTAGTAAATCTTCACTATCACTTCACACTTTGCGCTAAATAAAAGCCGAAATAAGGTGTATTAAGAAAGTATAAATACACGTCTGCAATTAAGGTTTTGAAACTTTATTTCAAACAAATTAGTTTTTTGAACAGAAATTACATTTTGAATGTCTGCACAGCAAATAAACAAAATATTACACATTTGTGGCAAATAGTTTTTCGAATAAATGGAAAAAAATATGAATAATGTAGAATTTTGCTATTAAGAAATTATAAATACACTCCTTCCAGAAGTGGTACAGCCAACTGCAATAGGCTACAACATATGCAAATCAGTTCAAGGTATGCCTAAAAGGCAAACCACACAGATTTCTTTTGTTTGCAAATAAAAATTCCACAATGCCACATTGTATACACTTAAATGAAGTGAGAAAAGTTTACCTTCTGAAAGGACAAGGGAAATCATGCAGATATAGTGCAGCAAAAGTGGGACGATCTGTTGGTGCCATTCAGAATATCTTCAAAAAAGGTGACCAATATGGGAAAAACAAAAAAAGTGGACGAAAGCCAAAACTGACAGAAAGGGCCAAGAAAAAAGTTTTTTATCTAGCATGCAGAAAAGGAAAGTAGTCAAGGTCAACTGCGAGTGAAACATTTTACTGTGGCAAACGTATTGAAAAGCAACAAAAATATTGCACGCATCAAATTTTAAGCCAAACCAAAGCTGATTGCGAAACAAATAAGTCAGGCTGGAAATGGCCAAAATTCACATGGACTGGAAGGATAAATGGAGCAGTGTACTTTTTTCTGATAAGAAAAAATTCAATTTAGATGGGCCGGTTGGTAATAAGGAATATTGGTACGGTTTAAGAACAAAACCTAAAGTACATTTCAGTAGTCAAATCGTTGGTGGTGGTGGTGTTATGGTTTGGGCTGCATTTGGCTCGGGTGTTAAGACAGATCGTGTTATAGTGAATGGAAGGTTGGACTCTAAACGATACTAACAAGGGAATCCCTCGAACATGTATGTCACAGATTTCCACCAAATTGAAAAATGTTACTCATCTGAAGCTACTATAAAAGCTTGCAAAATAGAGAGTGCGAAATTGTGTTTCTTTCAAAATACACTGCGAAAACGAAAAAATTTCAGCATACATAGCCATACAAGGATTCCATTGTTAAAGCGGTTAGGCTATGTGGGGTTCCCTTGTAAGAGAAGTTGTACAATCTTTTGATACCCTTTGGCCCTTTAATTGGTGGAAATTCTTGGACATTCCAACAAGACAATGCTCCATGCCAGATATCGCACTCAACAAAACAGTGATTTGGAGAGCAACAAATAACTGTCCTCGACTGGCCATCCAGAAGTAGTTTTTTTTTTTTTTTTGTTTTTTTACTGTGCAGACATTTAAAATGTACTTTTTTTGTTCATAAAATTATTTTGTTTGAAATAAATGTTTCAAAACCTTGATTGCAGACGTGTATTTATACTTTATTAACATACCTCTTGGAAGCATTTACTGCACAGACCTTGTTGAGCATGCACCCTGCATGAGTGCTCTCCTCCTTTTCTCTTCCTCTTTCTCATTCTTAGAAGAAAAAAAACAAACCAAAACATATATACATTATTTGCATCAAATGTGGTCCCCCTTCCCTCATCAAAGAATTTATTCCCTTTTTTACCCAATTAAAAGATGGTTCCCAATTTTGCTAAGTGCCCCTTCCATCCCCTTTTCCAGGCTTCGATTTCGCCCTTGCAGGTCACTACTGAGGGGAAAACATTCAAAACAATAGGTCACATTTTTCTCTCTCTCCATCTCGCTCCACATGACAGATGGGGAGAGGAAGCAATTCACTCGATGGAAGGAAAATTATAGGGAAAACTCAACTTGATGAGACAAAACTCACGTGATGAAATAATTGTAATTAATAACAAATATTAACTGTTTCCTTTGTTAAGAGTTCTTAATGCATGCTCTATAAACACTTGATTCTAAAATAAAATTTTGAATAATCTCGGAAATGTAAAGTTCACTATACTTTATACCTAACTTCCCTTCTCCCAACTACCAAAAAATTTTTTTAAGGTTCTTTCTGCAAATAAGTTATCATTTCTTAATGGCAATACAGGGTATTTTAAAATGAGATATGTGAAATCAATCTAACCTAAGTCTGGATCATAGGAAGCACTCTGAAGTAGACTGTCATCTTCAGAAGATTCCACTTTCCCAGGAAGATTCAATCTTTGTTAAAGAAACAAGTTACCGGTATAACAAGTTATATTTTATATTCTGCTATATTAAGAGATGGTTATATTTTACATGATATACAACACCAGTAAAATCTTCCTCACTTACCTCAAGAAGTACGGTTGGCAATAGAATTTAAAATCATTATCTTCAAAACATACTTCACTTTCAGCAATCTGAAAAAACAAAATTCATGAAGTGAAAAGTAAGAAGAAACAAAAAATTTTCAACAAAATGTAAAACCAATATCTCAACAATAAAACCAACAGACATTAAAAATTATAATTTATGTTTATTTGCATCAATTAATTACATAAGTTTAAAGCCCGGTAAATGGCCTTGAAAAATGAAAAAATTTCAGAAGGAACTGTGTGTGAAATTGCCTGTATAGGAAGGTAAAAAAAAAAAACTATTACCACACAAAAAAACAAAAAAACTTGCTGTTGATAATGAAGACATAGCCTTTGAAATATGCATCCGGCATTTATCTTAGAAGTTTGCCAGGCATTTGCAAAACCACACACATCCATCAGACCACCAGAACTGGTAGTGAGACTCATCACTCAATAGGATGGTTTCCCATTGTTCTGCAGTCCAGTGGTGGGATTCCTTGCACCACAGTAAATGACAGGTCACATTGAAAGCTTATGAACTGCTGCTCATTCATGAAAACTAAGTATGACGATCTCTCAGCAGATGGTATGATACTTGCATCACTAAATGCCGTGGATCGTAAATCCTGTGCCAAAGTTTTTAACAAAACCTTCCGGTTTGATATCACCACACATTTCAAGAATCGACGGTTGCGATCTGTCAATTTCGTCAGTGTACTGGGTCTGGGTTGCCATTTTATAATATGCTCTTGCTTCCAGTTCAAAATAACTTTACTCACTGTCGAGAAGAGTATCTGAAATTTGTTGGAAATCTCTCGAATCGAATGGCCAAACCTGTGGGTTCTAATGATCATCCCTCTTTCTTCCACACTAAGTTTGTGTCATCTGTTCATATTAACTGCATAGCAGCTACAAGTGTATTCTAACCCGTTGTACGACTTGTACAGACGATCCCATGCGCATATAGAGATGTCCGTTGACGGATGGCTAGATAGTGTATGCTATAACCTCTGGACCAAGGCATCATAAAAAAAAAATGTAAAAGTTCATTTCCATAAACAATGATTAAAGCGAAGTTTGCTTAATGAACGCAGGTATTTTGTTTGAATGGCATATAGTTGTAAAAATTTTCTTTTAGTGGTACACGATTGTGTAAAGGTAAAAAGGTTTATAAATTTTGTTGGAGAGCTTAGTAAATTTTTAATTTTTATTTCATTCAGGGATAAATTAAAAAGAAACATTTCTTAACAGATAAACAAAAGAACTAAATCATATATAAGAAACTTATAGTTTGATGTCTTCCAGTTGACGTATAATAATTTTATTACAACAGCTGTTTTTTTTAAATATTATCCTGGTCACAATAGGAGTAATAATAATGAACAAATTATTGATTACAGTGCTCCCTCTACATAACAAAGTTTTTTTCCAGAGAAAATTTTTTTTTTATCATTTTTATTTTAACAAACCATCACCCCCAGTCTGTAGTTTTTATTTTCCAGAAAAAAAAAACTTTGTTATATGGAGTTGCCATTATAAATTTGCTTTTAGGCCTAGTACCATTATGTAGAGAAGGCACTGTATTAGGTTACCATTAAAAGCTGACAATCTTCAACGGGCAAAATCAATAAGATTACAACGATCAAGAAGAATTTTGGCATCACTGGAAAGAGCGCAGAACTTAAAATTTCGATAAGCAATACTGCAATAAAAGCCCAGAGGGCAGAAGGCCTGACAGAGCAGGACTCCCGAGAGCTAACAAGAGAAGCTAGCTAGACAGTGAGACAAAAAGGAATCAAGAGAGCATCCAAATCAAAGGGCCAGATGAAGTGGCAATCTCACCAGGAGTCTCGACTATATGCATACAAGCCGATGTACAGTAGCTGATGAGATTGCAGGCAATGGCTTCTATCCTGATGAACAAAACAGACCTGGGTAATAAGAGCCCAAGGTAGTCTTGTGTAATCGGAGAGAAAGATCAAGATACCTGGGATGGTTAAGTGACACTTGAAAGCAGCAGTGAACAGCCATGAAAGTGACAAGAAGCATAAGTAGGAAGGGAATCTTTCAGACATAGTGGAGTTGCAATTATGAGATGCATCAAAGATATCGACCCAGAACTAAGGCAATCAGACATCATCGACACACGTGGGATGTTCATCTACAAATGACAAATCTGCAGATGACATTGAGATGACCACTGGATCCTTTTGGAGATGATGACCTAGGGCAGTTATTGATTTAAGAATTCTTTAAAGCTATTAAATAACTACTGTACTAAATAAATTTGCACTTAGAATCAAATTTTCAGCAAATTTGCAATTTGCATTAATCATTTGCAGTGGCATCAATGATTTGCGTTAGGGATGCAACATTGAATCAACACATCGATGTTTTACATCATATGATATTTGAATTTAAAACATCGAAATGTTTTAAAGATTGACATTTTCTTAAAATTGCATAGCACTCCCTTAATGTAGACATAGAACTCTACATTCTTATGATATACAGTCTAACCTCGCTATAAGGGTACCTGATAAAAGGATAGTCCACTTATAAAGATACAGAGTGTATAGTCCTGGTCTTTTTTAGTCGATTTCAATGCATTTAACTCCTCTTAAAAAAAAATACGGATAAAAGGATAATCTGCTTATATGGATAAATTTCTAAATGCACTGTGATTTCATTGGTAGGCACATTCTCTCTACTGTTTCTGGTGACTGGCAGACACATTCTGTATAATATGTATACTATGCATATAGGAACCACTTTATCATCTCCTTCTAAGCACTGTATCCACTATATAAACTCTGTAAGAGGTCATTAGGAATTTACCAGGCCTAGTATGACTACAGAACGCTCTAAAAGAATGTAAAATTTGGTTTAGCAGATGGAAGTTAAAATTGAATATCGAAAAATGCAAGGCAATATTTGTCATCAAGAAGAGAGAGAGAGATCTTTAGATTCTCTAACACTATACAGGGTGCGTTCACAAAGTTTCAAAACTGATTTTTTCCTGAGCAGGGGAGGGCGCGCAGACCGGATCCACTGACAGGGTGAAGTAGTGGGGGGGGGGGGGGGGGGGAGTCAGCTAACCGACAACACCAGCGGCAGTTACTTCCGAGACACTGGAGTGAGCAAATCGCTAGTGGTGTGAATGCATGTCAGTGACCCCCGTCGAAAACTTGGAGAGTGCATCAAAATTGCAGAGTTGAAAAGGCTCCAGCAAAGATTGCAGAGTCCACCGCATCTGCCAGGAGATCAAAGATGATTGGGTTCTTCACCACGACAATGCACCCTCTCACACGTCGCTCACCGCCGGCAAAGTTTTGGCCAAGTTCAACGTGGCAACACTGCCCCAGCCACCTTACAGCCCCGACTTAGCTCCCAGTGACTTCTGTTCCCCCGAATTAAGGGAAGCGATTTGACCTGAAAGGGGAGCGATTCGACAGGATTCAAGTGGTCCAGGCAGCTTCGACGAGGTCCCCTGACAACCTTCCGTGCGAAGAGTTCCAGGGAGCTTATGAACAATGAAAAAAATGCTGGGAGTATTGTGTTGATGCCCAAGGGTCATATTTCAAAGACTTTTAGCTTGCTGTACAAAAATGTTTAATAAATTTTTTGTTCTGAGACCACTCTTGAACTTTGTGAACGCACGCACCCTGTATGGCAAAAAACTGGATTGGGGTTAACATATAAATATCTTGGTGTAGTTGAATAAGGGATTGACTCTAAATTTACCTGGACTCAGCACGCAACATATACACTGGTGGACCAACCAGCAATGTCAAGAAAAACTGAATTTATACGAAAACTGTTTTACACCTACAACTCTAAGTACAGTAATATGAAACAATATTCAGGGAAGAAACAAATTTATTTCTGCGTTGTTGGTTTCTTATTATCTAAAATCAAAACAAGACTGGCCAAAAGTTTAGACCAGATTTGTATAACATAAAGGGGAAAAAGTATAACATTATTAACTAATGAATTATTTTGATATTTGAGATCATTTTGACTCTACAATATTTGACAAACAACCTGAAATAGAATTAAATAAGCTTTTAATAACATTTGGCTTAACATTTGGTAGTATGATTTTAATATACCTAACGCGTTTCGGCATTACGCCATCATCGGAGGTTACAAAACTACGAGTTGTTAAGCTGGCCCGGCCAGGTATTTATACAGAACGTGATTGTTACAATAACCAATAGGGGGACTTTATACAAAGTAAAGGCGGTGGGTGGATAGAAATAGAATGAAAAGAAAATGAGATGTTGCCTTGATGCGCGGACCTCATAGAGAGCTAGTTTGGGCGACGTGCGGTATTGTTCTTTGTTCGTGCGTCGGCGTCTATGAGTATCTGCAGTGTGTCTTCGCGTTCGAAATAAATCTGATTGTTGAGTAGTGTCGTCGTTTCAGTTTGTCTTCGCTTCTTGATCTCCATTTCTTCTCGTAATAGGATTTTTGCTTTGATTAAGTTTGACTTGTGCGGTGTTGACTACATGCCCAGATGTAATATAATATCTAACATGTCTCTTAATTCTTAATTTGTCTCTTCGCGTCAGTGCACAAGGTCATCATATTTACGTCCTATTTTCCAATTAACATTTTTAACAATTCTGATAAAGATTTGTAGCTCACATGGGAGATTTCAGCAACTTTTTTGAAGTTTGTAAATTGCTTGTTAAAATTTCTAATTCGCTCTCGTTGGCCTTCAGTTAAAATTGTACAATACATAATATGGTTTTAGTGCTCACCACACAACACGATGACTTGTAATACACAAATTATTTGCATGTTTGTGATATTGGTCCAAACTTTTGGCCAGTCTTATTTTGATTTAAAAAGCAACGACGCAGAAATAAATTTGTTTCTTCCCTGAATATTGTTTCATATTTACTTAGAGTTGTAGGTGTAAAATATTTTTAGTATAAATTCATTTGTTCTTGATTTTGCTGATTGGTACAAACTTTTGGCCACCAGTGTATGTTGAATAAGGCCAGGGGGTCAAGTTTAGCTTGATTGCTCTGCTGGGCCGACATAGTGCCCTAAATATTGATAATAAACCCCTACCCTATAAGGTCATTGTTTGAACCATTTGGATGTATGGTATGCCTGTCTGTGCCAAAACATGTAAGACTAGGTGGAAAGAACTACAAATTTTCCAAAACGTTATCCTCAGGACTATTTATAATGAAATTCCTCCTTTTATAATGACTTCAACATGACTCATAGTGGCAAATAAGTTCAAGGGCACATGGAATCCATGCTGCCCAATATTGAAAATCATAGCAACAAGCTGGTATCAGGCATTTTAAATCATCCTACACATAGAAAGAAACACAGTGATCCGGGGCATATACTTGATGTTAATTTTGATGACACTGATAATGCCTTATTTCCAGATTACTGGACTTCATAGGTCGTGTTTCTACTTAAAGTCTTGGCAGTCCTCAATCAAATTCATCTCCTACCAAGAGGGGGTATTTTCTGTTTTCATATTATGGATTAACTACTTCAGTGTAATTCCTCTCGGCATTTATTTAGGAAGGGTGAGATTACGGAAGCTTAGCTTCAAGTGCCACTAGAATAGCGTTTCACTACACTGCTTGATTGTCGATTGTCATTTGGAATCTATCCTTCTGTGAAAACTCCCAGCTTCTTGAAAAATTAAGTGACTAGTTTTTGTATAGTGCAATGTTTTTTTTCCGCTATTGATTTGTTTTTAATTTTTTAACACAAATTTTCTCTAAAAAATAGCATTTAGGTAGTTTTAATGTGATATGTCCTCTGAAAAATATAAATCCATATCTCTGTTCTTAAATCCATATCTCGGGATTGTAATGAAACTCAAGTAAGCATTGCCGAAAAATTTGGTGCTCTGATATCTCAAATTAAGAAATCAAGAGAGAATATCTTGGTGACTGGCAGAGTAACAGAAATCCCAACTCCGGATAAAAGGATACATCGCTTATAAGGATATTTTCTTCCAGTCCCGAGGATATCCTTATTGCGAGGTTCAACTGCCTGATATTTCTAGTTTATTATGACAATTGGTCATTTCATAATAAATATATAACAAATAATAACGCTTATTTCTCCAGCAGCGATCGATCACATGGCTTAGGACAGGATCAATGCTATTTTGTTATTATCGATATAAAAGATTGTAGCTACCACTAATAGATTGAAATTTTATTTTACTTTTTTTAATGTTACAAATTTACTTAGCAAGGTGCCTATATTGTTTAATTATTATGAATAAATGGCTTTTTGGCTGAATTGTTGTTGCCATCCTGTTTTTGCAAAATCACTTTCATATTAGCTTTTGGAAACTGAAAAGTGATTGGGAAATCGGAAAAAAAAGTGATTTAATGTACTGTGCATTGTATAGATAGACCCTTATGTATATTAAATACAAGCTGGTTTCATTTAAAGTTCGTTAGACCGAACTTTGTTTGGGGACCCCTCCCCCACAATTTAGGTGTTTTATATGTCCAAATTTTTCGCATTATAAACAAATAAATAAATATGGTAGACCCAATGGTCATTCACAACGTCAATACCAAAAAAGGAATATAAAAGACAGGAAACTACAGTTGAACCACACTATAAGGATACCCTCAGGACTGGAAGAAAGCATATCCTTTATACGGAATTACGAAGGATAAATAAAGTACATGTAAAATGGGACTGTACACTCTGTAACCTTGTAAGTGGATTATATTGAGGTTCAACTGTATATTACTCTGACAGTTTAAAATGGCACAATTTAGATTCCTTGAATGTTGAATTAAATAAAGTTCCACTGAAGATCAGTTTAGGAGAGGGAAAAAACCAAACATAAAGACAACTTAACATCAATGTTTCAATACCATCTTATAATTAAATATAACATGAAATGATATATCATTTATAACCAGCTGAGAATGCATGGTACAGCATTACCATAATGATATTACTAAAAGCATCATTACTACATTCGTGAAGTCGGTGTCCCATTGTTAATTTTTTCGAAATTTTTTGATTCAGACTTTAAGATTTGGATAGAGCATCAAAAAGTGAATAAATATTATAATAGGCACACAAGTGCTATCTATTCAGAAGCAAGGCCAAAATGATAGAGGAAGCCCATTTGGATATATTGTAACAGCTTGGTGATTCAATGACTGCAATAGCTCAATTACTAAGAGAGGAACCAACAAAAGTCATGGTCCCTGGTTCGAGTCCAGGTTGCAGAATTTTTCCTTCCCCTTTTTTTTATATTTATTTTTTATATATTTAACATAACCCAATAAGTCTATCATAAGCCTATATGGCCAGAGGGCAACGAATTGGGTCCTTGGATGAACCAGGATTAACGACTGCTTTAAGATAGCTGCAGCAGCCGGGGGGGGGGGGGCCCCGACAAATGATTGTGTGTTACTGATGGTGATCTCCTTTGTATTTATGATTTGTTTGAAATGAATCTTCAGTATATTATTATCTTCTCTTTGAGTGGAATGACAGTTAAAATTAATCATTTTAGCTAGCTTGAAAATTTTTCTAGGCCATCAATATTTTGTTATTCTTTCAAAATAAACAAAATTACAAATTTCCATTTAGAATATGCCAATAAGATACAAATTAATTCACATACACTACTATTCAAATTATTACTAACAACATGCAATATTAAAAGATGAGGTCCTAAATAAAATTAATCAATTAATTAACATTTTGTCTTACTTTGCCATGTTTCACATAGATCACAGCAGTGAGAGAAACATCATCCTGTGTCAATTCAAAGGCTGGAGTTAGCATCCTGATTTCCAACGTTTATGTAATGTGAAGAAGCGATTAGATGCCTTGTTCCCAACTACATTTGAACAGAATCATTAATTAATTATCTGAAAAATGACAAGAAAAATAAGAATCAACAGAACAAATAAATTACCGGTATTTAAGAAATTATGAAAAATTATCTCCATTACGTTTGATATCTTATCAAGTTCTTTCAATTTAATTCCGTATTTAAGCATACAGTTCAAAAACTTTATCAGTTATTTCATGATAACAGATAACTTCCTTAGAATTATGAATGAATGAATGAATGAATCAAAGAGGAAAAAAATTCCATAAATTTCTTATGTTTTTAACACTCCCTCTCTTGGATTTAAAAACATTTATTTGACAAATATTGAAGAAATTAAATTTTCCAAAAAGTTTAAAAAAAAAAAAAAATTCTTCTACCCACGATTTTAGGCCTACTTCATATCGTTTCTCTCAATGATATCAAACGAGTAGTGGCAATGTATTCCTTGATTTATATTTATTCATGAATTCACATCATATTAATTAAAAAATCACTCCGGTAGCGATCAAGCGTGAGCGTTCATCAACAGCGGCAGTTTGAACCACCAGGACACGGGGAAAAATCCCGGTGATGCCTTTACTTTCTTGTGATTGAAGGCTGCTTTTGCCGATTTTTCCCAGCACCTGCCCAGTACGATTTAGACTGCCAGTCCACCCAAGTTGTAAATATTTATGCTCAGGATATACACTGACTGCTCAATTGAAAATAGACTCTTTCGATTTTAGACGTTTTGTCGAATATCTAGAAATATACTTGATTAATTATTCTGAAACTTCAAGGGTGAAAGAGCATGTTACACTTTTTGTATTTGGGTGAAGCTTTTGTACCAAAGGCAGATAGGGGACCAGCAACAAATTGAACCAAAAATAATGCTTTAAATGTTCATCGATCAGCGTGAGCACTGCATCTAAAAACTCCCCGTTCTCATCATTCACTACCAACATGATCAACTTTCAAATCTGATCACGTTCAAGCGCGCCTGATCACTTTCGCTTTGCAATAATGGCCGACAGTGAAAGCGTATCCCACCTCGAAGTCTGTTCCCAATGCGTTTATAGTTTTGTAATGAATCTGAAGTCACAGAACAGGTCAGGATACACGTTTATGATAAATCTTCCCTTTTAGGTGACGGGCACTAGCTACAACTCGCTACGGCCAACTCCCGCAGCCCGCTTGTAATTGGCGCACACTCTCTGTTATAGTGAAAAGTGGAAATGTACTTTGTCTTTGAGGAGAAACACGAAATAACACTGAAATACAAGCTGCCAGTTGGCACATTTCTTTTATGTTTTTTAATTAAAATTTTTTATAAGGGGCCATCCATAAATTACATCACACGTTAAGGGGGAGGGAAGGGGTCAACAAAGTGTGACATCAAGTGACAAGGGGGGGGGAGAGCATGACATAAGCTTCGTGACGTCACATGTATAGATTCCGAGGCCAATGAGAGACAGGCCAGGGCACTCAAAAGTCACCTGACCATCGGGGTCCAGGCAACAATCCATCCTTCATTGTTCCCAACAAATGAAAAAATACTGATTGTTAAAATCCAAGATGGAGATAATGAAGGATGAATTATTGCCCGGACCCCGATGGTCAGGTGACTTTTGAGTGCCCTGGCCTGTCTCTCGTTGGCCTAGTATAGATCTGTAACCTACGAAAAAGACAGGCCGGGGCACTAAAAAGTCACATGACCAAAGTAGATCGAGCAACAATCCAACTTCATTGTTTCCAACAACGAAAAAATATTGATTGTTAAAATCCAAGATGGAACAATGAAAGTTGCATTGTTACTCTGATTTGTATGGTCAAGTGAATTTCCGCGCCGAGGCTTGTCATTCTCATTGGCCACGCATAAATCTCAAAGTCAACTAGAAAGACAGGCCCTGAAACTCAAAAGTCACCTGACCATCTTAGTCCGAGCAACAATGTAACCTTCATTGTTTCTAACAAACGATAAAATACTGATTATTAAAATTCAAGATGGAATTTTGAGTTTCAGGACCTGTCTCTCTCGTAAGCCTCCTATAAATCTAAACTTCAACACTAATGAAAAACTTTAAAATATTACCAACTCTATCAATATAATAATATTGCCCCAGTGTCGAGGAATACTTATTGAAACGATTGTATGGTATCTGTGGTCTATATTTTTCATCATACAAAGCCATTAACCAACACAAGCAATCACATAAGAGCCAACAAGACATTTTGCCCATCACGAAGATTCGTCCTCAAATAACTGCAGCTAGACGTGCTAGGGAAGTTCTTTGTTTGATAAGTGGTGATGTGATTTTTAGGGTTAACGTCACCTTGTCAGCAGTCCTTCCTAAGAAGGGTGCCAACTTAAATTAAGAAAGAGGTGGGACCGATTGATATGCGATAACGAGGTTTATTCACAATAAAAGAGCAGATAAATACAATAAAATAAGGTAAACAAATTAGGCAGTAAGCAACGTACATACATTCCAATGTAGACAATAAGATCCAAGTAGTAACTAATGAGCAATTAATAGCTAGCACAAGTCTAAACTAATAAGACTCTCAAATAGCCACGCTAAGTAAACAATGTCAGGGCTTGAAATTCAAATTTTTCATGGAGGGGAGCATCCCCTCCTATGTTTGTAAATGGAGGGGAGTTAAACTCTTTGGGAGGGAGGCAATAAGTTAAGAGTTATGCAAGTGATTTTTCAACATATTTTAAGTTTTGTACATAAATGTGTTAAGAATAATAAAATAACAAAAACTCAGTCAAAAAATAAATGTAATAAATTCTTATATTTCAATAAACAAAAAATTAAATACTACTAAAATATATGAAAATGGATTTTAGTGTGTCTTGGTATTTAGCAATCTCTGGACATGATTTTGAAGCATCTAAACAATGCTAATCTATGAGCTACCCGATAAATTCCTATTACTTTATTATTTTTCTCTTGAAGATACCACAACGGTGACGATTGGAATTAGGAAATTCCATTGGTTCAAAAGTTAAATCTCTCTGAAAATATTCAACAATACTGATTGATGACAAGTTAAACCCGTAATCTAATGATTTATGGACGGAAAAGTGTGATAGTGTCCAAACTTATATTGAGAAAACTAATATTGTAAGATACAGAGAAAAAAAATATTAATAAAAAATCATAAAAACTTTTAATATGATTAAATGCCATGGGTGGGGAAACTCTCCTCCTGAAAGTAATTTTGGGAGCGATTTTAAAATTTTGGGCGAGAATCCCACCCTCCCGCCCTGAATTTCAAGTCCTGAATGTCAAACCTAAACAAGGGACTAAATACCCAAAAGTGCATACCGGTCACAACATACGAAAACCTCCCGTCGTGTAAATGCATAAACGCAAGGGGATGGTCACAACAGTGGAAAAACCAAGCCAACACATCCAGATCCAACACCAGCGGGCTAACAACAAAACCCAGATACCAATCCGAACAAACGGGACTAGCCCTCCAATTACGGGTTAATACAGCTACTGTCTATGAACCAAAACACCCAAGCCCCCACACAAACCAAGTACCAAGTATGCACACCAAAAGAAAGCCAAACCTGTTTAGGTACCCACTGTGCTAGTATTACTTTAACACAAAATTGTCTTACAAAACAATCCAATAATAAGATGCAATCTAACTTCCTAATATCATTAATATTCTAGTGCGAATAACTTTGCCGATTCCAATAATCAAATTAATAATCATACTTAGCTAATCCATAAACAACCATCATAAAGAGCAACTTCGGCATCTTACATAATCCAGCTACATCATTAACTTCTACAATTAAATAAACTTGACCTCACTTGGTCAGTTCCCAGATTAGATTACAAAATAATAAACCCTCCTAATACAAAGTTAACCGTTCTATAGTCAACAAAATTCACAATCCATAAATCACAATAATCCCAAAGTCTGCATTTCATAACAGTCTAATAATTCTATATCCCTTCTAACATCTCAACTAACAAAGCTTACAAACTTAAAAGCCCACTAATAATGGCACTAAGATTCAGTTAAATCCAATCCCACTAATATTACATCCACAACCCTTTAACTTAAGAAATCCTATTATTCTTATAAAGCATCACAATAACAATTCCCACTGAATAATCCAAACCATCTTAATAAATATAAATCTATCATCCAACACAGTCCCAGCAATACATATTCTAAAGTCAAAGTTAAAAACGTAAATTCCATCCAAAAACGGCTAAAAACCTTCCCTTTAATCTAACCCAAATTAATTAAAATTCCTGAACAATGTATCTATGATAAAGCTAGTTAATAACTTTCTAAACTTAGAAATTAATGATCTAGCATCTCAAGAATACAAATAAGGTATACCAATAATGAAGATAAACACAACGATACAAAAATTACCACGTGGTTTTCTCTTTCCAAGAGAGGGTTAGGCCTAACGGCTAATTACAACATCAATGCAAAAGGATCCCAGTCCGGGTGGAACAAGATTGTTCCCAGTCCCAAGGCATCTGCTTCGGCATCATCGCCTACCTGGGCTTCCATCTTCACATAAGTCTTACAGGTCTCGTCTCTGGATCGGGAATGATTTTTCTTTCTGCTTCAGGCCTCCTTTTATATCAAACGCAAGCGTCGGGCTGCCCTATAGTGGTGGCGTGGGTGAAGCTCTCACTCCACTTCCGGATTTCACGCATGTCACTTCTAGATGCTGACAGAAAGTGACGTCATCGCCAGCATGCTAGATTCGAAGTGTGGGCGATGTTCTTACCAAAGGATTCTTTAAAATTATAAGTAAACTAAAATTCTACATAACTTGAAATACAAATACAAATTATCATTATAATTCTTATCTTCATAATCTCTGACAACTTCAACACAAAAAAGATTTCACAGTAATAAAATCCAACATAATTTAGGGCTGGACGATTAATAGGAAATAAGGTCCGACAAAGGACTTTCTGTCCGACTACAAAATGGAACTTACGTCCGATAGCGGAGTTTCTGCCCTAACAAAGGCAAAACCGAACTGAAGAAAGGGGCGAACTATAACATTAGAAATCAGATGAATTCTTCTACAAACTGACACCAGAAAGTGTCATGTAGTCCTTTTCTAAGGGAGGACTACTGTAACCCTTTACAATAACAATAAATAGAACAAACTAAAAAGTGACAACGTCACACTATTCACCCTTTGACAAAAGATATTGGCTTCAATTGTTAGAGATAAGCCAATATCTAAAAACTTACAACAAAAGACCAAAGCCTAACAATATGACACTCAGGCCATAACTATGACAAAGAAAATTATTACACAAGTGACAACGTCACAGATAAACGATGACGATGCTATATGGTTGGATGAAGATGTTGAAACATCGAATGTCCTAACATTATCCAAATCGATAACAAAGTGACTGCTATGCCAGTCAAAATTAATACAGTAGTCGCTGCTTATTGTAATCAATCGGTTATTGTCATCATTTTTACCAGGAACGGAACGGTTATATACAAGTACATTGAACATCAGCCGATTATTGTAATCAAAACTTCGGTTAATGCCATCAAATTTTTCCCAAAGTGAGTTCCAAAAATCTTGAAATTCATGTGACGTAATTTATGGATGGCCCCTAACCGGATACAAGATAAGGGCAAGGAGCTGAAGATAAAAGCGAAGATTGTTTTACATATTTTTTAAAAAATTTTTCTCTTAGGTTTCGAATTTTCCTTAAAGTTTTATTTTTCTCGTACGTAGATATTTGCGTTTTAACACTCTCGTATTTATTGTCATAAAAGAATACAGTGTTCTCCCCAGAAAATTTTATCAGATGGGTGAAAAGATAAAATAGCTGGGCAGACAAAAATTAAAAACAAATATCATATTATGCAGTGGTGAGCAGTTTTCATGTATTCAGCCGGGCAGCACACCCGTTTAAAAGGGCCTGAGGAGAACCCTGGAATATGTGCATTGAAATCTAATAAATCCCAATCAGATTATAATTTTGGACAATAAATAATAAATAATTAGGCTTAAAACAGAAAGTTTGCTAGCATAATAATGAATTTTTGTGGCAGTTAACTCTTTATTTACTGAGCGGGCTTTTATCTCGATGCTCGGGGCTGATTATCAAACAATTTCACGAACGTGTGCAGGGCTAAACAGTCACGAGAGCGCTTGAGAGTTTTTAGAAGCACAAGTATTTTTATAAGCAAGAGCACGGTGGAGTATATCTCCACCATGAGCAAGAGTATTTTTAAAATTCGCTATTTTATCTTTGAAACATATCAAAGCGACGTGCAAGCTATACAGCAGCTTTTAAACTAAGAGCAATTGAAAAGATTGAAAGGCCAAAGAGCAATCGTGCAGCAGCAAGGCAGTTAGGACTAGACGAAAAATGTGTTTGGCCCTGGAGGAAATGTATGCAGGAATATATTGAATATGCGAAATTAAAAATTTCTTCCCACTGAAATGCAAAGAAAGTGATTTCAGATTACAGGGTTCCCACAGAAAATCTGTATCTCATTTCCCTGACTAACCCTGACATCGACGGTCTCATTTCCCTGACCAAATCGTAATTTTTTTTAAAAAAACATGTCTCTACAACAGCTTTTCAGACATAATTTTAATATTATTATTATTATTAGTTGTCACATTATATAACATTATTATTAGTATCAGTATTACGAGGCTTGTTCAAGAATTTTTGCCTCCTGGTCCGTAACTGGAAACATCAATAGGATTAATCAGTTATTCGATAAATAACTCAATGTCTCCAGTAAAATCTATTTCCCTGACTTTTCCCAGGAAGAGTCTCATTTCCCTGACAAATACATGAAAATAGCCCTTCTTCCCTGACCATGTTTCATTTCCCTGACTATGCCTGACTTTCCAGAATGTGGGAACCCTGGATTACCGATTGTGTGTGTGGTGGAACGGGGGCAATCAGTCGCAGCGGCATAACAGTCGGAGATTTTTGCATTTTTGTTAAATTTTGGCTGCTGCGGCCTATCAGTCGCCGCGGCGCTACTGCCGAAAATTATGGTACATTCTTTGATTTTTGAATACATGTATTACATAGAATAGACAAGATAAAACCAAAGAAAATAAAACAAATGCAATGCCTCTAGTAAAAGGACAACTTCATCAAGCAGCAATGAATGCATCATTAGTAATAATATTTCAAATTGACTTTCTGCATTCAGATTAGTTGTTTATTGTTTAGCTGTTGGTAATAACTCCATATCAATTCAGTATGAATGCTCCCTTCTTATACAGTGCAAGGACAAAAATGAGAGCAGTAATACATAGTACATTTAATTCTTAATTAATCCTCAGAGGTTAAATGTGAAAAAAATATTTGCATAATGCAAATATTATCAGAGTTATCTAAGTCAAAGCAGAAAAATCATTTAATTAAAATTAAATACCATGTGCTGCAAACAGAACAAACAATGACAGTTTTAAAAAAATGAAAAGAACAAAGAGAAAACATGAATGTATCAAGCTCTTGATATTCGTAAACATCAAAAAACCAACCGGATAAAATTTTAAATAACCGTGTCTCTTTCGACAAATGCTTAATACAACATACAACATAATAAACACAAGTTTCCCAAAGAAACAAACCGATCACATCAAGAAAATCAGTAACCTATTACAACCTGGTACTGAATCCAACAAGGAGATTCCACATACTCTGATTTAACAAATTAGATTAAAAAAATTCTAGGATAAGTTTTCATCCAATTAAATAATCATACACTTCTCAAAATTTTCCGAGAAAAAATTCATAAAGTTGATTGTAAGTGTGCGCAGTTTATATTAGGCTCAGTAAATAAATAACGAAGCAAAGGATATTTCACAGCACAATGATTTAACAGTTTAATTACTGCGTTTCACAGTAATTATTTAACGAAACTCAAATGGTATCCGCAATTGTTTGGGCATTTATCCAATTGCAACACTAGTCACAGAATGCTATGCTCGTAGAAATCTTCGGCGGGTATTTGAACCAACTGTGCATGCACTCCTTGACTTCATCATCCGTTTGAGACTGTTATCCTCTTAGTGTCTTTTGAGTTCACGGAAGATGTGGAAGTCGCATGGGGTCAGATCTGGACTATACGGGAGTGGTACAGGACTTCAAATCAAATCTAAACATCATAATAAACTTTCCTGTGGTGTCATCCTGTTGCACGACAATGCTAGAAGGACACGGCCAATGCAACAAAGGATTCACCTCCCAGAAGTTCAAGAGGGAAGTCCTGAGCTGCAACCTCTATGGTCCACATCTGATCCCATGCAACTTCCACATTTTCGATGAGCTCAAAAAAGCAGGGCAGGGACAACGATTTCAAAAGGATGATGAAGTCAAGGAGTGCATGCGCAACTGGTTCAAACAGCAGCCAAAAGATCTTTACTAACATGGCATTCTGGGACTAGTGTCACAATGGGATAGATAAATGCCTAATCAACTGCGAGCAATACTTTTGAATTTCATTAAATAAAGCTTTTTCACATTGCTTTTGTACTTTTTCATGAGCATTTAGTACTTTCTCACAAACATTTACTGTATTTTTTCGAATATAGGCTGCAGCTCTAAACTCAAAAAAATCGAAAATTTTAGGAGTGCAGCCAAAAAAAAATGAATTTTTTTTACCAAATCATTATCGGTAATTGTGAAATAGATTGAACTACTTTGTTTTAGCATCCCATAGTATCTCACACAGTAATTTAGATAGTACCGTATTCTTTCAATGTAGGCCGCAGCTCTAAACCCCAAAAAATCTAAAATTTTATGAGTGCGGCCTGAAAAAAAATTTTTTCTGAATTAAAAACTCATTATTGGTAACCAGGGTTCCCACAGAAAATCTGTATCCCATTTCCCTGACCAAATCGCAATTATTTTTAAAATAACATGTTTCTACAACAGCTTTTCGGACACATTTTTAATATTATTTTTATTATTATTATTATTATTATTATTAGTTGTCACATTATATAAAATTAGTATTAATATCAGTATTACGAGGCATGTACAAGAATTTTCACCTCCTGGTCCGTAACTGGATAAATAAACGTAAGTATCAGATACAAAAAAAAAATTTTGAAAATCAGTTGACAAATAAAATAGTTACGGACCAGAAGGCAAAAATTCTTCAACAAGCCTCATAATACTAACACTAATGATAATAATAATAATAATAATAATAATAATAATAATAATATTAAAATTTGAAGAACAGACTTACCTTTACCTTCACTGAATTTTCACAATATGGACTATTTAAAAAATGAATTAGGGATGTGCCGATACGATATGATATACCGTTTATTGGCGATATTTACGTTTCGATATCCGATAATTTATCGATATTATCAAGGACGATAATATCGATCCGATATGATATTTTGTTTCCGATATCCGATATAAATTCATTTGAAATCATGAATTTTTTTTTTTTGGAGTTCATATAAATTCATATGAAACTTTAGTGGTCACACTTCACACTACTTAGCAACCAAATTAGAAGAAATTTTGACAGATTGGAACTTGTCAAAAGATAAAATTGTTGCAATTTTAACTGACAACGGTGCCAACAGTGTTAAATGTTGTGAAGAGATGTTCGGGTCTAACAAGCATATAAGGTGTTTTGCACACACTCTAAAGTTTGTGTCCACGAGAGCTATCACTGAATGTGAAGGATTAACTTTCCTCATTGGCAAAGTCAGAGACATTGTCACTTTTTTTAAGCATAGTGTTGTTGCTTATGATGAGCTTCGTAAACATGAATAACTGAAATTGATTCAAGACGTCAGCACATGTTGGAACAGCACATTTGATATGCTAGAGCAATTTTTGAAAATGTTTCTTCCAATTGGTCAAACTCTTCTGCAATTTAAAAGGTCTCCACCAATGGTCTCTGCACAAGAAAAAGAATTTTTAGAAGAAATTGTGGCAATATTAAAACCATTAAAAGAGGTAAATTCAATTCATGGCTATTAGTGGTAAATATCCAATTCATATTTTTTAATTACATAAACAATTACTATTTCATTACAGGCAACAAATGATATCAGTGCAGGCCATTATCCAACTGCCATCTTGGTTATTCCAATTGTAAATTGTTTGTTTGCAGAATACAGAGAGTCAGCTCGGTATTTGACAACTGATGCTGCAAAAGAATTCACTAAAAGTTCTATTGAAATATCTAGAAAAGAGGTTTTCTAATGTTGAATTGGTAAGAAATAATTATTTTCAGATACATAAGTGTTTATTTACTCATTTTTTGTAATTAATCTATAGGTATCAAACTTTGCAATAATATTAACATCCAAGATTATCTCTAATGTATAGGTATCAAATTTTGCAATATCAACTTTGCTGGACCCTCGTTTCAAGAGGGTACATTCACTAACCCAATAGCATGTAGTTCAGCTATAGAGAAAGTTAAACTTGAACTCCGTGCATTATGCAGCACCAACTCTACATCAACAATTCCTGTAACAGACACGCAAATTCGGAGAAACGTCAGCAGTTATTGGCAATTCCACGATAGACTGGCGGCATCAATAAATTCAAATGGGAATGATTTGGGTACTATTCCAATTGAATTCAAGCACTATTTAGACCAACAATGTGTTGACCATCACAAAAATCCTTTACAATTTTGGAATGGGTCATCCACTTGTATCCACCGTTATCAAAAATTGCTTTAAAATATTTAAGCATAATTGCAACATCTGTGCCATCTGAGAGGTTATTTTCAAGAGCTGGAGACATCATTTCTGAAAAAAGGAGCAGGCTAAATCCTAAGAGGTTTTCAAAGTTAGTATTTATAAATTCTGTCCCTTCTAAATACAGTGGTCACCGTTTAATATGGCCACCCGCTTTTTATGGCCACTTCAGCTCGGTCCAGAATTTTCTAACCGTTTCCTATGTAACAAATTTTCACTTAATGTGGCCACACTTCGCTTAATATGGCCACTTTTTTCAGATGGAGTTCACGAATTCTACATTTTCATTTCATCTTACTCCGGATAAAAGAGCACCACGCTTATAATATCCACTTTTCATTTCCCTCTAAAGCCAATGGCCACTAGTGCCCCAAATTACCCTTTTATGAAGACACCAGGCTTTCGCAGCAAAAGTAAGTGACCGATTTTTTCTTTTTTATGCAGTAACGTGTATAAATTGTTTTATAATTTTTTTTAATTTGCACTAAATCCCTTGTTTCCTTGGAAATTGCTTCCTTTTGAACGCTTATTAAGCGAAATTGTTTCCGGAAATTTGAGTTGGCAACACTGGTTAAGTTAGGTTAGGTTAGGTTAGGTTTAGAGAAATGGCTCAGAAGAGTAAAAGATGTGACTTATCAGCAAGTAAAAAAGTTGACCTTTTGAACCGGTTTCATTCAATGGATTGTAGTCAACGTGAAGCTGCTGAACGTTTGCAAATTTCGCGAGCACTGCTAGGAAAAATGATAAAAAGAGAAGAAGAATTGAGAGAGAAAGCTGCAAGTGAAGGGACAAACAGGAAGCATAAGCGAAATGGAAAAGATGCTCAAGTTGAAGAAGCACTTTTAAGTTGGTTTCAGTATGTTAGAAACAGAAATGCTCCAGTGAACGGTCCTCTTTTATGTCAAAAGACTGATGAAATTGCAAAGAAATTAGGCTACATGGAAGTTCGAGCAAGCCTGCGCACCATCCAAACAGCTCTTCAAATGAGCGGCTATGAAAAAATGGATGTCTATTTAAAAGTTCAAAGTAATGTTCATGATTTTTTAAGAACTATTTTGACAAGATACTGTACGTGTATAAATGATTATTTAAGCAAGCAAGCTTATCTATATGTAAGTACAAACACATGCTCCACTTGTCCGATAAAAAAATAAGTACTTTTTGTAACGTCGCTTAAAGTGGCTACCGGTTAATGTGGCCACTTAAGCATGGTCCCGAGTTGGCCACTGTATTGGTAAATTTGATAAGCACATAAATTTTGTTTCACTTTTATAAAAGGATATTCAATAAATAAATAGTTTTACTAGCTAAATTTGTTTATGCAGCACCTTATTTAAAATATCAAAATATCGTATCGATATTTCGATAAAACCTACGACAAATCGATATGATATTATCGTTGGAAATGTCGATATGATATTATCGTTCGATACGATATTTCAGATCTCAGCACATCCTTAATATGAACTGAAGACACCACGACAATCGACAAATGAATCTAACAACACTTGAGCTACATGGCTTAAATAGACTCATGAAAATCACTGTTTCGCAGTTCAAGCAATTCTATTGGTTCTTAGTTGGTAGTCAATACCTAGTTAATAGTCAGTGTTGGCACCGCTACCGCTAAAAATAGCACGCTAATATTAGCGTCGCTATCGCTATTGTAGCGATTTCATAGCGCGCTTATTTTCCAAACAGAGTCAGCGCTTATATAGCGTCGCTAGCTTTTTTTTTTTTTTTTTTTAAATCCAAGCGATATTTCACTTATATTTCGCTGAAAATTCGCTAAAATATGAAAAAAGATTTGAATAAGTCCAACTAGATATATCGGATATTTTTATTTGATTATTTCGAATAATATGGGTGTTTTTTTGGTTCCATTAAGAAACCAATCTGAAAGATTTTAGATTATTAAACGTCTTTTCATGTGTATGCAAGGTGATATTTATTTAGGGATAAATTGCAAGGGAAAACGAGTGATATTTAACGATAGCGAAGAATATTGTACATCCCTACTAGCAACTGGGAAAAGTCAGTGAATTTTACAAAATCAGCCAAAAAATACGAAATTGGAATGAAGAATTTGAAAAATGTCAATAATATTTTATCAAAATAGATTTTTTTTGGTGCTGGTGATCAGGGAAAATTATGTGATCAACCGGGAAAAATCAGGGAATATTTTTCAGTGCGAATGCGGATTTTCAGTGGGAATCCTGCATCCAATATGAATCGATTTTCTCTTTGAGATAACAATTATAAGATTTCTCATTTATTTCAGAATCTGTTTGTGTATGTATGAACAGCTGTGTAGGGATGGGTTCAGAAACTTGAGATGTAGTAGCAGAGATAGATATAAAGGATGTAGAAGATGACTTCAATATCAAATCCAGTCTATTCAGAAAAAAATTGAAAAAAACAGAGAAAGATTCAAGATATGTTAAACCCGTAATTGTTGCTCTTTAGAATGGTTTAAACAAAAGATTTGGTTCCTACTTCCCTAATGATCAAATGATTTTGGCAGCTATCACTCATCCAATGTTCAAGTTATCATGGACTGAAGATGAAGGACAAACTTCCAGAGCAAGAAAACTGCTCACAAATGCAGTTGAACCATTTCTCCCTGCAGAAAACTTCGAAAAATCACAAAGTACATGATTTTTATTTGCATTTGTAGTCAAGTAGTCATATGTAATGTTATAAATATATTAGGATAATAAATAATATTTTAATTATTTTAGTATCAACTGATGAAGACCTTGATTTTTATGATTTCGAGATGGGAAATGCTTCTTCATCAGCAGCAATAGTGGACAAATACTTGGCAGATCTTTCTTGGGAAGTTGAAATGCTTCAGAAATATCCAGTAATAAAAAAAATCTTTTTACGCTACAATACAAGCATCACATCTAGTACTCCAGTTGAGCGTTTGTTCAGTTGTGGAAAATTGATTTTAACCTCAATGAGAAACAGACTATTGCCATCTACTTTTGTAAAATTTGTACTATTAAAAAAAAAATAAAATGTTCTATTAAATAAATGTGTGTGTTTTCTTAATTTGACATAATATGAGAAAAAGGTATATAATTTTTAAAAAGTTGATTTACCCTTCTCTTTACTTCATCACACCACAAAGGGCAGCAATGACTGGCTATTTTTTTAGTGGTAGCGATAGCGATATTTCGTCGACATAGTGATAGCGATATTTAGCTAGATTTTCGTCTATCTAGCTTTAGCGGTAGCGGTAATTAGCTAGATTTTCGTTGATATAGCGACAGCTTAGCGAACTAGATTTATTATCTAGCGATGCCAACACTGTTAATAGTTGATTGGATGGGAATGGCATTCAATAATATCGACTTTTAAATATCTTATATGATAAAATGAAACCCCAATAGAATAAATCAGTTATTCTTTAAATAACTTAAAGTTTCCAGTAAAATCTATTTCCTTGACTTTTCCCAGGAAGAGTCTCATTTCCCTGACAAATGCATGAAAATAGCCCTGCTTCCCTGACTATGTTTCATTTACCTGGCTTTCCAGAATGTGGGAACCCTGTAATAATGGATACAAAAAAAAAAAAAAAAAATCAAACTACTTCGTTTTAGCGTCCCATAGTATATTATATAGTAATTTTATTATTTATATAACTATTAAATTATTTTTATATACAGGGTGATTCAAATCGTGTGTAAAACAATTTACAGGTGTATTATAGAGGTCAGGGTAAACACGAAAAGTCCTATTAACATGGGTACAAATTTTAACGATAACTGAGATATGAACAGAAATAAAAATGCTGCCACCAAGATCAGCAAGTTAATAACTCAGGTTCTGTAAAGCCTAGATTAATGAAGTTTGGAGGAATAACAGGATACATAAGGATGTGTATACCGTTAAAATTTGACCGAATTGCAACGAGAAGTTTCCGAGTTATGCAGTCAAAATTGTAACAAGTGCTGGTTAGTACTCACAAGTGAACAAGTGTTATGATGTAGAATGAGTAACTCGGAAACTTCTTGTTGGAATTCGATCAAATTTTAACGGTATACACAGTTTTGTATACCCTGTTAATCCTCCAAATTTCATTAATCTAGGCTTTACAGAACCTGAGTTATTAACATGTTGATCTTGGTGGCGGCATTTTTATTTCTGTTCATATCTCAGTTATCCTTCAAATTTGGACTCATGTTCATAGGACTTTTTGTGTTTACCTTGACCTCTATAATACCCCCATAAATTGTTTTATACATGATTTGAATCACCCTGTATTTAATGAAACTTTAATAAACTTATTAATGAAATGTGTAAATAATTATTACAGTAGAACTTGGATATTACGAACTCTGTTAATATGAAAACTTCTTCAATGCGATTGGAAACTCCTTGCCTTTCCTGGTGCAAGTGTTTAATTCTATTCTTAGAGACACTTCCTCCATCACGCCGGACTTTACCGTGGGGCAAATCATCTTGCTCCCCAAAATTCTGGACACAGAACTTGTCACTCAGTGGAGGCCTATAACCTTACTCAACACAGATTATAGTAATTTAGATAGTAATTTTATTATTTATATAACTATTAAATTATTTTTATATACAGGGTGATTCAAATCGTGTGTAAAACAATTTACAGGGGTATTATAGAGGTAAGGGGTGCTTCAACATTGCATTAAATGTTTTGCCGACGAATTCTTCGATCCGGTCAGTCCTGCAACCTGATCACCATCAATTGTTTATGGAGGAAGCTCGTGTGCGCCGACAGACTCTGGCATTGTTAAGTCTTGACCTGGAAAGGCCTTTGACAAAGTGAATCAAGTGTTTCTTTTTCAAGTGTTTCACCAGCTTCATCTTCGGAAATTTCCCATGTACAATTACCTCAGCACTGTATGCTTCGGCCACATCATGTATGGCGATTAATAGATCCATTTCATCTTTCTTCGAACTGTCGAAAGGTGTCAGGCAGGGGTGTCCAATATCCCCCTTCTTGTACATCTTCTACTTGGAGCCTTCCTACAGTATCTTAATTGCCACCCAGATGTCCGGGGTTATGATTTCCCAGCAGCATCAATCAACATCCATATACGGGAATATGGTGATGTAGTTTTATTTGCATCTGATGCTTATTCCCTGGGCATCTATATAGAATCTTTCGCTCTCTTTAGTGTTTCGACAGGGAGTTCCATCAACCTGATCGAGTCTAAAGGTATCGCTATTGAGAAGTGGACGGTGGACTATCTTGGGACTTTCCCTGCTACATGGTATGGGAAGCCGGAGGGTGGGAATCACTACGATTTTGGCAAATGATTAAACAACCCTGAATTTGTGTTGTGTTAAAGATGATAAAGTCTTTTTATGTGAAATTCAGGAGGTTGAACCACTACCAAACTCGAAGTGCGGGACGGGGCGAGCAGGGATACTTAAAAATAATACCTAAAGTTCCATTGCTTATCTGCAGACGACGACGACTTCGCTTGCTGAGGGCAATACACACGTAGATGGGAAGAAAAGGAGGGAGGGAGAGAGACGGGCCCAAGAGTATGCCTTTATTAAAGAAGCACAGAAAAGCACAAGAAGAGGAGAGCAGTGATCGAGTAAAAACAGGCAGAGCACGTCCGTAAAAATAGTAATTGGTACACACCAAATCAACCCAAAAGTATCTCAGATCGCAACTGGCCGAGAGACAAGAGGAAAGTTAGGGAAGCTTTCTCTGTCGTGTCATAAAGGGCGACAAACCCTTAAAATATGGAAAAAACTGTCCAATCAAGAATTAAGGGTTCAATGGGTTGCCCCAATCCGTGCAGTCTCTCTCTCATAACGTAACTCTAGTAATTCGAATAGGCCAATTAAACATGCCTCCTTTGTCCGAGCAATGGTCACCTCGCGGGGGCGAGGGGGAGGAAAAGACTACATGTAAGGCGTGGCCCGACAGGAGGGTCAAATGTTTCCCCGAGTTTCCCGCCAAAAGTACCAAACAAAGAAGAGAGGCTTAAATAAATAAATATGGAACCAAACATCAGCTCCATGAGAAAAAGCTATCATGTGTAGATATACAGAGAAAAAAAATAAAATAAAAAAAAGGAGAGGGAAGGACTGCACAATCACCACAATGGTGTGATCAAATAACAGTGCTGGGATACATATTTTCTTTTCTTCCCAATATGGACTCTCGTCACTGGCAGCAGGTAATCAACAAGTGTATTTCCGGCCTTGGCAAAAATTTTCGTTTTACTACCTCGATGTTTGTCAAAACTCAAATCTTGCCCATGTTGACATCTAAATGCTTATTCGCCTTGCCATCTTACCAACTTTTGAGAAAAGTGTGCAGTGCAGTTGTGGACTGTGTTTGGGGATATTCAGCACATTGCCAACCCGTTCGTTCCGAACTGCTGTTTATCCCCTTTGATGGAGGGGGTCTGGGCCTGCCAGATACCCGGCGATATCTTATCATGACCAGAATGGCTGCCAGAATTCGCACCTTCCTTTCCGCCCCCCCCCCCTCCCCCACCGATTTGGGCCAACTTTTATTCCTGCACTTGCATTTTTTTTTTAAAGGTGAATAGGCTGCTATTTTCTTCTTCACTGCCAGCGATGATCAACTTACTTTCTCCTGGCTTCTATGCCCTAGTCCAGTGAGATCTGGCGACATTTCATTTTGGGCTATGATACCTAGACCCGCAAGACTGGGAAGCCTCTGTCCATTTTGGTTTTTCCAGCAATCCGACCAGGGTGCGACTTCTGACATCGTGTGTTGGCACTCCTGAGTATCCATGGCCAGCCATCTTAAAGGCAATCAAATCGTTTGCCTTCGAGAGGACTGTTTTTAACTTTCAATGGCACCTGCTGAACCATGGATTTAATGCCCTCCAATGTTTACATCAGTGGGGAGTTGTCGGATCTGCTGGTTGCCAGTTCTGTGGGTTGTCTGAATCTATTGTACATGTTTTCTATGAGTGCCTGTTTGTAGAACGGTCCATCTGCGATCGCCTTTCGTCACACTTTGGTTTGACTGATTTTTCATACCAGTCAGTGGATTTTTCTTGATGGATAGCTCCACCGATGCTGCGTGTAAGCTGAACCTGGCCACCTCCACTGCCTTCCTGAATCGGGAACTGTTGGTGGCCTGACTTGATAGAACTCATGGTTCACACCTGCTAGCCACAGTCGTATGGCTAAAAGGTGCCGTCCATCTCAGGACCTTCCTCGTTCTCGAATGGCATCGGCTAGGCCCAGCTCGTTCCAGAAACGTTACACATCATCTCAATGCCTCTGCAAGGTCGTCGGGGGGACTAGAACAATGTCACGTACCTTTTTATGTTCTCTCTTGACATCAGATGACCCACCGGTGGGCGGACGAGCCTCGTAGCAAGGCGTTTATTTAGGAGGCTGCCCGTTCTCTTAGAACATGTGCGCCTGGGCACCCTGCTTGTTCACATCTTTAAGGGTGCTCCACTGGAGCAATTCCATCTGCTCCAGTTCCAACAGTGCAGCAACACCTTCCAGCCACATCAATTCTGCCATAACCTAGCCAATTATGATGATTTCAACACAGTTTTTCCACACACATCACCCTCCAAGTCTGCAGATATTTAAGAACAAATTTTAATTCTGTTGAGATGGACATTATACAAAAATTTTGATTCAGATGATTTGGCTTTTTTTTTAAAATTGAAAAGCATATACATCTATGATGTGATTAAGAACTTATTCTATAGCCTACTTAAATGTGCAGAATGTTTTACTTTTCTTTTTTGGAAACCAATTAGTCTCATCTCCAGGATTTTCTACTTCTCATTAACTGTCAGATGCCTTTTCAGCTAATATGATTTTTTGATGTGTGCCTTTTAATCCCCATTGGGACAAGGATTTGTTTATGAATTAGGACACTTAACCTTTCCTAAATTAAGCATTTTTTATTTCTTTTTTCCTTCAACACTTCACATTAGATCTTATGAAATTTGAAATTTTCTTTACATTTTAAATGGGAGGGGGGGGGTGTTAATTTAAAATTCGTGTCCTAAATTTACATGGCTTGGCTCATAATTTACTTATGGCAGGAAGTAGTAAAATATTCATATTTTTATTAATTTTCTTTAACTTTCAATTGAAAGTTTTTCAGTGTTTTCTAAGTCTAACTAACTTAAAAAACTATTTGAAATTATTGTTTAGACAAGAGTTTCTCGGGTTCATTTTAAATGGTTAAACCATTTATTTTCTTATGTCTTACAAGTTTGCCTTGTAAGCAATTACCATTTCTACTTGAATTCATTTTAATCAGAAAACTTTTGCTTATGCACTGGAGATATTCTGCAGATAATTCTTTTTCCACTTACGCAATTTAAAAGAAACTTTGTTTCTAGAATTACCTTGTTTAGGCCATACAATTTCCTTGCAACTAACTGTACCTTTTCCAGTTTTCCTTATTCTCAGTTTTCACTTGAGACATTGGATTATCAAATAATTTTGATAATTATTTTCCGATTGAACTTAAGACAGCGGATGGTTGTCAATTCTTTAATCACTTTGCGATTATCTTTGGCTATATAATCTAATTTGCAGGCCCCAGTGAGAAGGTGCTCCATCTTGTTGGTAGACTATGTTGGGCTGCGGTTCTTCCACCTGTGGAATAGGTAGTCCTCCAGCATATCTAGGTAGGTTGCAACGGTAATGGTGTCTTCAGTGAAAAAGAAAGGTCCGATTACTTGATCATGCATTAAACCGCATCAAAATGGTAGCCCGAACATGGGAAGAAATCGAGTTTCGCTTTGACGTCCTTCACGCAATAAGTGGGGGGCACATTGAAATTTATTAAGGCATGCTAAGAAACTTTTCGAGTTTTTCTTTGTGAATAAAAAAAAATCACATTAAAATTTGTAATAGTTTCTGAATAATAAACATGTATAATACAGGAGATAATTTAGAAACACCCTGTATATTTTATATTTTTGGCATTTCTGCTAAGTCACTTGTTTCTTTTCAAAACTTTTATCATACATTTCCAACTCATGTCTATTTTTTTTTTTTTTAAGGTAAGCAATTATTTTCAATTTTATAAATTTTTTCTGTTTAAAAATAATTTTCTTAAAATAAAAGGGACTGCTTGATGATTTGATGATTATAATTTTATATCCTTTATCAGGGGGTCAGAGTGGTGAAAACAGAAATTTAAGGACCCAATTTTGCTTAAATTTCAGGACAATTTCAGGACATTTTAGCATTTTTAAAGCAATAAAAAATAAACTTTTGATACTAAAACACCAGTATGAAATGTTTTGTTTAAATGAACACAAAAACGAGTTTACAATGATTTGTATGAAATTCAACTTTTATTATTAAATTTTCTTGGAAACAGGGAAATTACAAATTGAAATAATAAAACAATTTTCTTCACGATAGTTTGCTTTGTAATTGTAATAAACTATTTCTTATTTCTTGTAACACATTACTTGTGTTATTAAGTTGTGTGTTCCCTGTACATACCATAAGCTGTGCAACTTTAATGTCATTCGTGCTATTTGATTGAATGGCTGTTTTTAATTTTTCTGATGCTTCATTAAGAAGGCATCGAGCAGCATCTTGGTCCATTAAGAGCTTCTTTTCTTTTACTTTCAAGCTAAAAATATCATCGTTCAGCTTTACGCGTTTTTGTTGCAACTTAAGTTTGGCTGCAATATCATCTTCCTCCTTTTTGCGTTTCATATCTTGTTTTTTTTTAATTCCTCTTTCTGTACTAAATATGCAGAATATTCAGCATATGATCTTTTCACACAGTCAACGAGTTTCTTAGTGATCGGAACAGAAGTAACCGAATTATTTTGTCTAATTGCATCTTTACACAGTCTCAAACAGTCGTATCAGAAAGTGAGACACGATCTTTAGTAATTATGCCGTTGTTTAAAGAAAATCCTCTTTCTGGTTGAGCATTCCTGTGCGATAATGTGAGGCATGCTTTAATCAAGGTTGAAAGAGACCCAAATTTTAGAGCACCAGCAGAATCTTTCATTTGAATAACTGTAGCCCAATACCTACAAATGTCTTGATCCTGTTCATATCTCTTTCAGAAAACTGTCAAGTCTTCGCACATATAATTAAGCCATTCCATTTTAATTTTGTCTGCGACAGTTTCATTTGGTATAACTTTAATCATATGACTGCACAAATGACTTAAATTATCTTTTGAATTCCCATTTTTTTGATTGAGTGGATGGATGCACTAGATGTCTCGAAGAAGAGGGCTTGATAGTGGAAGCTTTAAACAGGTAATCAACTATTGTTATGTAACAAGTCCTCATAGCAAGTAATAATTTTTTGTAATCTGCAATGTCATGTTTAATTTTTTGTTTCGTATCTATCCCTATATTCATTTGATTCAGAGACGACCAATTTTCACTGCATCTGATATCAATATTTAACAACGCCAATCCTTCTTTTTTACCAATCACATTCATTTTTATGAATCGAAACATGATATTTCGAACTAGATCATTTAACTGGCTGTACATTACATGGATCAAAGGACTTTCCTTTTGAAATAGAGTTAAGTACGGAGTAAAGGCAGAACAGAGAGAGCTCATGAAATGCAAATAAATAATTGTGTGAGGGGCTTTTAAACACATGATAATTCTTCGGTATGTATCTCCAAGCTTTAATTCTTTCTGCATTGGAAGAAAGTTCAAGAAATATTCAGTCAGGGCTGAATATTGTTCAACAATCCTATTGCAAACGGGCCCAAGAGTTAGCCATCTGCTATTTACGTGGCGAAGAAATACATGTTCACTTGTACAATCTAACAAAGTGTCTACCTGAATTTTATGAAAATCTTCTCGTCTGGCAGCAGATAATTTGAACCAACTATAGATATCAGTAGCAAAATTATCAATATCAAATTCAAGTTTGGAAATGCCTTTTTTTAAAGCAGTATGCAAGTATATGCATATTACATGTTCCGATGTCAATTAAATTCACTATAGATCGAGAACTTAATTCAGAATTTAACTTTTTTAAAAATGATAAATTCACATTGGAGCCATCCATTGAACATTGTAATAACTTCTGTATGCTTAAACCATTTGAAACTATGAAATCCAAAATCAATTTCACTATTTTATCTGCTTCTGCGTGTCCCATAAACTTTGAATCACAATATGATAAAATGGTTTTCTGCTTAGTTTCGGACCAGTAAGAAATATGAACATCCAATTGTTTTTTCTCACCTGTTTTGTCATTGTTTCATCAAAGTGTATAATGTAAAACGAAGAACCAACATCATTAACATGCTTGAACGAAAGTAGGGTGCCAAACAGAAGTTCAAAACGTAAAAAATTGAAGAATAGATGCTGGATAAATCGGTTAGAGAAGAAAATGAATAATTGTTTTTAACAGCTGTTAATATTAACATTATTTCAGCTTTTAAAACCTTTTCTGTGAGAGATGATGGTACCCAGCCATTTGTTCCAAATAATTTTAAAACGTACTTTGTTGAAGTATCTTCAGAAATTCTATCAGAATTTTGATAATTGCTGAATGTCAGTTGATTGTTCATCGTCTTCATTAAATTTTTATGCTTCACATTATCAGCATGTGAAAGGATCTGACCAATGCCCTTATTTGCGAAGTTAAAAATCTTCTTACATATAAAGCAAGTAGCAGAATACTCATCATTTGTTGTTGCATGACACCAAGATCTTATTAAATCGTTGTTTCTATCTAGTGATCCGTCACACAGCCAAGATTTTGAAAACTTTGTTCTTCGATTAGGCATCAATGCAAATAGTTGGGATGAGGAATTAGGAATATAGTAGATAGAAATTGGATGCTCGGATCGGTGCAGCAAGCTGTGTCAGACGTGAACTGTGGCGATCCGTGGTAACGAAACGCGAGCTGAGTACCAAAGCTAAGCTCTCCGTCTTCAAATCCATCTTTGTCCCCATTCTCACCTATGGTCATGAGGCTTGGGTAATGACCGAAAGAGTGCGATCGCGGGTACAAGCGGCCGAAATGAGATTTCTGAGAGGTGTTGCAGGTGTTACCCTACTAGATAGAGTGTACAGCAATACAATAAGGGACTCTTTAGGTGTTGAGCCGCTACTTCTCCGCATTGAGAGGTCTCAGTTGCGCTGGTATGGCCACGTGATTCGGATGCCGCAAACTAGTCTTCCTAGGCAGTTGTTATTTTCCAAGCCGGTGGGTAAGAGACCAAGGGGTCGGCCTAGAACCAGGTGGCTAGACTACCTGGAGAATCTGGGTTCGAGTCGCTTGGATATTACCAGGGAGGACATGCGCCTGATGGCGGAAGATCGCGATCGCTGGAGATCCTCCATAGGGCTGCTGCCCCCGCGACCCTAACGGATAAGCGGGTTTGAAAAGTAAGTAAGTAAGTAAGTAAGTAAGTAAGTAAGTAAGTAAGTAGATAGAAATCACCTAAAACGAGAAAAATATTATTAATACAAATATCCACTTTATAATCTTTTTAAAATTCATTTATTAATTATTGATAAACACCAAATAACTAAATAAATCTGAATGTTAATATGTTACATAATTTTTTTTTAAAAATGGGAAAATATTAATTACACCTAGCCATTTTAAACAATATAAAAGTTGAATTACTAGATTAAATTTTCTTAGACGTATTACAATTAATTAAATATATTTCTTTTCTTCAAGAGATTTCTTGTATGGTTTATGCAACATTGTTTAACATTAAAGTTCATCAATACAATAAAATTTGGAAATAATAAGTTCATAAAATAAAATATAAATTATGAAAAAATGGTAAAAAATTGTAACGATTGTTAGGTCTTTTGGTGTTTATGAACTTGATTTTGGTGTTTCTTTTTCGAATATAAAATTTTAACTTTGAGTTATCAGTTAATTTGTATATAGTATATGATGTGGAATAGTTCTTTAATTAATCGCAGTTTGTTTATATCAGTAATGGGAAAAAAACAGGGTGTCTACAGAGTTTCTAAAAGTCAATTTAGTGACTTTTTAGTGACTTTTTGGGGACCTCTTAAAAAAATTTCATGACCTAATTTAATTATTTTTAATGTCAAAAAAAAATTTTTTAAGAATTTTTCCCAGATTGGAGTGAGCAGATTTTTTCCATGACCAAATTTTAATTCTGCAACTCGGAACTTTCGTGAACAATTTTCTAATTTCGCTACTTTTTTGTGACTTTCGTGACCATTTTTCAATTTCGTGACTTTTTCGGGACTTTCATGACTTTCGTGACCTGTAGACACCCTGAAAAATTTGTATTTTTTTCACGTAAAGGAAGCATGATTGTCGCCATCTTGTTTTCGAGAATTCACTTTTGCATTAGATTTTGGAGACGGAAAATTGAGAAAAAAAAAGCGAATTAAAATACTGTAATATACTAGTATATTATTTACACTACTGTTTATAAAAATCGCAACACCCTGATGGAATAGCCCAATCTGCATTAAATTTGGAGCATTTGCATATCATGGGTCAAAAAAGAAACCATTAGATTTTCAGGTCAATACAATGCGTTTTATTGTCACATTAGTATCGGGTGAAACCACAGTGGGATGCAATTACAGCCTCTAAAAGTCGTGGCATTGAGTCAAACAAGCTCTGAATAAGGGCCTGGGGAATGTCCTGCCATGCTCTGTCTACACGGGTATACAGTTCATCCACAATTGCTGCTGCAGGAGTCTGACGAGCCAATCGATGAGCAACCCTGTCCCACACATGTTCGATTGGGAGCATGTCTGGTGTACGAGCAGGCCAGGGGAACAAGGGCGTCTGATGTGCTTGGAAAAAGGTGAGGGCATTGTCCTGTTGGAATACAGCGCCTGGAAGGTTCTGCAGGAAGGGGATGACCTCGGGTTGCACAACTTCCCTGATGTACCGGTCACTGTTCAGATTGCCATGGATTCTGATCAGAGGGGAACGGCCATGGTAACTGATTGCACCCCACACCATCACCCCTGGCGTTTGTCCTGAATGACGCTGCAGGATGCATTCTGGAAGGTCGCGCTCGCCACGATGTCTTCTGACTCGTATCCTGCCATCATGGTGCTGCAAGTTAAACCTTGACTCATCCGAAAACACAACTTGTTGCCATTCAGCTTGCCACTGTTGGTGTTGATGGGCCCATTGCAACCTGAGGCGCCGGTGGTTTTGAGTCAAAGGAATCCACAACAATGGTACTCGTGCCATCAATCCTCTGGAAATCAAACGGCGTCGTACAGTGCTAGCAGACATTGTCCTGCCTACTGTAGCACCCCACTGTTGTGCTAACACTGTGGAAGTGGCTGTACGATCTGCTACACACATGCGATAGAGGTGTCTGTCATCTTGCAGTGTCGTCATGCTGGGTCTTCCTGAGCCTGGTCTTCGGTGTGCCCTGCTCTCTTCGCTCCACTGCCTCCATGCACGCATAATTGTCGTTGCATTACGTCCTACACGAGCAGCAATGTCACGATACGACCATACCGCTTCACGCAGACCAATTATGCGTCCTCTTTCAAAGTCTGTCAGCTGTTGATATGGTACCCTTCGTCGTCGTCGAGGGATGGTGTTCTTTCAAGCAATTACTCTGAAAATCTAATCATTTATACTCTGACCCACTGTATGCAAATATTGCAAATTGCATATGGATTAGACCATTCCATCAGGGTGTTGCGATTTTTATAAACAGTAGTGTATTATACGCTAGTTTCGTTTTAAGTTCGAAATTATTCATCAGATCGAAGTTCATTTGAAGTACCCCCCCCCC
>JAHWFO010066380.1:170634-188966 GCA_023313115.1 Rhysida immarginata
AATAATAATAATAATAATAATAATAATAATAATAATAATAATAATAATAATAATAATGTAACAACAGCAGGGAGAGAACAGACAGCTATGTTCAGCTGAGAGATCAAACCCCCATGTTGTCCCCCAACAGGCAATAGGCCCAAAGCGGGGTTAATGAAAATACATATAAAAATAACAAATAAGTAAAACTGGTTAAATAAAGTTAAAAACTGAATTAACACAGACCTAAGTAATAAAGTTAACTATGAAATTATCAACCAGATCACAAAAGACACAGGTTACAGACAGACTAATAAAAATTACACGAAAACGATCAATAACTAATAATAATGATAATAATAACAAGAAAAAAAGGAAGAAAAAAAAACTAAAAAACGAAACAGCAAAAGCTTTAGTCGAACAGATATAAGCGCTTACCCTTCAAAACGCCAAGGTTAGTTTCTGCAAAATTATTCGTGAAATTTTTTATGATCTTGTACGTTGGGTCTAATTCACGCAAATTAGTCCTCCATTTAAAAGGCTGACTAAAAGCATAACCTTTACGGGTTGATCTTACATCATGAAAGTCGAAACCATCAAGGATAACAGGAACCTTCAACCTCTCATAATAGAGATTAATTAATATGTTAAACAGGGAGCGCTTAATAATTACATCAATATTAAATACATTGTTAATGTCATACAATAAATCATTATTTATTTTGCATCTGCTAAAAATGAAATTTTTAAAACTTAAGAATTTACGCTGCAAAAAAGCAAGCATTTGCTTGTTACCGCCGAACCACACCCAGTTACAATACAATAATTTAGGAATTACAAAAGTCTTGAATAGCGTAATAAAAATTCTGTAATCATTGAAAAAATGGGTGAGACGTTTTATGAGTCCCACGCGACGAGAAATATCGCGATTGAGTAGCTCAAGATGGCTCCGAAAGGAGCAATTGTCTGCGAACATCACTCCCAGATCTTTTAGCACACTCTTTCTTGTAAGAATGCCCTCCTCAGTTCGATAATCGAAAAAAAACGGAGCTGTTTTCCGAGTAAAAGAAACGGTGAAAGACTTTCGTGTATTTAAGTCGAGACCATTATTTCGGGCCCATTCCGAGACCGCTGTAAGGCTATGTTGCAGCAGCTCGCAATCAGACCATGAATCAATAGCACTGAAGATCTTAAGATCATCTGCATAGAGCAGTATTTTAATAGGTAAATGTTCGAGGGCATAAGGAAGATCAGCAACAAAGATATTAAAAAGCAGTGGACCCAGAGGAGATCCCTGTGGGACACCACTTTTAATTGAGTACGCAGGCCTATTAGAGTTTTGATGTCTTAAAATAAAACTTCTACCTAGCAGCATCGAATGAAACCATTGTATGATAGAACCCGGCAGCTTAATATAACGCAACTTAATTAAAAGCAGATCGAGATTAACGCTGTCAAATGCTTTAGCGAAATCTAGAAATAAGGTGTCAACCTGCGCCCTGCAATCAACGTTACGAACGATAAAATGTAGAAAAGAGGCCAAGTTCGTTTGTGTAGAACGGTTAGTACGAAAGCCATGTTGGACATGAGGTAGATATGGATCGATATACATAGTTAACTGCTCAGCCAACAACGTTTCAAGCAGTTTTGCTGGGAAGGAAATCAAAGTGATTGGTCTATAGACCTTCCGTGTTCTTTCGTCACTTTGTTTTGGAATTGGTTGAATTACCACCTGTCTCCACTCATCTGGATAACTTCCATTTTCCAGAGATGAGTTGAACAAGTGCACCAAAGGACGAATAAGAGCTGTAATACAGCCCTTAAAGATAAAGTCCGGGACATTTGCTATGATACATGATTTAGCGGCAGACAGCTTCATAGCTTTATCCAAGATTAGTTTGGCCGAAAAAGGCTGCCAATTGAAAGGAGTCTCGATCCCGCTCCAGCACTCTTCGAGCAAAGATGAATTCGGTTTCAGCGGAACGTCGTTGCTCATTGTAGTTGCAAAAGTGCTAGCAATCTCATCCTGTTCATTCTTGTCAATAGTCACGGGCTTTATTTTACTCGAATTTAACAATTTTTTAATGACATTCCAAAAGCCTTTAGGATGAAGTTGCAGTTGGGCGCCCAATGAACCGAAATACATACGTTTGTCATACTTCCGGTTAGCTTTGAAATTGCTTCTGATCGCAGAAAACCTTTCATAGTCATCAAGTGACTTAGTGCGCTTGTAAGTCTTATGTAGCGCTTGTTTTGACCTCCATAAAAGTTTGGTGTCATGCGAGACCCAATCCGGAAAACGTTTGGACGATTTCGAAAGATGGACGGAATCCCTTCTGTGATTATTTAGAACGCGCCTAGGAATAAATTTATCGACGGCCAAGCGAACTACACTACTAATATTTCACCAGATATCGTTGACACTAGTAGTCGAATAAACATTGTGCCAATCATAATTAGACAAAAAATTATAAAGGCCGTTATAGTCCCCTCGATTTAGAAGAAATATCGAACCCGATGGTATCGAGTCCATGGTGAGATAGGTATCAATAGAGATTAAAAGTGGCGGATGGTAGGTGTCCGGCTGGACCATAAACGCCTCGGCTTCATTAACTTTCGTCGCAATATTCGCGAACACTTTGTCGAGGTTATCCCCACGCGAATTTTCAACGTAGTTCGAATTCGTGAGGTCCACCTCGCATGCCCAACACTCAGTTAGTATTTTGCGTCTCTTAGCATACGAGTCCTTGTCTGAGTAGTCTCTAAGGTCGGAATAATTAAAGTCCCCTAGAATGATGAAATCCGTATCCTGAGAAGTAATAAAATCGGATAGTTCTTCAAGGAATATCTCATAATGTCGTGTTGGTAATAGAGGGGGAATATAGATATTTAGAATGCACAGTTTACTGTTCTTACGGGTACGACTCGATTTGATAACCACAACTCCAACAACATCAATCTCCATAATGGAAGTACTAAACACACACTCCGATGATTTAATCAAATTTGGAGCCGCAATGATAACTCCACCACCCCGCCGTGGCCCACAACGATCGCTCCTATAAACTCTAAAATTGTCTCCAAAGAGCATATAATTAGTGATGGAACAATTTAACCAAGTTTCAGATAAACAAAAAATGTTATTGTTGTTCTGGTTAACAAAATCGAATATCTGAGAGATCTTAGTTCTCAACCCACGTACGTTCTGATAGTAAATCTTATTCATCATCATGATCGTGTTGAGCGCCCTCCTCCGGAAGCATAGAGTGAATTTGGTTGTCGAAAATCTTACCGTAAAATTGAGATATTAAAGTACCGGAAGGCCACACTGAAGAAACAAATAAAGCATCGAAATCATTCTTATTAACAACCACTACGAACGATGCGTATCCTTGATGTTTTACTTTCAATTTAACGCATTTGCGCACTACTACTGAGGGATTGTTGGTTGCAATAAATCCACCTAATTGCTCACAGGTCACACTAGGCTCAAGCCTAGAAATAAATAATTTTTTCTCGTCCAACTTCCGACCACTAACATTAATAGACCCTTTGCATGTCGTGTTGGTGCCGATGCATATCGGTTTATTACTATACTTCCTCTCTTTGACAGGAAATGAAAAGGGAGCCTTGATAGAAGAGTCGATTTTTAATAGATCTTCTATTTCCTTACCCGACTCTTGCAATAAAACATCGTTACCTTTGCTCTTTTTCAAAATGTCGGCAAACGAGTCGATTTTGCGGGTCGGCTGGTTGCTTCTGCCGCTCTGACTAAGTAGAGATATGACGGTATCTAATTTTGCATTTATGGCTCTATTCTCCTCCTGTATATTATTAGCTGTGAAAATAAAATCCTTAACGACCTTTATGAGATCGTTAATTGCGTTTAGAGCATCATTAAAATTGCCCATCTTCTCATCGTTTGATTTGAAGCTAAGGTCTAACTCCGATCCGACGAGGTCCACGTGCTCTGTGCCATCTGCGCAGTCTTTATCGGAACAGCGCCATGTTGGTTTAATTGATTGTAGTTTCTTCTGAGAAACGTTCACACATTTGGCATGAAATAATAATCTACATTTACCGGTACAAGATAAGTACGGCTGTTTACCGTATATAGAAGCATTGCAAGAAGGGCAAAAACCAATAGTGCCCTGCGTACCTTTCTTCACCATTGAAACGAGGAGAGAACACGACGCACAACCAGCGTCCGTGGCCACCTGGCGAATAATAATTATAATAATAATAATAATAATAATAATAATAATAATATACCATAAATCCTCTACTATAATGTGAATAATTTTGGCCTAAAAAGCACTTAAATTTGCTGGATCGTATTATACAAGAGGATAAAAATCAGCCCTTCGACGACTGCGACCAGAGGTGGTTTTGTCCGGAGAGGATTTTGTACTGATGAAATTACCGTATAATATACGTTAATTATATTGCATATACAGTGTCCAGTTCATTTTACAATAAATTAATTCACTTTTTATTCAAATTTCTCGTCGCCAACATCTAATACAAAGATAACTCCTCCCAAAGATCGCTACTTTCAAATAGGCCTACTACCAAACTGCCTCAAACCAAAGCCTACAAGAAAGTTTATGCAGTGAAAATATTAAACTGAATAAAGATTACTTGTTTTTTTTATTAAGAAAATTGATATAAAGTCGATGTAAGTGGGAAAGATGCAGCCAATGGTTCAGAGGAAGAAAACTGGGATACAGATGTCAAATTAACTGAAGAAGATTGGAAAGACCTCTTCGAAGACACAGATGAATCAGATTTTGAAGGTTTTTGAATTATAAAGATCCAGATTATTAAAAAATTTAAAAATAAAGATTTTTTTTTTCTGTTTAATTTTGCACATTTTATTTCTTGCGAGGGAGTAAAAAATGGGAATCGCATTATACAAGAGGATATGATTTTTGTTGATTTTTTTGGGCCGAAAAAGTGGAGTCGCATTATAGTAGAAGATTTACGATATTAGCCATTCTGTGTGATAATCTCTTGTTAAAGCACCCCCACCCACTCAAAAATTTCTGATGCTTATTTAGGTCAAAGTTTTTTGCAAAGTGGAAATATATATGCTATGCATTTTTGTTTTTTTTTAACAATGATTTCAGAAATTAAAAAGAAAGATATTAATAGATTATACAAACTTACCTACGAAAAATTCGAAAATATGGATGCGATTTAAGCACGTCTATAGCGTTGTAGTGTGGTCCCCTGGTCGTCAACTACTGATATGGCACTTCTGTTCGATTTGGCGATTAAGGCACGGGATAAGGCACATGTAAAATTTCCAAACAGGAAGTAGATGGAAAAACGCTCTGATTGGTTAATTAAGCTTTTAAACTTATGATGTTTCTGTTCACAGATTACATTTATTTACATTCTGTTTGCCAAAGAATTTATTTATGAAACATTATGGAAAATATCAGGATTTTCAGGATTAGGTATATAAATTCAGGATATTCAAGGACAGAAAAAAAAAATTAAGGGTTTTAAGGAATTTCAGGACAACTCCGACCCCTGCTTTATATATTAGTTTGTAAAACCTTAAATCCAAACTTTAAATTGGGATTTATTATTAACTGAGTTTTAATTTGGTTAGGGAATGTAATTGTCTGATTATAATGTATCTAGTAAAAACTTATTTTTTTTTCATAATAATAATTAATGATTTTTGGGGAAACCTTCTAATTAATTCATCCTTTGAATAAATTGCTCGACAAATGAATTTTGTTGTCTTAATTTCTTTCTTATTACATTTAAATGGCATACTATTTTGTTGAATTGCGGCAACTTTAACTTCATTTAAGTAATTTTCATCACTTAATGTTTAATGATTAAAAATTGTACTACCGCTATCGATCCGACTTAAAACATGGTGATCACTACATCATCACATATGGATGCCGTCAAGATGACCACGCGACAACATCACAACATATTGGAGTAGAGTGGGCAGAAGGAATTGCTGACAATAGCTTTAACATGCGAATTACATAATAATTTATGAATGAAAATATTGTGACGTCTGGTAAGACGCCACTACAGATTTGTTTGTCAAATCTGTGTTGTTTTCATTATATTGTTCTGTTGTGATTGATTTGGGATGTTATTATATAAAACTCTGGCTTTATTTTCTCTTTGTTCGGTTGGGTTTAATTTAGTTCTAAGCAAATGGTCAACTTTGTGACAGTGTTCTTGTTTGCTATTGTGATATCTTGTTTTATAATATCTTAATGCTTTATTAAAGATTATTTGTCTGTCACAAAAGGGTACCAGAAGTTCCGTTTATTGACAATTTTATTCTTGTAATTCACAATCAGTCATTGTTCGTCTCATTTTTTTTGCTCAAGCGTTCTATCGAGAACAAGTAAAAAGGGGGGGGGGGTGTAGGAGCGGTGCTTTCCTATGTTGCCTTGGCAACGAGCCGTTTGTTAGGCGGGAAACGATTGAAAATCGTAGTGACTCCTGGGACGGCTGATGGCACAGTTATGAAGGCGAAGAGCACTGATTGGTGGAAATTTACTCTGTCTTAGCATTTTAAAAATCTAATAAATAGAGGATTGAGAATTTTTTGACATACTTGGAAATATGACTTGACTGGTGAGTGGATACAAAGCAAGGGCTGAAGAGGCGTGCGTCTCGAGCCCACATAGGGCGAGAGATTCTCCACGTCGGTCGGCCTCACTCATGATCGGTCGATGTTCTACACCGGAGGCGAGACAATGAGATCGAGAGGCACGAGTCGCACGCCAGCGACGGCAATGTGGATGACACCGCGATAGAGTCGTAAAGCGTATGGCTACTCAACTGGCAATGGGTGCGGTGGTGGCGATGGCGTTTCGGCGGGAGAAGCATCTCGGAGCCTACCGTGGGGGATAGCGGAGGCGAGGCCTAATGCTAACCAAGCGCATCGACTTGGCAGCACTCAGGTATGGCGTGCACAGCAAGGCAACTGGACTCACCGTGGGCGTCGGAAGCATCTCGTCGGTGCATCGACAACGACAGCAAGGTTTACAAGAACTGTATATGGAGTGTTACACAGATAAGTGCGTGTGTTCTAAAACATTATAATTGGAGTGACTCTCAACCGCGAATATTAATTCTCTTGAACTTTATCTTAAAATAAAAGGGGGGCGGGGAGTGAAGTCATTGAATGTCTTAACTGATGTAATTCTAAATGCTTCGATTTGTAATTTGTTCTTTTAATTTATCCTCTTTCAATTTTGAATTTACTAACCATTTTTTTTCTCTCTTTTACTTTCTTCATAAAAATTTAACTGAATAAAGAGTTGTTTAATGATAAAGCTGTTCCTTTTTTTTGATTTAACGTTAATACTGTTTTTCCATTTTGTCAATACAATGGTGGGAGGGGTGTCCCTCTAGAATTCTGAGTAACTGAATCTCTTTTATTTGAAGTCTCTCACAATTGAACAACCCTCATTTCATTGCTGATACTCATTATGCTGTATTTAGTAATAACTCGTAGGAGTTTTCCTACTGGCGTCCGCAACTATCTTCTGATCTTTTTTTTAATGTAAAACTTGGCACTTATTATATATTATTATAAAGAATAATTGAACATTGGGTGGAGGTAAACACTTTTTGTTTCCTTCCCCCCCTCCGTCACACTGGCGTCCGCAACAGCTACTTGCTAAATTTTGTTTTGACTAGAATAATTGAATGTTGGTTGGAGGTAAACACTTTTTGTTTCCTTTCCCCCTCCGTCACACTGATGTCCGCGACAATTTTAATTTAATTGACTTTGGGACAAGAACTTTCACTTTTCTTTCTCCCTATGTCACAATATAGGCGACTGATTAATTATTGTTCTGAAGGGTTAGAATATTAATTTCACTGTTAGAAAACGATTGAACAAAAGCTGGTTAATTTAAAGCCATGAACTATAATCCGGTGTGTTTTTATCGGATAATTTTTGCCGATCTGCGATCGATCTACCCTTTCAAAATATAAAAAGTGTAACAGAATTTTCCTATAAAAAGATAGGAAGCAAATATAAAATATGTCTTGGCTATTGATCAAATATACAAGGTGACAATTATTGAACTACATGAAAAAAAAAAACAAAAGAAACTTGATAACTTTTGAACAATTGGCGAGATTCAGTTAAAACTTGGCAGTTGAATGCAGGGCATGTTGGGATTTTTTTGAGCATGAGCACTGTGACTTACTGAACAAGATGTCAAAATTTAGAAAATGATCTCATCCCTATTATCCAAAGCAACCTAGATTTCGAAGGGATGTGGTTCATCAAATTGAAAACACACATATGCTTACCAACTTTAGTGTAAACTTTTTAAAATAAAGAAATTAAATTTATAATGAAAGTAGAATTTGGATTACATGCAAGTATTTTTTTAATAATAATTTTTTTCTTTTGAAAATAATAACTGACAGAAAACAATTTTGATAACATCCAAATGGGCAAAAATAAATCATATCTAAGTGTACAGCATAAGTGGTACAACTATCCATTTAGCCAATATTGCATCATGACTGTCTCACACTGGGTAAGACATAAACAAGTTGTCTCCTAAAAGTATTGTCCTAATAACCCATGAACAATAAACTATAGGTGTTTACAACACACAAATGATTTCAAACAAAATATTTACAGACTGATACCTGGAAGAATTTTTTTTAATCCAGATGTTATCAAAATTGTTTACTATCAGTCATTATTTCCAAAAAAAAATTATTATTAAAAAATTGTTCATCCAAATTCCACTTCCATTATAAATTAATTTCCTTATTTTAAAAAGTTCACACTAAAGTTGATAAGAAAATGTATGTTTTAAATCCCATCAAAAACATTTCTTGTAAAAAATGTAGCCAAGTCTCGTGACTCGTTAGCCGTAAAAAGTTGTGAGATCTCATGTAGGGCCAAGTCTAGTTTGTAAATGAAAGTGTCAGAGCTAATAAGAGCACTAAACTTGGCCCTACATGAGATCTCACAACTTTTTACGGCTAACGAGTCGCGAGACTTGGCTACATTTTTTACATGAAATGTTTTTGATGGGATTTCACTTCTTTTTGTAAGTGGTCCTACATTCCCTGACAGCCTTTTTTGATATCAGCCCCCGATTTTCACATAGCCCACTCCCTGTCCTTATTGGCTCTTCTCGGTGGCTTCGAATTTTGGCAAATCTGTATGGTACGTCCATTTGAGTCGATTATCCTCGTTATAGTAGACTCTTTAACTTTGGCACTACTGTAATAATCAATATTAAATAGATGCAAGCTGCTCAGGCATTTTACTCTTGATAATGCTAAGTAAGCTTGAACACACGAGAATACCGAAGAGCCTATGTCTATAAGTGTGCTGTTTAGACTAAGGCCTTGACTTTCATGTTATAGTTATAGCAAACGCCACACATATTGTTTGCGCTGAACATATATCCTATTAATTATTTCAGAATTTACTCCTAACTGAAGCGAGTTTATGAGTAAATCCGTTAATGAATTGTATTACTCTCTGTATAAAATAAATAAAGAAACTACTATTTCCACAGCATTATTTAATGTCCGTATGCGCATTTCGATGATGACCTTGTCTTCTTCTTTATCTAGTTTTTCGCTGAAGAAGAAGACGTTGTCGTCGAGATGTGCCTACGGGCATTAAATAATATTGGGGAAATAATGGTTTCTTAATTTATTTTATACAGTTTTCTGTTTTTCACAGTTTCTTGCAATTTACTGATTTGGATTTGTATTACTATACTTTTAACTTTTTTTCTTATCCTCAGGATCCAGTTTCAAACCTTGTGCAACACCGATAGAACCAATTACTACACCCAAACTCACATCAATGTTCCTTCTCAATATCACACTTTTTTATCACTCTTGTCTCCTCTAATCCTGCTGGCATGGAAGCGTCGTCTTCATACTATCTTGTACAGTCACAGCCCTTTTGAAAGATACTTAGGGCAATCTACAGGATGAGTCAGTGGACATACCTGTATTTCGGAGACGGTGTGTAAAATAAACGATGTGATCATGCTAGCAGGAAGTAGGATAGGTGCTCTATCTTTTGAGACAGTTTTGAAGTTTGGGTGCCATCTTGAAATCTGCCATTTTGGGCCAAGGTTCATTTTCTTAAATGGGAAGGGGGTCACATGGAATATCAAATAACACCAGTTTTTTTCTCAGGAGTTCATTCCTGCAATCGGGTTTCAGTTATCTGTTGTGGTCACACATATCGCAACTGGGTTGCAGCAGCTAAAGGATATGTTTAATGTGTTGTCCCTGCTGCTGGAGAGACAGCTCAAGGTACTTTATCCATTCATTATGCACGCCCACAAGAATACCGGGGGGCATGGGGGTAATGCTATCACAGCCCTGTGGGATGCATTACTGAAGATCATGTTTGCTTTGGATTTTTACAAATTAGCGGTGTGAGGTTTCGGGAATGTGGTGGCCACTCCACAGGACCCCGCCGGTCAATACAATGACCAGGTAATTGCCCATCCAGCCATTGACAGATATTAAGTCCATAGTGTGGTGGTGCACCATTCTGCTGGAAAAAAACTTGGGAAACTGCCATCAACAGTCAACAGTGACGTGAACACATTGTTCTGTAGCATTTGCGACAATCGACAGTCGAACAGTGAAGTGTACATTTGTTCAGGTGGGACGTAAGCAGTGCTTACAGGAGTCTCACCCTTCGGGAATAAAATCCACACTGAAATAGGCAAGAAGCCTGACTAACCCAAAGAGGTCTTCCACATTATGAAAAAAATAATAAGATTGACGATTGTCGGAAGAGTGGGAGAGGGAAGGGGAGGCGGTGGTAGAGATTATCTTCCAATAATCTGGGAAGGAAACGTTGCCAATGTCTTCAAAGTTCACATCATGAATATGCCTCGATTTTCTATACTTAGTATGCCACTTCATTTCCATCAGGTTATTCAGTATTCCAGCCACCAGGTCTTTGTCATGGCTCTTCATCGTCTGCACCATTTTGATCAGGAAATCTTGGATACATTTTCCAATGTTAGTCATGTTCAGGTCCGAGTGGATGTAATGATTCTTTACGGTCCTTCTTCCAAGCTGGGCAATGGGGTCCTCAGGGTAACATTTAGAACGACTGGAGTTCACGCCATCTGTTTTTACATATAGTCGCCCACGCAGGCATACCATAGAGGAGGATGGTCCGAATCACTGTCTTGTACCGTACTAATTTATTGCCGATGTTGAGGGTGCTGTTTCTATCCAGGAGAGCTACAAGACTGTACTTAGCCCTCTTCGCTTTTTTCAGAGCGTACGTTACGTGACGATTCCAGGAGAGTCTTGAGTCGATGATAATGCCAAGGTACTTGTAGTTGTCAACCCATTCGTATTTCTTATTGAATAGAACCAGGGAATCCGAAGGACACTTAAGCTTTTTGTTGAAGTACACGGCTTTGCATTTTCCGACGTTAAGACTCAGTTTCCAGCAATTAAACCGTCTTCGAACTTCCTCAAGGCGTTCTGCAGCCGAGTGATAACGTGAGATGGCATGTCCGCCCATGCCAAGATGGCAATATCATCAGCATTTAAGATACCGTCTATAAAATTGGTCCATTGAATCGGGTGCCTCATATCCTACACAACACCATAACTTTGCTATCACCAACGACTTTGGATGGATTTGTCCAATGAGAGTTCATATCCATCCAATATCTCATGTTCTGACGGTTTACCTCACCACGGACATAAAAATTTGCTTCGTCACTGCACGCAATGTTTTGTACAAATGAAGGATCCAGTCGACAGTTTTCCAAAGCCCATGTCCAAAACTCCTCACGTCTGCCCGAATCACCCTCCTTCTCCAAGGTTCAACATAGTTTGAACATAAGAAGTAACGAAAAGAAGTATTTTACAGGCATTTCCAAAACGTCATATAGCTGTTGCCATGCAGACTGTAAAGCATCCGGTAGCTGCGTGGTTGTTCATTGCACGCACATGACGATCGAGGTGATCCCAAAGGTTCTCGATTGGGTTGAGGTCTGGGGAATTAGGGGGCCAGGATAGTACTTGGAACTCCTGGTCGTGTTCCTCAAACTACCCCCGAACAATTGCAGCCATATGACACGTCGCATTGTCTTGCTGGAACGTGCCTCTGGGAAGACAGTCGCCATGTATGGATGTACCCGATCTACAATTATGGATAAATAACCGAATCAGTTGAGAGTGCCTTCCACAGGTATCAGTGAGCCCAGACAATGCCACGAGAACACTCCCCACCAGCATGTATTCATCCAACAATGGCTGCAGGATGCTTGTTCTTGGAGGTTTCTCGCCTCACTCGCCAACAGCCGTCACTTCTGTGGAGCAGAAATCGTGACTCGGCGGAGAAGGCAGCCTTTTTCCAGTCAGAAGCGTTCCAGTTTCTGTACTGTTGGGCAAATTGAAGCAGTTTTGGAGAAACAAGCAGGGTCCTCTGTACTGTGGTTTTAGAGACATGTCTGGTAGCACCCTCGTTGGTTTGAGCTGTAAGTTGGTCCACTATAGCCCTTCGGTTGGCCTTCACATACCTTTGCAGCCGACATTCACCTTAGTCATCAATGGCACGTGGTGCTCCACAGTTTTTTGCAACTATTGACTACGATATCTGTTACGGCGAGTGCAATTTACGGTAAGTGCTTTAGTAATTTGAAGTGGGAATCCAAACTGACATACAGTATAACCATTCTAGTGTTCTTTTTTTGCAAACAGTAACTGTACTGTTAGTGAGCTTGACATGACACGATCCGTTGATTAAGAGTAGGCGAAAGATTCTTGTTAAGTATGACATACTTTGTTACAAATGATGCTACCTCCTCAAGTGGCGACTTGTGAAGAACTGGGGCTTCTTTAACCACAGATATCAAATGAAATTGTTGAGCACTTTGAGATTGGTAGTCACGTCTTCAAAAGTAAAGTTCGACCTTACCAAGTGGCTCGTCAGATGATGTAATAAAGTCCGACGTAGCTTAAAACTTATCTATGAAATGAGAAATTGAGACTTGGCCGTGTGATATTTTTGTTAGCCGTATCCCGTTGACTTCCTTAATGTGTTCCACTAAATCACCCCGTTTCCATTCAGAAGGACTTATGGTAAGGAACCATGTTGAAAAATTATAATTTTGTGTCATGCAATTGATGTCATTTCTCGTTTTTTTTTTCTTTTTAAAAAATGTTGCGTCTTTTACAATCGACTAAATATTGCAGTCAAATCGCCTTCTAGATCCCCTTTATTTATTAAGCATTTGAAAGTAGTGTTCAGCTGTAGTTTTTTTCTTTCCTTTTACGCAATTCATTTTATAAAAAATACCAGAACCTAATAAACGAATGTTAGCATCATTTAATAAGAAAAATAAATATTGTTGATTAAACCGAAATTGAAAATATTTTGACATTAATCTGCTTTTAATAAATGTCATGCCTCCAGATTAACAAACGTTTCCAACGAAATTCATATTTCGGAGTTGCTATTGTTTCTCACTCTTAACAATTGGCCAACAATATCGAGATCAATTGCTCCACGCTTGCAAACAATGTCGTCACCAATTGCATAATAGCCATTCCGTTGCAGGTTAATTTATGTCTGGCAGTGACCTTTAACCATTAACACTTTTATATTCTGAATTTTTTTAATCTTTCCTTTCATTGTACCCTAAACACTATCTTTATGCCAAATTTCAAGTTTTTAGGACTGCGGGAAGTATCTCAGATTTTTGATGATCGGTCAGTGAGTCGGTGTCTAAATAAAGAAACTTTGAGTTCTTATATCTTATGAACTAGAAAAGATAGAAACGTAATATTTGAAAATTCAGTTTCATTTGCAAAGTACTCTATATACATAAAATTTCAGGATTCTATGCAACTCTGGCACAAAGATATGTAGGGTCAAAACTACGCCGAGTTGCTTCCTGAAAAGGATGTTACGGCTGTGCTTGCTCAACTTGGTGAGGGCACTTCCGTGCCCTCCAAATTTAATTTTTATTGCTTATTTATAAATAAGCCTTGTAAATATGAAATAATTAAAAATAAGATATAGCAGCATTATTAATATTTAGAATAGCCCAACAAACTAAATAATGATCCCAAATTGTAATAAAAATAAAATAACATAAAAAATGCATGAATAAACAAAAGACCTTAAAAGTTGCAACCTTATGCTGCATGCTGTCTTTTGTTCAGAGGGGGAAGCAAAATAAATAGAATTTAATGGGTGGTACTTTAAAAGAAAAAACCCCAAAACTTAAGAGTAAACGTGGCTCGTTAAAAGACTTTTATTTTGGTTTAAAAATTGCGATATTTATTTATAAAATACAAAAATTCTGTACAAAAGAATGTTCTATACAATATGATTTAATTGAGGAATAGGTATTGCGATCTCAATTATAAAAAAAAAATATTTCTCGGAATAAAATAAAGAAATACTTAAATGTATGTTAAATACAGCAAAACACTGTAACAAGAAATATTAATCGCTACATTGAGATTAAATATAAAAAGAATTGAGACAGACCAATTCCTTATAAAGAATAAGGAAAAGAAATTTCAAAATTCCCATTTAATGTCTAAAGAAAGACTGCGAAATCATAATTAATTATTAATGGGAAATAAGAACTGAAATGTGCAGCATGGCGTCCCTTATGCGCGTTATTGTTGAAATAGCATTAAAAGAAATTTCATTATTACTTTATAGGTAAACCCGCAAAACAATGCTGCTCGGTAAAGAATCATGGCTGCCGCGAGAAAGTGAGAAATTCAATAAGAAACTAAACATCGAACGGCAGGTTAGGAGTAATTTGCAGAGCATTGGAATGAAAATGATAAATGGAAGTTGAACGCCATGCTGCAGGTTAGGAAGGACGTGGAGGACCAGAGGAAGGGACGACTGGTCAAGCCAGAAGCTGGAAGTGATCTGTCTGAAATAAAAAAAAAAAGTAACCACGGAAAGAACATCAACAATAGCGGGACCCACATCCTCGTGATCACGAAAATTATACGCAAGGGACGACTAGCTGCAGACAGTGATAATCACGTGGAGGTTTTTTTAATTAATATTTATTAAAACAATATATACTCAACAATCACTGTCTGCAAAACAGTAAAAAAAACTTAAAGAATAGAAAAAATAGAATAATTAATTACAAATAAAATTATATCTATTTTTACATAAAAAATCTGAGTTTTCCCGAACATCTTTGCACAAAAAAGGCTGCTGCCACGGAGTGTCCATACTTTATCTATCTAGAAGTTTGGTTTGAATTAGGGTCCCTGTATAAGTGCGGTGACAACCTATACCGTAAGCTTAAAGCTTGAGCCGCCATTTTGAATCCATGGTCGAAAATGACAATTGAGTTACTATGTTAAATCCATCATTATTTTAAAGAAGTTTACTGGTGTTTGAAATTATGCAGTTTTAAATTAGGTCTTTAGTTGTATGTAAAAACACTCGTTCGTTTTTATTATAGAGAAAGATAACTACATTTACAAAAAAAAACCCCAAAAAAACCCTGCAAATCCAAGAATAAAACGTATAAAATAAAAAATATATTAAAAAAACTTTTTAAGCACACATTTTTACTTCATAAAGTGCACTAAAAGTGAAATTAATTTTGGTACCTTTTATTTAGGAAATCATAAATTAAAAAAAAAGGTAAAAGTGTGGTGGCGCATTTATTTTTTATGTTGTGACGATATTAAATATATATCACCACAGAATCAGACGAAGTAGTCTAAATCTGTGTATTTAAATTCCATTCCCATTGATCAAATAATTAATGGAAAAGACTATATAATCCTAATAAGAATAAATATTTTTTGTTCCTTTTTTTTCCCCGCCCTCTTGCCGTTTCGTTCTTGTATTGCCATAGAAACATCGGGAGGGGAGACCACGGTGAGGAGAAAAATCTAACTTTGGAATGGGCGGGGGTGGGTGGGGGGGGAAGGTTGTAACTGATCAAAATTTTGAAATACTTAAATTTGATTGGTCAGAGGTACTTTCCTTCAAAAAGAGAGGGAAATACGGAAGACGAGAAATGGCAGCGGGAATGAACTAATGCAGCTAATCACTAGTGCTGATGCATCGAACTCCGCAATCATAGAACGGTGCAGTTTTATCAGTAAGTAGATCGTTACCTATGAGTGGCGATGACTGAAATTTGCATCCTGAAGGATATTACACATTCACATCATTCACATTTAGATTCAGTGAGTGAACCCACACATGAGACAGAGCTCACATTGGTGCATAATCGGAACTATGTTCCCTAACATATTGCAGGCAGGCGATAGTCAATTGGACAAGGTGCGGAAAGCTTAAGAGACTGGATGCAACCTCTGTGACCAGGTATTGGTGGGAGTGAACTTCGTTGGACTTTAGCAAGAATGCTGTGACAATGAAGGTGCATCGATAAGGTACAATAATAAGGTACACACCAGAGCATCGTCAGCGAAACCACTTAGGGCTAGCACCAGCTAGCAAGGAGCATCGATAAAGCATCAACTTTAAGTGCATCATTGAAAAACAATGATGCAAAAGTGTGAGTGAACGGCTCATCGAGTGTGCAAATAAAGATAAATGCATAAGAAAAAACGCTGAGATCTCATTGATGAAGTGTGTTACTGCGCAGAACATATTTATTTTTTAAGTAACATGCCGTACAGTGCGAGGGAAAGAATCTCTTAGAAAATAATGTTAAATGTTAAGTAATACCAAGCGCTCGTTCATATACTATTTTATATATGAATGCTGATATTCCCTATTACTAACAAAGTAATCCCTACGGCACATTTTGTACCTAGATCCATAAATTGAAATGAATAAAGAATTCATTTGTTTATTAAAAGCGGTGTCTCTCCTGGGTTTTATCGGATTAAGCGCAAGTTAGCTTTAAGAGGAATAGGTGGGCACTCTGGAAACAAGTAATTTGTCAGAATACAGATTGGTGTTTAATTAAAGAATTTGATATAGGTTTATTGCGGAACACAACACATTTTAACTAGCCATAATTTTCTCCTTGCAACACTTGCAGGAAAACGAAAAAGCCTTCCACCTTTTTTGGAATGATTACTGCAGTCGGGAACGGGCATCGTCTGCTCGTTAAAATTCAATTTTAATAATCTATTTTAAAGGGTCAAGTGATTAAAGTTTCAATTACATACAACAAAAAGATCAGCAAACTAAACAAATAAAAAAAAATTCTACCATTACCAAGCGAGACTCTAAATATCTTACGAGTATTTGTACAAAAAGCATGTGTTCTCCTATGCGTGGCTGAGTACTTCCGGATTCAAAATGGCGACCGGAACCCACAAAATGCCGAGTTGTCACCACCCTTCTCCGGAGGGATTTGTTCTAGTTTGAATTTGCTTGTAGTGCCATCTGTTATTTCTTTATTGAACTAAAGTATGCCTTGACCACATAAGGGCTTGTATTCAACTAACTGCTTAGAAGAGTCTAGCCCAGAACTCGGCTTCTAGATGGCATATCACGATAAATCGTACATCATTTTTTATGTTACACCTAAAACAATGCAACTGTGAAAACCGCGTTAATTTTTGCGTAGTAATTTTTGTGTGATGAGGTAACAAATAAGCATATAGATAGACAGAGAAAAATTCTAAAAGTGATTGTTTTGGCTTCTGTTAGTGTTAGTAAGACCTGTCGCATAAGATTTGCCTAAATAGTTTCTATGCACAGACACCGGGTCGGTCACAGATTGCATGCTATGATAAATAACTCAATGTCAGTGGAGACTATGTCAAAAAATAGTGCAAGGTGTATAGTTCATGATACCATGCAAGAACGTTTCCGTGTGAAAAAAAATGATGAAACTACTTTCGGAACAACCCTCGTACTGTAGTTTATGGAACTCACTAGAGGATAACAAAATGGCTTTTCTATGATGAGAAATTCTGCTTTTCATTCATTCCAAGAATCTTACTGCCAGAAGATAAGAGAGAAAGGGTCAGTTATCAAAAGTTTATAGTTTTCATGTCCACTAAATGCGTGGAAATGAAATAGATAAAAGAAAACTATAGATCGTAATTTTGAAAAATCAAGGGAAGACATTGTGGAATTCAAATTACTTTTCAAAAACTTTCTACTGGAAAAGTACATTTTATATAAAACAATGTAAAAGCCCCTCCCTAAATGATATGTTTATAATATTTATAATCCTTAGAAGAATTGCAATAATCACTTTGAAGAATGTAATGAACATAATCAATAATCACTTTGGGGGAGGCCATGGCCTGGTGGGCTTTCACTGAACACTAATTTCAGGGAAGTTAAGCAACATCAGGCACGGCTAGTCACTAAATGGGCGACCATCAGT
>JAHWFO010066380.1:198848-216585 GCA_023313115.1 Rhysida immarginata
AAGTTATATATTTTTTTTTTTCGTGATGGAAAGTGCATGACTCATGTTTTTTCTTAAATGATAAAAATTAGTATAGTAACCGATTGCAGCACACCTGGTGATACAGTGGAATACAATCACGTGACCTGTTTCCCATTTTCTTCATATGGATGTCATCATTTGTCCTATCTGTGATCATAGCCAACTAGAAGAAACATAGCCTGCCCTCCAGCTCTGTACTTCCGTCTTCTTGCGATTTGCCGTTTTTCCCTGTAGAGGCACTGCTTTTGCTCCACTATACACTGTACTGAGATTTCGCTCATTGAAATAATTGAAAAATAAACATTCACATCAAATAAAATAACACTTCATATCAATAGAATATTTTTTCACATCAATAGAATATTCACTATTCTGAAATTTTGCTCCACTTACAGCTTTTTTCGATCATTAAAATATTTTTTTTTCATATCAATAGAACATAGTTTCGTTCAGAAAAACGTAGTTTCATATTGAAAAATAAACATTCACGTCAATAAAATGATAGTTGATATCAGTAGAATAATTTTTCACATCATAAAAAAGTAAGTTCATTTCAATAAAACATAATTTTATTACAAAAAAATGTAACCTAGACTGATCTTCTTACTCAGCAGATTCTTATTGAAAAAGTACAGTAACAGTACAAAATATTCCAATTATTCATATTTTGAATTATAATGAAATTATATAATTTTATTTCTTAAATGAACAAGAGTATTACAAATAATATACAGTAAGAAGAATACAATATAACTGTAAAATATAAGGGTTGTACACATGAAAACTAAAATTATTTATTTTATCCAAAGTGTATACAAGGAATTTAAAAATACTCTCCAAACGTGTTAAGGATCCCACTGTGTAACAAGACGTGTACAGGGTTTGCTTTAGGGAGAATAATTATTGAGTCCCCCTTACCCCATGTAATTCAGTTATTGGGTCCCCTCTTATTTATTTAGTGTTCTCTTTCAAAAAAAAAATCACTTTCATTACTAATATTTTCTTCTACTCTTTCAATGCCGGTTGAATTATTACTAGTAACCGAAGGTGAATCGAATGAAACTTCTCCTTGGCTAAAAAGTCCGTTATTACTCTAGGCCTCTTACAAGTCTTACTGTCAGAAATTTCACTTTCACTCTGCTTTTATGTCGAAAAACCTTGGTTATGATGTCGGTGATCACATGTTACATCTTCAATTAATAATTAAAAATCGCACCAATAGTTGGGAATATTACAAGTTAACTTGACCAGACAAGAAATCCGTGATATAAATTTAATGTCTTCCCGGACGCTTAAAATTTCAAAATAGTGTCCAACAGATAAGTATTAGCGTAATTTACGCTAAATTTAGCGTTAACGTAAACCCTGCGTGTAATTCCTCTATGGAAGAAGTCTTTCAGTTGCGTGTGGAACCATTCCAAAATCTCTTCCTTCACTTCATCGTCCTACCGAAATCTGCGGCCTTTCAGATGTTTCTTGAGATCCCCAAACACGTGAAAATCACATGGGGATAAGTCAGGGCTGTAAGGTGGATGCTGCATTGCTTCCCAGTTGAACTTTGATGAGGTCTAACGTTGCTTTCAAGGTGTGAGGACGCGCGTTGTCGTGGAGAAGAAGGACTCCTTTTGAAAGAAGTCCAGGACACTTGCATTTGATGGCCGCACGCAGTGCCTTCAGGGTTTCCCCATATTGTGCTGTGTTAACTGTGGGATCTATCTAGGGCCAATTCGGTACCGTTTAAAGGTACCTTCACAAAATTATTTTAAGTGGGAACGGTATCTTCACAATTATTTTATTCGGAAACTGTATCTTCACAAAATTTTAACTTGTGTTTATCAACGTATTACCTTCAAAAATGGGCGTTTATCAACGTAAATAATGTCAATTCAAATAAGAAAAAAAAGATTTTTAAAATTAAATGTAGTGTTTTATATTTTTTTTAAACATTTTCACAAAAATCTAGGTATTTTCACAAAAATGGGTATGGATTTTGAAATTGTAGATAGACCCCTGCTTTTGCAAGAAAGTCCATTAAAATCGGGCCTTTGCGATCAAAAAACACTGTCAACTTCACCGTCCCCATGCTGTTTGCGATTGCTTTTGATTTTTTCCGGGGTGATGACCCATAATGCTTCCATTGACGACTTTGACGTTTGCTTTTGGGCTGGAAATGAAAGCACCAAGTTTCATCCCCTGTAATGATTCTGTCGAGAAAACTCTTCTTCCTGTTCATAGCGAGTCAAATGTTGCAGGAAGATGGTCATTCGAACTCCAAGTTGTTCTGATGTCAAATGATGCGGGACCCATTTGCACAGATTTTTCTGTAGTACAGATGGTTTCTGATAATGGTGTGAAAAGTTCCACGACTAAGGCCAGTTTTAGCAACCTGGACATCGATTGTCGCTCTTCTGTTTTCCTTTAAGACAGCGTCAATTTTGGCTTTGGAATCATCTGTGATGGCACGGTTTGCTTGTCCAGGTCGTTGATCATCTTGCAATGATGACCGTCCCTCCGAAAACCTCTTGCTCCATGCCCAAACACGAGTGAAGGTTAGGCAGTCATTTCCATAGATGTTCTGCATACAAAAATGAATTTCAGAAACTGAAACTCCTTCACATGTCAAAAAACAAATTACTGCTCTCTGTTCCTGTTTCGTTGACTCCATTTTGTTGTTTTGGACGAAGCGATCACTTGCAGAATTTCAAAGCGCGAGCTATCGGTTCTTTCTCAAGTGATGCAACACTTGCAACCTATTGTTCAATTTACACGTGGGGTTTCGCAGTTGTTGAAAACAAAAACTTACTATCCTACAAGTAGTCCCCCCCCCCCCTTCCCCACATACACAAATTTTCGTTTTCATTTGTACGACCCTTGTAGAAATGCATTGAGCACTCACTTTTTTTTTTTTATACTGTATCTTATTTGTAATATTTTTGTTCATTTTGGAAACAAAATTATATATAGTTTAATTATAATTCAAAATATAAATAATTTGAATTTTATTTTTCTTTACTGTTATTGTAATTTTTCAATAAGCATCTGCTGAATAAGATCAGTTTAGGTTACATTTTCTTGAAATAAATTTAATTTTTATTGAAAAGAATTTACATTTTTATGATGTAAAACAGGGCCGTACCCGAATAATTAAATGTTTGTCTAATTGGACGGACAAACATATGCAAGAAATTAAGAGTAAGACATCGAATAGAAGGAACGACACAACTCAAGAAAATTCTTGAAAGTAGTGCCACTCTGAAATTGCCACATCTTGGAATCATCACCATTATAAAACCTTATTTTCTTTCCCTAATTAATTTTCATTAGCCAATTTTGAATTAGAAAGGTTTTTATGATGCCCTCCCCCAAAAGAAATTTGTTTGATTCTTTTTTCTTCTCCCCCTCCCCTTTCTCTTCCCCACTATGCAGTCGAATATTTGGTTGGCATTTATGGTGCACTATCCCTACTATAAGGCCTGTTTCACAGTCATGGCGGATGCTCTGCACGCGCGGACGAAGTTCTGTTGCCAGCTTCAAAGCAATGCGGATCGTCCGCAAGTGGAGGAGCCGACCGCATTACCCCTCCGCATCAGGAATTGCCATTAAAAATAGCACTGCTTTCACAGTCACAAAGAGAGCGGTGTTACCTGATTTAGTATATTTTCTACCAAATTGGGTCTTTTTGGAGTATTTTTCGCTTCTAGTTGATTTTTCAGGGTTCCCACATTCTGGAAAGTCAGGGAAATGAAACGTGGTCAGGGAAGAAAAGCTATTTTCATGCATTTGTCAGGGAAATGAGACTCTTCCTGGGAAAAGTCAGGGAAATAGATTTTACTGGAGACATCAAGTTATTTATCAAATAACTGATTAATCCTATTGATGTTTCCAGTTACGGTCCAGGAAGCAAAAATTCTTGAACAAGCCTCGTAATACTGATACTAATACTAATTTTATATAATGTGACAACTAATAATAATAATAAAATTGTGTCTGAAAAGCTGTTGTAGAGACATGTTTTTTTTTTTAAAAAAATAAGATTTGGTTAGGGAAATGAGACCGTCGATGTCAGGAATAGTCAGGGAAATGAGATATAGATTTTCTGTGGGAACCCTGTTTTTAATTTTTGAATTTTTGGTAGATTTTTAGTATTTTTTCTTGTAGCAAGTTTTTAGTATTTTATTCATTTTTTCTTGTATTTTTTTGGGGGGGGGGGGGGGGTTGTGTAATAATAAATAAATACAGTATTTTCCTATTCATACAAGTATTTAGTACTTAATATTGTCTTAATGCTTTAATTTTAATATTGAAACTATAAAAGGTGAGAAATTGTGTTTTGCTGTAATATTTCTTGCCTTTGTAACTTTCATTATTCCATGCGGTGCTTCGAGGCACAATTCCATATTTCATATATTCCATTCAAATTTCAAGCATTCATAAAATAATGTTTCACAGAATTTTTTTTGCACTCAACGTATCGTATTTTTTCTCCAATATAATTTTTCAGTCAGAAGCTTAGTCCATCCATTTCTCACAAACAGGCCTCCAAGTCCTCCTATTTTTCCTATATTATGAAGAAATCATTCAAAAATGTCCAATATATCTCCTATATATCGTATTCTCCTATATTTTAATAAATAGTCTAACTGCTACTTCATTAGAAGCATTACCAAAATGTCTATTCATCCAAAATCCAATCAACAGAAAAACTGCAGCGGAAAAAAAAAACTCCCTTGCATTTGAATCGCTAATTTTCAAAAGAACCGCCCTTTTATTGTGGACATATGCCTTTAAGGGCGTATGTCCACATGCTTAAATATTTATGATTAGCATCGGAAGTATTGTGTATAATTCAGTGGCGGCAGCTAAGTGGTGATTCCAGCATTCAGTACGGGATTAGCCTGGGATATAAAAGCTAGGACAATTAATCGTATTAATTGTCCTAAAATTACTTATGTGCCATATCAATACTTTTACGTACTGCATGGTTTCTTAATTGGAGAGGTTATGCCACTTGTAACTGTTCCAATGCTATCGGCACGTGCCGGACGTAGATGGCACTTCGAGCAATCTGTGCTTCATTTATGTTTATAACTAGTTGGATTTTATGTTGGGTCTGTTGTATATCTGATTATTTAGAGCAGACTTTGATGTTTTGCCATCTGGTGGTCAAAATAACAGCTGGATCGCGTTTAAATGGGAGTGTGAGTTAATATCGCAAATATATCACAACCCGCACTATTACATCCCCGTGAGTTTTGTGGCCAGTTACTCGAAAGAAAGTGATCATGAGTAACGTTTTCCTGTGAGAAAAGTAAAATGACGAGGGAGAGTGGCACCCTCTTTAAACAATATTCAATTTTGCACGGTGGCACTATTTTAGCGCTTTTTTCTTTTTCTAGCGCAAAGTTTAGCGCGATGGTACAATCTTAGTGATATTTTAATAAGTTTTAAACAGATAAATTATCATTTTTGCAAATACATTAAAACTGCTCCAATCTGGACTTTTATTGGCTCTGCTCTGGATAAATGTACACTCTAAGCCAATGAGCAGTGCTGCTGCTGCCCAAAATACCCATGTTCGTGGTATTATGTATAATAAGTGATGTAGATGTTCACATAATGCTAATAATTTGTTATTATAAACGGGACTATCATATCTTTGTTTATATTTGCTCCAATTTAGCGCTTTCTTAACACGTTTTCGACGAATTTTAGCGGTTTTTGGCGTGTTTTAGCAACCCGCTAGTGCGATCTCAAAATTTGAGTTGGCAATATTGGAATAACTATCAACAAAATCACGGGACGTGCTCATGACATTGCATTGGCGGCAATTAGTAAAAAGTAAGGACATGTTTCTTATGTTAGATTAATACAGCGTACATTGGCTACAGCAAAACACAAAATACCATAAGTATTCTACTATAATGCGAAAAATGTTGACCTGAAAAAGTACCCAAAATTGTGCAAAACAGAATAATTAGCACTACAGCGACTGGGGAGGGGGGTTGGGGGTAAAACAAACTTCAATCTGACGAATTTCAAACGAAACTAGCATATAATACACTGTAATGTACCAGTATATTCAGTATTACACACAGTTCTTTAGGTCGAAGTTTGTTTGAACTCACCCCCCCCCCTCCATGCCTGGCGTAAAAAAAATCAAAGGAAAATTGAAAAAAAAAAAAGCAAATTAAATAGTATATACCTGTATATACAATAAACAAAAATGGGGTTTGCATTAATTAATATAAACAGGCCTATAATGCCTCAAAATAGTATCCTATATTTTTTGGTATTAGCTCCTATATTTCTCACTTCGAGGCCTGCACAAAAATTTTTGGTTTTATAGGTGTAAATTTGAGTTTTGGAGGCAATTTTTTGTTGGGTGAATTTAGTAGAAACTGTGTTTCTTTAAATCTCCAATTATGCTGTTATGGTTTTTGATAAAATGATTCCAGTATTTTTGCAGAGTTTACTATGGTAAAGGGCACTAACTCGTCTGTTCGATTAAATTCCAATGTTAACTTCCATAAAACAGCATGTACTTATAAACAATTTAGATTGTTTTTTTTTTTTTTTACTTTCTTATACATACAGTGGTCACCGCTTAATGTAGCCACCTTTAATATGGCCACTCCAGCTCGGTCTGGAATTTTTTAACCGTTTCCTATGTAACAAATTTTCGCTTTATGTGGCCACTTTTTTTCAGAGGTAGTTCACGAATTCTACTTTTTCATCTTATCTTACTCCGGATAAATGAACACTGCGCTTATCATCTGATTTGGCCAATGGATACTGCTGCCCAAAATTACAGATTATACTGATGGTATATAAACTCTGTACGTGCGAATGGAATTCCAGGAAAAAATGGATTACTTACTTACAATTTGTGTAATAAATTGTTTTATAATTTCTTTCAATTTGCACTAAATTCATTGTTTCCTTTAGAACGTTTATTAAGCGAAATTGTTTCCTGATATTTGATTTAAAACTGGTTAGGTTAGGTGAAGAGAAATGGCTCAGAAGAGAAAAAGATGTGACTTATCAGCAAGTGAAAAAGTTGACCTTTTGAACTGGTTTCATTTAATGGAGTGTAGTCAGCCTAACATTATTGTCTATTTTTATCAAAAAAACATTAGACAATATTTTAAATAAACATTTTGACAAGATACTGTACGTGTATAAATGATTTTTTAAGCAAACACACTTGACTATATGCAAGTACAAACACATGCTTGACTTGTTGGATAAAAATAAAAGTACTTTTGGTAACCTCGCTTAACCCCTTCAGTCACCTTGGCAACATATGTTTCCAACTTGTATCTTGGACGTTTACCTTGTCAAAAGTGCGGTATTTTTTTATGTTTTGTAAAATTTCGTACTAAATAAATGACATGAATAAAATCTGTTGATTCTCTAATAAATATGTATATTTCGGTAGCAAATATAGCCATACATGTAAAAAGATAATAAAAAATGTTAATAAATAAAAAACTGCTGGTTATGTTTAATGTAACAGTATCAATATAATAAATGTAAAAACAAAATTTTTACAATCGAATTTAAGGTCTGTGTCTGAAGGGGTTAAAACAGCCACCGGTTAATGTGGCCACTTGAGCATGGTCCCGAGGTGGCCATATTAAGCGGCGACCACTGTATAAGGAAGTATTGTAATCACGAAAAATTTCGACCTCCAGAATTTCACTGATCTTTTAGGGTCTGAACGTTTTAGGGTCCCTAGATTACGAAAAAGTGATTTCTGGAAAATGTCTGTGTCTCCACGAAAGCGTCTGTTAGTGCAAGTGTCACAATTTACATCTTCATGTATTTGTTTTTCTTTATTATTTTTGATTGCAATTGTTTTTCACCAATTGTTTTTAAAAATGATTTTGCACGTTTTTCATTGTTGATATTTTGAGATTTATTATTCTTGTTAATTTGCCTATTTCAGTTAATTATTAATGTCAATGACGTTGAGCAATAAATGTCCAGGCTACACATGCTCTGTAGTTCTGAAGTTCTTTTTGTGTTTCACCGTGTCTTTAAATCAAGCTAAGTAACATGATTGATTTTAACGTGCCAAAAACACTTTTTTTAGAGAATGAGATTAGCTCGTTCTTCTTCAATTTCAAAACAGCGTCCAAACGGCTAAAGCTGTCGAGACCAAACTTTAAACTTAAGATTATAATCTTCTTTGGGAGATCTGATTAGTTTTTCAGTGGAATCAGTGAACCGGAAGTATCAGTTTACTCCAGCGCCAAAATATAAATTTTGAAATATCTCATTAAGCATTGCGTTTATGAAAATTTTGAAGGGACTGAAAAGTGTTCCAATTTCGATTTTAAACAACTTTTGTTAAGAAAATTTTTCAAAATTCCAACCGGAAGTACAAGTTTTACTCTTGTCAAAATCCAGTTTTTGGCTAATTCAGGCGAAATCAGACACTATATATAGGAAAACTTGTGAAGTATACAAAAGTGTTTAGAAGCTAATTTTAAACAACCTTTGTTAAGAAAAATTTTCAAAATTCCAACCGAAATACTAGTTTTACTCTTATCAAAATCCAGTTTTTTGCTAATATAGGCAAAATAAGATGGTATAGGCAAATTAGGAATCTATACCAGTGTTTAGAGGCTAATTTGAAGTAACTTTTATTCAAACTTTTTTAAAATTTCTATAGGAAGTAGATTTTTTAGACAGTTTATTTTTTTCTGTATTTGGACCAGGTCATTTATGTACATGTTTAAGAAAGTCGGGTGGTGACCACACATTTTTTTTAACCTGTGCTCCAAGGAACAAAGGGCTCTGCAGCTGCTCCAGGAAAATAAAAATTGTGGCCTGTGCACACACCGTGATTTCTTTTATAAGGGTTTTGCCATAAAAATGGATTTTAAAACTGGCTTCACAAGTCAAAAAAAGATTTAGATTCGTAGATAATTAAAAATCTCCATTCAAGATTATTTATTATATTGGTTTTTCTTTCTCCTTAAATAGGTGGACAGGAAGTTCCTGCGTAATTTGAAATTTGCTCGAAAGCATAACTTGAAGCCAAAGGATCAGTTATTAAGAGCTAAGAAGCGTGCAGAAGAAAGAGCTGCAATGGAATTTACAACAATTAGATTGTAAAAAAAAAAATGTTATTAATAATGTTCATATATAAATAAGATCCAATAAATTTTAATGACAACATTTATTTTTGTAAAATTATTTACAAAATGACAAGCTTCAAAACTTACTTTGCACTTATCTTCAAGGTAAAAAAAGAATCGAAATGAATTGATATAAATTACATAATTTATACAAATAAGTTAGAAATATACACCATAAATTTGTATAAAACTTACACAACTTAAATTGGATGTGGACACATGGTAGCATAAAGCACATACACATGTTCCATTGGCATTTATTGCAATGACTAGGAAATGATTTGCAATTTAAATGTAAATTTCACAAAATTTTTGAGATTAAAATCACAGATATGTCATGAATTTCAACTTAGCTAAATCACGGATTTTTTGCAGCTGTCCCTTTGGTTCTGCTAAAACTTTACTTGCTTGTTGTAATTTTTGCTCATTTTTACGAATGTACATTGTAGCATCTTCTTGTAATTGCTTAAATTTTTCAGGTCTTGTTTCATCTAATGACACAGCTTCAGTTAGATATGGGTTGATTCGAAAATAGCGACTTGGAGGTAGCAAGTCTCCTAGAATGGTGTGTACCACTACAAAGAAAAAAAACGATGATAATGTTAAAATGTACTTACAAGATATACTAAATTGCAACCAAGAGATAAAATCCTACGAGCTTTTCACAATATTCATGGTTAGATCATGTTGATCACCACTCATTTTGAAATTACATATGTTTATATTCTATAGCGAATGAATTTACAAAGGTCAATTGAAAAGTATCCTCTGCTCTTGTGCATTGCTTCTGTGCAGGTAAATTAAGCATTACTTCATATTCAGTCACTTAGCTTTGACAAGTTATATTTGTCTTGTTTGTGTAGATGTTTAAATTAACAAAATTATCACATGCTCAGGGGTCAAAGAAAATTTCTAAGTTTTTTTTTTTTTGAAATGATAGGCAAAGTCACAAAGGTCTGTAAATTTTGATCCCTTCATCAATGCATTCTTAAATGATACATTAAAGGCACATTTTTCTTGTAAAGATTATAAGTTACCTGCCCTCCATGACAAAAAAAAAAAAAAAAAAAAAAATCGCCAAACCTGTCATTTTTTTTTTTTTCCCCAGGAGTTAGTGTTACATTTCCAATAAATAAATTTACAACAAAAAAAAATCTAATATATAATTGCTTATATAATGATAAATGCATGTCTTCGAAGTAGATTTGACCCTTCAAGTCTCGATTTTAGTATTTTCTGAAAGAGAAAATTGCAAACGTCGCCCAGGACAGAATTATGGCGAGGTGCCAGTTTTAAGTACTTTTAAAAAAGATGTTTATCAACAGCTGCTATTTAGGTGCAAATTAATGACATCTAACAATGTGCCATTATTCTGTTGGCTAATTCAATGATTCTATGGGTATAAAAGGATAGAATTTTACTAAGAATTTTTAAATCTTTCATTGTGGCATCAACTAAAGAGATTGCGCAGTGATCTGATTATTTCGAAATGGGCAAGTACCGTAATTAAATCTGGACCCAAAAGTCATAAAAAAAAAAAAAATAAATGCCCCAAGCAATTAAAGCCAAACTTGGTTCAACGCAGTATTAGGTAATACAAGGTTGAGTCACATTATTGTGACCACCCCTACATTCGTCTTCAGGGTTGCCCAGCTGAGGAAATATGTCGCGTGTTGGAAATTGGTTAGGTGCCATATAAAGTAGGTTTCCACTATGTTAAAAACACATCACTCATTGCTGCAATGGGTAAGAAACGTGATTTACCAGATCTGGTAAAGGGGATGATAATCGGCAGTATTTCGGAAACCACGCAGTTTGTGAACTGTTCTCGTGCTGCTGCAGTTTAAAGTGTACCATGACTGGGAAAATGGGACAGTTCAGAATAAACGGTATGGGAAGTGAGGAGCACCACATGCCGTTGACGAGAGAGGTGAACGTCAGCTGCAAAGGCGCATGAAGGCCATCCGAAGAGCTACAGTGGACCAACTTACCGCTCAAACCAACGAGGGTACTACCAGGCATGTCTCTAAAACCACAGTACAGAGGACCCTGCTACGTATGGGCCTTCGCAGCAGACAGAACCCATGCTGACGAACATTCATTGCCAAAAAATGCTTCAATTTGCCCAACAGTACAGAAACTGGACCACTTCTGATTGTAAAAAGGTTGCCTTCTCCGATGAGATACGATTTCTGCTCCACAGAAGTGACTGCCGTTTGCGGGTGAGACGAGAAACCTCGGAGTACAAGCATCCTGGCAGCAGCAACATCATGGTGTGGGAAGTGTTCTCATGGCATTGTCTGGGCTCACTGATACCTGTGGAAGGCACTCTCAATCCATAATTGCAGATCAAGTAAACCCAAATACGACGGCACGTTCCAGTAAGACAATGAGACTTGTCATATAGCTGCAATTGTTTGGGGGTGGTTTGAGGAACACTACCAAGAGTTCCAAGTTCTACCCTGGCCTCCTAATTCTCCAGACCTCAACCCAATTGAGAACCTTTGGGATCACCTCGATCGTCATGTGCATGCTATGGAACAATCATCGCGTACTCTTCAGCAGCTATCGGATGCTTTACAGTCTGCATGGCAACAGTACCAGTAGAAACCTACCAGAATCTTATTGACTCACTGCCACACTGTCTAGCTGCTGTCCGTGCTGCTAAGGGCGGTTATTCGGGATATTAACTGGTTGTCATAATAATGTGACTCGACTCTGTAGATCACCATATATTTGTCTTGATTATAACGTTCATAATTTTGTTCCAGGTAATGTGTGATAATTGCATTTTTCTTCTTTTCAGAATCGAAAGCTGAGGAGTCACAATTACCTAGAAGACATTGTGTTTATCATTAAATAAATAAATATTTTGATTTAGTTGTTGGTTTGAATTGTATATTTTAAATAATTGTTGAAAAAGTAAACGCACATGACACCTGAAAAATCGCCAAACTTTTGTCATGGAGGGTACATGGGAGTTTAAATATACAGGGTGCTCGAAAAATCTGTGGCAAAATTTTAAAGAGTGGTAGTGAACAGAATAATATAACATTTTTAGGGTAATGCAAAACAATGATTATACAATAAATGTTCAAATACATGTCCTTCTTGGTCTATGCACATCTGTCAACCATCAAGCCAATCATTTGTTTGTTTGTTTATTTATTAATATTTTTTTTATAGATGCACTGTCAAGCTTTGTTTTCATTTGATATGATGAACAACTTCCATTACTTTTCCATAAATCTATACACACCACACTTTCAGGGTCTATCTCTTAATTGAAAAAAAGACCAAGATAAAACATTTCTCAAATGTTTTGTACAATCTGAAAATACCATTAAAAATAGGGGTTTCCATTGCACATTTCAAAGTTGGCTTTTATATTCTAAAATGGCCTCGGTTTTTAGAAATGGAATACATATAAAAACTCCTCACATAAAAGTACAATAATTCTTCCATTGAAATTAGTCTAACAGATTTGTATTTTAGAAGTAGGTGAGACACACTGCATACACATGACATCTACAACTCCTTGCCAAACGATTAGAATAACAGTATTTTACGTTCTTAAGTTAAATTTGAGTGGAGAGTAATCAACTAACTTTTGTAGCTACGGGTTTAGACTTTTGTTCCTGGTTAATGTACTTATTCCTCTAGTTGGCCTCAAAAGGAACATAAATTTATTCAAAAATTAAAATTTACATTCAACAAATTGAAGATGACAAAATATTAAAATAATTCCAAGATAGAGACAATTAGAATAATTTCCAAAACTATACAATTTGGTGAGCAGAAATGTTACAAGTGATTTACATACCTTTTTAATAATGTTCAATATAAAAGGCATTACAACTTTTCTTAGCTCAGACTGAACAACATGAGTAGAAAATCGGACATATATCACGTCACAAAGCGAACAATATGTGATCTTTATGGAACTGAAAAAACTTGGGCAGAAATTGCGAAAATCATGAAGTGCTCACAGTCTACAGTGGCAAAGTTGTTAAATCAGCAAAAGGAGGACCCAACATTTACAGGAAATCGAAAGATGTGGATGTAAACCAGGGCCGGACTAATACCTTTAGGGGCCCTAAGCCCTACACACCTTTCTCAGTATAAATCCTGTTTTTCTGAGGATTCGGGGGCCCCTATTCACATGCTTAGTCTAACGGGGCCCTAAGCACGTACTTTGTCTGCTTATGTATAAATCCAGGGCTGATGTAAACGCAAGATTAGTGAGAGACAGGACAGGCAAGTGAAAAACATCGTGAAGAAACACTTTCAAAAGTGTTAAATATATTCTTTTTGAGTGATAAAAGTGTGGAGCAACCGTATCTAGCAGAACTACAAACAGATGACTAAATCAATTTGCATCTCAGCCCAGAATCCCCAAAATAACCTATGATGACGTGAAGCAAAGACCAACCCATGTAAAGGGTACAATGAAAGAGTTACTTAGAGACAAGATGACTGGAGTAACAAATTATTTTGTGATGAATCAGTGTTCTTTGTCTTTTGATGACCAAGGGTTACACGTGTAGCAATAGACAAGCATCTTACAACAGGAATCCCTCAACAGATCAATGACATTTGCTGCTTCAGTAGTGGTAATGACATCTTATGGAGTAGGAAAGATATGTCCTAAATTGCGTAGTACATGCTGCAGTCTATCAAGAAATACTTGACAATTTCATGATCCCATCATCTTGAGATCTATGCTGTGATTCCTTTCTGTTCCAGCAGGATAGTGCGTGGAGTCATATTGCTAAATTCAAGAAAGAATGTCTTCACCATGAAATATCTGTGTGTTAAATGGCCAATAATTCACCAGGCATTAATCCAACTGAAAATTTATGAAGTTGATGAAGGCTAGACTTCAGCAAAGACTTTCACAGATAAAACAAGAGTTGAATTTGGCAATCAATCATTTCATACTAATATCAGTCATGAAGAATGTGCCAAGTTGGTCAACAGCAAGCCAAATAGGCTAAATCTTGTAATTAAAGCCAAAGGTGACACTATTAAATATTAATTTGATGAATCGTTATTGATTAAAGTGATTTGTGTATCGTTTTTTGTCATTATTCTAATTTTTTGTCTCTATCTCAGGATTATTCTATTATTTTATCATCTTCAATTTATTTAATGTCAATTTTAAATTCTGAATACATTTTAAATTTTTCTTTTGATATCTTAGAGGAATAAGTGCATCCAGGAAAAAAAAAAGTTGAAACATGTAGTTACAAAAGTTCGTTGATTAATCTCCACTCAAATTTAACTTCAAAACCTAATATACCGTTAATCTAATTTTTTGGCAAGGAGTTGTAGAAAGCAACTAAGACTGGAAGAAAGAAAACTCATCCAACAACCAATCAGAGCAGAGTTCATCTACCTCCCCGGTTGGTTTCTGCTGAATGTGAAACAGCTCCAGATTTCAACACGTGCAGCTTTATGACGCCTAGAAGATGCCTGGCAGTTGGGAATTTGCTTCGGGCCGTGATTTTGCTGAATGTGAAACAGGCTTTAATTTTAAAAGACCATGTGAGCACTATCCTCACAACTCTACCCCACCGGATAATTCTGCTCAAACTTCATAGTAATATACAGTAGATCTCTCCTAGAGGAAGCAGCGTATCGAATTTCACTTGTGTTGGCTGACTGCTTTGTTAGCTGTTCTCTTCACAGCTATGTCAATCTGTGCCCCTTCACATGACTACTTTCCATGTGTAGACTGGCAGCCTAAATCGCCCTGGGCAGATACCAGGAAAAATCGGCAAAAGCGTCCCTCCTGGTAGCCCAAAGTAAAGCCACCAGGCCATCCGTCTGGCCCACTGGGATTTTTCTTGGTGTCCCGGTGGTTCAATCTGCCGCTGCTACTATCTTTACACAGTTTAGAAAATTCAATTTGGCCATAATCTTTTTGCAATGCGGGGACAAACACAAACATCCATACTCAATGTGTGATTCGAAAACGGGAAAGCCTATGTCCCCAGCGTTCTTGGCCATTGGAATCGGCGTCACTCCTGTACATACGTATATACATACAACAGTAAACCTCTGTATAAGGAACGTCGATATAGCAAGATTAAAATATAATGTAATTTTTCTGTGGTACCAGCAAAAATCCTATTGCTTTAATGCTTTTTCAACCTGTGTATAGCAAAATCTTTATAGTGTAATTATCCCTATAATGCAAGGATTTTTCGGTCCAGGCAATAAATGTTAAGGTATGTTTTAGCTCTTTATTACGAAATTTGGTTCTGCATTTAGCATGATCCGAGCCAACAAATGAAATCGCAAACAGCCAACAAGCAAAGTTTGAAACGAGTTTTCACATCATCAGCTCTGGCCATTCGACTGCAGCTGTGGCTTTAGGCTTATTTTATCGGAAAATTACAAAACGTTCTCGAGAACAACGGTTATCGCACCAAACTACCCGCAATGCACTGCACAGTAATTAGGTAGTGTGCTAATGAGTTTAAATGTCCGAGCATGTTAAAAAATGACTTCCTACGAGAATCGGCACGGGAATTACTCTAAAAGCTGTTGAAACTTGGAATATTTTATATTAAAAAAACTTTAATATTGTTCAAATTAACGAATTTATTTTATTAAAAACCCATAAATATTTTTGTCAAACGCTAATTTTACCGATGTCGACGATAAAACGCTCGATGGTCCTTAATATACACATTTATGGATATGTTTTATCGGCATTTTTCCGTAAGATACTTATCACAATATTATTTTCAGTCTATTCTATTTTCAAATTTTCAGAAAAAAATAATTGTAATACAAAAAAAAAACTTTCAGCAATGGTGATTTTACATAGGCAGTGATGTCAAGTGTCGAAAAAGTATTGTTCTTAATGTTAAAAAGCATTCAGATTATTATAAAATACTAAATTAACAATTTATACAAATTTTAACACTGCCTTCATGCAACGTAATATTTATATAGCGACAGTCCCTTGAATTTTGTTGTACAGAGGTTCAACTGTATATTGATCTCTAACTCTCACCCTTATCAACCTTCTACATCAAAAAAATAAACTGCATATCAAGCTTCTACGTCAAAATTGTACAAACTACAGAGGATGATTGCACTTATTTTGCTCAGCCTTTCATGCCTGGCAGTGGCGGGACTACAATATCCTGGTATGCAAATTACCCGGTCCTGCCGCATCCCGTGCTGGTGAAGCATGCTTTAATAAACAGACTGCTGCCTCACGTAACCATGCCGAAAAAACTCCCGTCTGAAGTGGAGCCCCTCATAAAATCATTTTCCAGAGACGGTAAGAGCTCTAGAGATATCGTAAAACATCTTGAGGCTGAAGGATTTTGGTGTTTCTCAACGTTCAGTTATCAATATTATACAGTGCAATGGAATACGTCGCCATGCAAAATCGAATGGACTCGACTTGCCAAAAAAATGATTACCCCTACTGTTCGCTCACGACGTATGATGCACAAGATCGACGTCCTGACATCGAAGCCGAACCCGCAGAGTTATCGAACCATTGCGAAAACGTGCAAAATATCCCAGGCCACTTTTAAAAAGGTTATTCACAAGGATTTAACCAAAGTAACCAGGCAAAAACGAACTGTACATAAACTCACTGATGCACACAAGCAACGTCGAAAGACAACCTCTCGTAAGCTCTATGAGAGACACCTGAGTGGCACAAAGTCCGGGTTTGTGGTGAGCCTCGACGAAGCTTTATTCTGGCTGCAAAATTGCAATGGTGAATGCAAGATATTTTACTCGAAATCGGGAGAAAACGCTGGCAAAATGTTGCCAAGGGTGGGGAAGGAAAGATTCGGTGAAAAGTTTATGGTTGTTGGCGCCATAAGCGAAAGAGGAGTCCTTCCACTTATCAGAGTGCCTTCCAAGGTCAAAGTAAACTCAGAGTACTATATTGACTATGTTCTGAAACTCCTCCTAGAGACACATGTGGTCCAGCTCTATAGTGAGGACGTTAAAAAAGTGTGCGCGCGACCAGTCATACCTCTCGGAAAACACAGACCTATGCTGCAGATCTTAAAGATCGCCAGGGCATAACCATCCTTGTGAACGAGGAGATACCTTTGAAATCCCCAGATACCAGTCCCATGGATTTCTGTGGCTTCGGTTTTCTCAAGCACAGGATTTTCAATCGTCGAGCGACAACATTAAACGAACTTTGGATAGTGTTACGAGAGGAAGGGAATATCGGTTGAGGATGTTCATAAAGTCTTTGCAGCCTGGAAGCGACGGTTGCGCATGGTATCTAGACGTTCCAGGGAACGCATTGAAAACATCAAAACATTCACCATCGACAGGTTTAGATGTAATCGTTTCTGTAAAACTGAGCAAAATAAGTGTAATAACCTCTGTATGAAAGGGACAAAAAAGTAGGTTCATTCTTCTGCTATTTAATAAAGCGATAAATGAAAATCAGGATGACTCGAAGAGCTTCTATCAAACTGAAACAGAAAACTTAACTGAAATCGCAAACAAACTTAGTTATTAAATAAAAATTAGAAATAAAAAGGCCATCATATAGGGAAAAAAAAAAAAAAAAA
>JAHWFO010066380.1:216985-227651 GCA_023313115.1 Rhysida immarginata
AAAAAAATTCTCGAAAACGTTTTTATATGAAATTTATCCCAAATATTTGGATCAACCCTTCAAAATTTCATCAGTACTTCAAGATTATCGTTTTCCCCTATCAACATTATCTGCACAAGAACTTCATCTACATCCTCAATAGACTGGTTTTATTTCTACCATCAACAACATCTTCAATAGACTACATCCTTTGAGTTTTCTTTTATCTCCCAAGTTTCTTCAAGATTGGCGACTTTAATTTTATTTTTTGTTTTTATAATTTCATGATTTTCCCCATTATAAGGAGACTAAACTCATTAAATTTAAATCTCAATTATATAGTTTACAATTTTCATACTTTATGTAAAAAATGTTTATCCATGTAATGATAAAGTAAATAAAGTGCGTTTACAAATGATTGCAGTAGATTATATGTTGCAGGAATCGCTCTAGGATCAGAAATCTACGAATCAATTTGACTCGTCAGCTTAAAACTGACAGTCAAATGTATATTTTCATTTCTCTACAATGTAGTTAGCTATATTCTTCTGTATGTTTAATTAGAATTTTGAAGAAGAGGATAACATGGCAGCATATAAAGAAACATTTTTATTAATATTGCTACAAGAAATTCATGAAACTGATGCAAACATTTGTAAATGCTCTGTAGATTACAAAAATTAGATCTGAAGTTTGTAGTCATAATATTCATGTAATTGAGATTTTGAGATAACTTACTTTCAGTGTCTGTTGCACTATCAACGATCCTCATTATTTTTGTTTTCAGGCTGCTATATGTTGGCGAAAGTTGTTCTCTTGGCTCAAAACGACCATTTCCTATGGATACCACGCACTGGATTGTTTCTCCTGGCCACAAATGTCGACATTCATGTATTGCAAGGGCTGTTGGATTATTGGTTAAAATACCTCCATCCTTTATCAAAGATGTAAAAATTTTCTTTTTAATATTTTTATCAAAGCTTCATATAGATGAAGAGATTTAATTCATCTTATTGTTATACGGGGCGATTATAAAAAGGATTTTTACAACTTTAAAAGCAAATAGAAATTTATTCAATTAATATGCAGAACAAAATGCATCAGGTTTACATCAAAATATTCATTTTAGCTTGATGTGACTTCCATTTGTGACATGGCAGGCATCCTACCTGAAGTCAATTTCATTCCAAAGTCAAGCCAGTATGTCGGGTGTCACTTGTGCAACTGCAACATAAATTTGATTTCTCAGCTCAGCAAGATAAAGTAAAAGTGTAAACAAACAATATCTTTAATGAAAATTTTTTGAGAGGTTAAATCAGGGAATTGAGATAAGCAATTGACCATGCACAACAAATGCACCAACCCAGGTTACCAAAAATATTCCAGATTTGGATGCAGATGTGAGATGTTGCCCCATTTTGCCGATAGTGAAGGAGAGTCTATCTTGGTCATCTTCATATGCAGAATCAGAAATTTTTTAGCATTTCCAGATACATGATATTCTTTATAATTTTTTCCATGTACAAAATGGTTCACACATTTTAAATTTGGATTAAAAAACCATTAACTTTTAGAATGTCGCAAACATGTGGATTTTCAGAATGGCAGATTCCCAATCATAGGGCTTCATCTTGCCACTAATGTGAAATATTCATTAATCTCAAAATATTGCATTGTCCAGAAATGTCTCATCGTATCCAACAAAACAAGGAAGTACTGTGGAATGAAACTAAATATAAAGTGAAAGCCTATAATCCAGAAGCAGAAATTAAAAATACTAAATAGTATTTCTAAATTTTCTGTGTGGATTAAAGGTTTTCATTTTATACTATCCTATTCAATCTCAATCTCCACACAGAACTGCTAACTAGTCACTTTAACTGCATCAGTAATTGCTTGCACTATGATAAGGCAGTATAGTTCTGTGTATATGCCTTGGCATAATATGTGCCAAACAATTGGTTATGGCATGCTAAGTCTCATGAGATGCTTGTTTTTAGGGCTATAGGCAAAGCTCTCTTAGACCTATTCCATAGTAGCATCAGAAAGGATGACCTGCTGATTTTGCATGTTCTATAGAACAATTAGTCTCAACAAAGATTTATTGCCAAAAGTAAATTGTAGGCTATTTGAAAAACCCTTACCAAATTTCACACGAAAATTGCATTGAATTGTACTTACAAGTCGTTTAATATATATTAGATGCCATATCTTAGCATTGAAAGTTTCCAATGGTACCTTATTGTTATTATCACACATACTGTTGAACAAATTTTGACAATCATTAATTTCATGTTATACTCATTCTTGACAGTCATCATAAGTTGTTTCTGTATATCATTTTGTGAAACCAAAACACACAACAAGCACACCCCACACAAATCAAAGTAGCCATTTTGAATTACAATAGTGCTAGCATATCTGATGAATACATTTAAGTACAATGACGCGATGTGCATAAAACTTGATGTACTTTGCTCTAAAATGACATCTAAACCAATTCCATACATTGTCTGAATAAATTTCTATTTGTTTTTAAAGTTGTTAGGTCCTCTTTGAATCACCCTGTGTAAAAACATTCATATATATACCTGATGGACATAATTCCCCAATTGAAATTCTTCAAAATATCCTGGAGCTGCTGCAGAAGCTCGGACAGCCTCCCATAGCACAGGAGTGTAGGAACCCAAGAAATTAGACTGATCCCGGTATGGGTAATCATAATTACGGAAGATAAAATTCTGTAGTCGAGGCTCATTGACAACAGTGGAAATAGCTGCAATCTAAATAAGAAAAACCAGAAATATGATCAACAAGCCAGGCAACCGAAATGCCCAGAACCAATAAGATTGAAAGCATTTGATTACTAAAGAAACCTTTGGATTTTAAGATTAGATGAGGTTGCTAAGGCAAGGCAGTTCTAAGGAATTGTGAAGTTCAAAATGAATAAAAGTGAGATACTTGAAAGGTTAAATGGAGAGTGCATTAATTCTCTATATACTTGAACATATAAAAGTCCTTTAATGTATAAGCATTTCTATATAATGAAATAAGCGACAATTGTTGAAGCATTCTGTATAAGCATCTATTATTTCTTCATAATATATTGCTAAAGCATTTCTACATAATCATGTACTGTTGAAGCGAGCTATTAACTATTGATAATAATATGCCTAACAGAAATTAGCTTTTGATAATGTAAGGCCTATATAATTAACTAGTGAAAGTAGCTTAAAAACAATTATAAACATGGTAACAGGTCTTGTATTGCTAGCTAAAGTAAGAGTAATAGAGGTGATGTTAATGCTAATAATTTTTCCAGATCGCCTTCTGCACGAATAAAAACTGGAAAATTACTGAATCCCCCACACGACAACACTCATAGACGACATACAACTATGGAAAGAGAGGCATTTATAAATTGGCATGTCCAAATTGTGACAAAATGACGATTTACCGACAGTTGCGATGAATACAAACGTTCATTAACCCACGGAGATGGTAAGTCGACATTTGCCGATCACCTAATCAACTGCAAACACAACTTTGGGAAGATAGAAGACATAATGAACATTGTCAAGACTACCAGTAATACCAGGAAACTACATTTGATGGAAAATATTGCAATTTATAGACAAAAGCTACTGAAAAAAAATGACAGTTTATTAAATAATCAAATCTTTTCAATTTCGACCTTGTTATTTTGATATAATTAAAAAGCAACTGTAGGACAAAATGCAACTATAATAAAAATGCAACTGTAAGTCAACCAGTCAGGGAATTCTTCACTTGCCCTGAAGAAATTCCTTGATTGAATAACGCATACCTTTAATCTTATTCTACTGTAACATTCGCCAATCATGATTGGCTCCTTATTCTTAATACTGTAAATATATAATGTCTATTCTCATCTGTTATTCATTGGTTCACTGGCTCTGTAGATGAAGCTATTGCTTCGAAACGCGTAAGCTCTAACAATAAACCAGTCGTACTGCTTTAACATCATCTCTATTACTCTTAAAAAACAATTACATGTACAATTACAAAATTACAATTACATTGCCACAGACCTTGAAATCCTTGAAAAGTCAGAGAACTAAAAAATGATCAGGGAAATCAGTGAAAAGTCAGTGAATTTTGAAAATGGGTCAGGGAAAATTTTACTGCTGACTTGTTATCAGCTATCTATATGGCCCTATTGGCCATGCAAATTTATCTTCAATCAACAATTACTACTAGATTTAGGTACAGTAACAAAATCACTCAGCAATATCGGCTGCCTTTGCGTATACTTTACTTATATTTCAAATATCACTAGGAAAAAAAAAGGTCATATTAATTAATGTGGAGATGCGTTTATTAAAAATTGAATTTTCAAGTCTAAGTAATAAGAGTTAAATGACATGTTGACCATTTATCACTTATACTCTTTGGTATGACACATCTTAGCATGCCAACAGTACACCCATGTGCCGGCAGTTCTTGGAATTTCACAACTGTTTTAGAACAGAGCAAACATGAAGTCGCAATACATTTTCATGATTTTTATACTCCTAGTTGTGCGTCCATTGTACGCACTGTGTACCATAAAAAATGTTTTGTCTCTTGTCCGTGGTATGCAGTGTGTGAAGTGGAAACAAAGATCATTTCAAATTGACCAATAGCTATGTAGATGCATTTTTCTTTCTCCATCGAACGATATAAGTTTCAAATCAATCTTTCATAGACATTTTCTTACTAAATTCAGTTTGTTTGATGTGGCGCATCGCCCGCCATTTATGAAATTCATATAAACTGAGTATTTTATCTATTTCATATGTATTATATATCAAAACTATGCGGAATTTAATGTTCTAATGATCGCCATAGACAAAAAAGTGTTAGTTATTAGTTTTCATATAGTGAGACACCATTTCTTTTCATAAAATGTAAATAGTGTTATACAATTTTAATTTTCATTGTTATATTACTATGCTAAGTATATCGTGGATGTATGTTCACCTGAGTGAATTAAACTATTATTAAAATTGCAAAAAATGCATCAGATTTGTCCCCCGCCCCCCTTCCCTGCTGTGTAATTTTTTGGTTGGTTGGTTTATTAGAATTTATGGCGTCGACTACTAAGGTCATTTTGCACCTTTTACACAAGTTATATCTGTACGCAGCCCGAGAGAAACACAAACATCCATGCCCACGGCGGGATTCGAACCCACGAACAGGCAGACTCGAGAACTAGAAACCCTATGCCCTAGCCCTCTTGGCCACCTGGACGGCTGTAATTTTTTTTTTTTTTATTAGTTTAGAGTTTGCTCGAGGTATGATGAAAAGTCGGCGATTTTTGAAAAAGGTCAGGGAAATTGAAAATAGGAATCATGTGGCAATCCTGAATTAGCTGTATTTACAATAATCTAATTATTAGGCCAAATACCAATTTGCTATTGATAGCAGCAGGCTTAACAGCAATTAGCTGCTGATAACTTTATGCCTGACAGCAACATACTTTTGATAGCAACTGTATATAGATAACAATAGGCCTACAACTCGTTCTGAGTGTTTGATCATATGCCCTATCTTGGCACTGAAAGTTTCCAATGGTATCATTAAAACACATACCATGGAACCAATATTGACTATCATTATATTCATTCTTGGCAGATTATTAAAAGGTGTTTTATATAAAACAGGCTATACCTTAGCATTGAAAGCTCCCAATGGCACCATTTTTCCAAAATGGTATCACTGGAACCAATTTCAATTATCTTAATTATTCATTATATTCATTCATGAGACTTTGTTACAAGTTTTTGGTATATTACATGAAAAATCTTAGCATTGAAAATTTCAATGGTACCATTAAAACACATACCATTCAACCAATTTTGACTGCAAAGAAGACCGTCTTCACTTAATTCACAAGGAAGACCGTCTTTAGATATCAAATGGCGAAGAGATAAATGCACTGATCAACGCATAAGCCAATTATGCATGGAATTGGATGTCTGAATATAAAAGTAGACCAAGTCACATTTTTGATATTCACAGTAATTTAGAGTTTAAACTCTTATACTTACTTACTTTTCAAACCCGCTTATCCGTTAGAGTCGCGGGGGCAGCAGCCCTATGGAGGATCTCCAGCGACTGCGATCTTCCGCCATCAGGCGCATGTCTTCCCTGGTAATATCCAAGCGACTCGAACCCAGATTCTCCATGTAGTCTAGCCACCTGGTTCTAGGCCGACCCCTTGGTCTCTTACCCACCGGCTTGGAAAATAACAACTGCCTAGGAAGACCAGTTTGCGGCATCTGTATCATGTGGCCATACCAGTGCAACTGAGATCTCTCAATGCGGAGAAGTAGCGGCTCAACACCTAAAGACTCCCTTATTGTGCTGCTGTGCACTCTATCTAGTAGGGGAACACCTGCCACACCTCTCAGAAATCTCATTTCGGCCACTTGTACCCACGATCGCACTCTTTCGATCATTACCCAAGCCTCATGACCATAGGTGAGAATAGGGACAAAGATAGATTTGAAGACGGAGAACTTGGCTTTGTCACCCAGCTCGCGTTTCGTAACCACGGATCGCCACAGTTCAAGTCTGACACAGCTTGCTGCCCTGATCTGAGCATCCAATTCTTTCTCCTGCATCACTCGTGAATGCAATCCCAAGATACTTGAATTTCTCCACCTGTCTCAATGAGGCTCACCTAACATGGAGAGCGCACTGAGTAGGCTGTCTTGAAAGAACCAGAACCTCGGTTTTAGCCACACTGATCTTCATCCCAGCTTTTTCACATTTGGCTGCAAACCGGTCTAGTGCATGCTGAAGGTTCGTGTGAGAAGACCCAAGGAGAACAAGGTCGTCACCAAAGAGCAACCTCTCCACCAGGCAGTCGCCCACACAAACACGCTCATCGCCTTGGCTGCCCATGTCTATCCAGTCCATAAAGATAATGAACAATAGGGGCGACAGGACAGTACGCACCCTTGGCAGAGTCCAACACCCACGGTGAACGGTCTTGACTTAATGCCATTTATCAGGACACACATCTCAGAGCTTTCGTACAGAGACATGATAGCAACCAATAATTGCCCATCCACTCCATACTCTTGCAACACTTGCCAGAGCTTCTCCCGAGGAACTCTGTCATATGCTTTTTTGAGGTCCACAAAGCAAGCGTAGACCTCTTTTGCATACTCCCAGGATTTCTCAAAGATTTGCCTTAGAGCAAAGATGTGTTCCATCTTGCTTCGGCCAGGTCGGAAACCACACTGCTCCGACAGTTTGGAGTCGACTATTTCCAGACTTCTCTTCTCCAGACACTTAGCGTACACTTTCCCAGGAATGCTGAGCAAAGAGATGCCTCGACAGTTGTTGCAATCTCTCTGATCTCCCTTTTTGAAGATAGGGATCACAATTCCTGTTTGCCATTGCTTAGGGGCCTGTCCAGATATCCAAGCAACCTGACACACTCGAGCCAGGCACAGGATACCATCCTGATTTAAGGCCTTTAACATCTCGGACCGGATTTCATCATCACCTGCAGCTTTGCCAGTCTTCAGGGACTTAATTGCCCATCTTACTTCTGTTTCAGTGATACTACCGTGACTATTCTCTGCTCCAAGGTGCACCTCGTATGCCTCAGTTGTTGTTGTCACCGGATTAAGAAGAGATGCAAAGTATTCCTTCCACCTATGCAATACGCTCTCCTCCGTTTTCAGAAGCCTCCCATCTGAACTCTTAATAGTTTCTGATGAAAGAGACTTCTTTCCACGGAGGCGGCGCACGGTCTGCCAGAACACCTTGTTTGCCGAACCATAGTCTGCCTCCAATTTCTCCCCGAACTTCTCCCAGGCCTTGGCTTTAGCTGTTGATACTGTCTTTGCTGCTGCTTTTCACGCCTCAGTGTACCGCACTCGACTCGAAGTTGACTTATTTGCAAGCCATAGCAAATAGGCTTCCTTCTTTGCTTTGACAGCTTCTTGAACTTCACCATTCCACCACACAGTCCTTTTCTCACCGCCCTGCGCCACACTGAGCCACTTACGACCACAGCACAATGCAGCCGAAGTAATCACAGCAGTTTTAAACAACTGCCACTCCTCTTCAACAGTACCACGATCACTGGGTAGTTCTTTGAAACTTGAAGATATGTTATCTGCAAAGGTCTTCCTCACAGCTCTATCCTCCAATGCCTCCCCATTTGATGCGCCATGTTTGTCTGAACCTAGTATTTCGCTTAGTTGGCATGGATTCAGAGAACCGCAAAGTGCAGACAACAAGGTGGTGATCAGTTGATAGTTCTGCCCCTCTTCTCACACGAGTATCCAACACTGATCGGAATAAGTCAGCTGAAACGATTACAAAATCAATCAGTGACTTCTGGTCCATTGCATCCCTGTACCAGGTATACTTATGGACATCCCTGTGCTGGAAGAAGGTGTTTGTGATGGAAAGTCCATTGTTGCAACAGAGATCCAACAAGCACCTCCCATTCGCATTTAAATCGGGGTCACTATTCCTCCCAATCACGCCTTTCCACGTTTGGTCATCAGCCCCTACGTGTGCATTGAAGTCGCCCATGAGGATGACAGAATCTGCACTCCCTCTCCTGCTAAGAGCAGCATCAACTTCATCTAGAAAAAGTGGGTACTCTGTGACTGCATTCGGAGCATATGCAATGAATAGAGAGAGAGACCGTCTCCCTATCTGGAGCCTCAGGAGACACAGTCTTCCACCTAAGGGGGTCCAATCTGCAACATAATCTGCCAGCTGGGGACTTGTGAGTATCCACACTCCCACCTGGGCAGTCATGTTAGGGTCGACACCAGAGTAGAAAAGCTTCCACCCTCCTTCTAAGTCCACAATTCCAGAACACGGACGTTTCGTAGAGGTAATACCTATGATATCCAGCCGATACCGTTTGGCTTCCTCCACTAACTCTGATTCCTTTCCTGTCATGGAGAATACGTTCCAAGTGCCAATTGACAGCACCCAATTTCGTTGTCACTTTACCCGTTTCTCCTCCTGGGTAAAGGCATGCGCTGTCCCCGACCGTTTCCCCAAGCGCATAGCGAGTGCACTGGTGGGGCTTCTCGGAGGCATTGCTCCGAGATAACAGCCGGGAGACTGTCGACTATTTTTCGAACGAGAGCCTCTGCCTAACTCCCGAATGCGGGTGACTTTAACCTGCGCCACACCCGATGCAGTATGAATTCTCTCATTTGTCGACATCATGAGATATATGTTTGTTTGGATACTCATCGTCTCACTTCTCAACCATGACCTTTCTGGTAAGGGTGACACTAAAGTAGCCGTGCTACAACCAGCATAGCTCACAGAATCCCTGAAGCACCCAAACCCCTGACCCACGGTAAGGGGACATCCTCTCAGGGGGTATGTGAGATTTGACCCATGGGCCAAGAAGTTCATATGAACATGGATCTGAATTTAAACGATAACAGAGATATGAACAGAAATAAAAATGCCACCACTAAGATCAACAAGTTAATAACTCACTTTCTACATCTAGGATGATAAAATTTGGAAGAATAATAGGGTACATAAAACTGTGTATACCGTTGGAATTCGATTAAATTTTAACATATACACAATTTTATGTACCATATTACTCTCCCAAATTTCATCATCCTAGATGTTGTAGAAAGTGAGTTATTCTCCCAAATTTCATCATCACATGAACTTTATTGCTTAGAATCCTCCATACTACTACCCATAAAAGTTTGTGATAGGGTTTCAGACTCGCCTTGTATACCACCGCATTAGGTCCTCAATAAAATTAGCTAAGAAACTTTATTTCCCAAAATAGCGCTCCTCTAACGAACCCAGAACTTTCTTAAAATTCTGAGTTTATCTTGATTTCAACTCTTGATATTTCTCTCTCCCATGCAGGAAATAAGCTACCTCCGACTTATTCAAAAACAGAGAAAGGGCCTCAAAGAAGAAGATGAAGAAGATGCAAAAACTCGTTTTTAACTTCACTTGCTGACTGTTTGCAATAATTTTTGTTGGCTGTCGGAGTATGTCAAGTGCGAGAATCAAGTTTCTCAATAAAAAGCTAAAATATACCTTAAAATTTATTGTCGGGACTAAAAAAACCTTATGTTATAGGGATAATTACGCTATAAAGATTTTGCTATATACAGGTTAAAAAAGCATTAAAGCAATAGGATGCTTGCCGGGACCACAAAAAATTACGTTAGAGAGTTAATTTTGCTATATCGACGTTCGTTATACGGAGGCTCTACTACAATTAACATCAGGATCAGCCTAAGGAGCACTGCAGACTCAAATTGTCCATCAAAAAACAAGTTATAAATTGTTTTTATATTACATTTGTATACAAAAATTCTGCACACAGCCTTGCAAATTTTAGGCCTGCCCTGACTTAACGTAAATGAGCTCTTTGAATTCAGGGAAATAAAAATACTTACTTTTGGACATGTAGGATCCCTAGCTGTCTGGATAAGTGGCATTTCACCCATGTTCTTCCTAAAATTTAAATTTATACCTAAGCTCATGAATCCACAATATTTCTACAGGGTGTTTATGAACACTGTGTACAAACTTTAACCCGGCATCACTCGCGCCAAATTTTATAACAGCACTACCCGCGCTGCGGTGTTTACACCGCACTTTTTAAAAGTGATTTTATTTGATAAAAAAA
>JAHWFO010066380.1:227661-242731 GCA_023313115.1 Rhysida immarginata
GGTGTTTACACCGCACTTTTTAAAAGTGATTTTATTTGATAAAAAAAGAACTCAGTGCAATTTTATTTGATAACTCAAGATATTGCAATTTATGACCACATATACAAATTAGAAGAAAATAATAAAATTAAGTGATTTTAAAGTAATTTTTAACAAATCATGTTTATTGTCAAAGATTTACTTACATGACTGCTCGCGCAGCGGTGTTTGCACCGCTAAGTGAGACCATGCGTAGAAAACATACCTTTGATCTTTACTTTCGATAAAATGAATGAGATCAACACCGGCGCCATCTGTTGCCAATAAGTTGTACTTGAAATACATGGAAGTCATCACAAGGTAGCGCCTCTGTATGATGAGCTATATCAAAAAAATCAAAAAGTGCGGTGTAAACACCGCTCGCGCGAGTGACGCCGGGTTAAGGGATCATAGAAGACCTTATCATTTATATAATATCTGCAACGGTGGACGTTGTCACAACAAAGAAAAAAACTAACAATGGGTTATTTCCCTATTATACAGATGGGTTCGCTTCTAGTTTTGAATATATTTTGTCAATACACTAGGGGGTCGTAAATGAATTCTTGATAGATAAAAAAAAAAAAAAAAATTGTCAAATATCATACATACCCTAAACCCTTTAGATTTCTTCTTCTGGGGACATCTGAAGAATGTGATGTATGATACTCCTGTTGATTTGGAAAAGAAGCTGGTAGCACAAATTATGGCTACAAGTGACCATGTAAGAGATACTGCAAGGAATTTTGGCTGTGTCAGGAATTCAATGACAAGATGAGGTGAGGCATGCATTGCTGCTCATGATCAAGAGTTTGAATAGTTTTTGTAATTTTACAACCATGTAGTATATGGTTATTAAAAACGTGACCACCAGCATCAAGTTTTCCGATTTCTCCGTTTCCTGAAAATACTAAAACGAGATAGGCAATATGATGAGGAAGTCTAGGAGAGGAGTTGTATGTATGATGTTGACAATTTTTTATTTATCAAGGTTTCATTTTGCGACAGCTTATTGGCAAAATGTATTCAAAATAAGGTCTTTTACCACTCATTTAAGTTTGTACACAGAGTTCGTAATCATCCTGTACATAATATCTTAATATCCATAATTTTTCCTAAAAATAAAAAAAATCTTGACTCACTTCAAAACTTTCACCCATCCATCAGTGTCATAGTAAGCGTGATTCAATACAAGCTTGCTTGTTCCCCATAAAGTGCTTTGGGTGAAAATCTCTGTACTTGTAGACTTGTACAGTTCTTCACATTCATCCATTGATACTTTCAAAGCACCTAAAAGGATGGATAGAATTGAGCCAGTGCTAACACCACACATGAAGTCAAATAGACGATGTACAGGCTGTTTGGTCATTCTTTCTAAAGCTCGGAGAATTTCAATGGCCATAATTCCACTGCAAGATATGAAAAAAACAACAAAGGATTAATACCACTTTTATTTATCACAACAGGAATTAACTCACATTTATTGAATTAAATGGGCCATTAAATTGCTGCAGAATTTGCTATCTATGTAACACACAAGCACTTTAAAAATCACGATTTAAAATAAAACTTTTACACCCCGTAATTTTCGGTATATAATATGCACTCCCTCCCAAAAAAATATTCTTTTTTTGGATGCAATATACAATTTTTATCAATGAATAAAAGGTAACACTCAAAAAGTTAATTGTATAGCGATCAATCTATACAGTATCTCAAATGAATTCTGCTCTATCATAGTTTATTACCAGAGGTAGATTTACACATTTCTATGCCCTAGGCCAAAGCATATACAAAGTCCACCAAATAATGTATAGACTCTTTGTCAAACAGTACCGAGATAGATATTTTAACATGCACTTTATAGAGCTGATGAAGTGGTCTTCTACCAACAGGACGAGGTGCCACCAGACAACCACTTAGCTGTAGGTGGTTTCCTGGATGACAATCTGCAGAGATATTGGATTGGACGAAGAGGGCCATTGAGTTCCCTCCATGATTGACAGATCTAACACCTATGTATTTTTCTTATGGGAACTGTGAAAGATCAAGTCTATCAAAGTAAGCCACGCATGCTGGAGGACCCTCGACAGGAGATTACAGTGGCATGTGCAGCGATCTTCACTGAAACATCAGGGTTTGTACACTTCATCAAAGATAAAATTCCATCTTCATGTTTTTGAGCACTGCATGTGCGCAGTTGGGGATTACTTTATGGGGCATAGGTGAAAAAGTAGTGACGTGCTTTCCCACAACTGCTTTGCAGCTTTTTTCATATAGTGAGACAGACCTTAGAAATGACTTTTCAAGGCAATTCAATACATTTTCCAAAACTATAATCTTTTATAATTTTACAGAGAATATATTCATGTAGTTTATAAATAATTACTAAGAAAACATGACTCATAAGTTACAGGACTCCATCACTGGCTAGTTCGTATAATCTCCGAAGCCTCAGAGAAAATTTTTATCTTTCAAAAAAAAAAAAAAAAAAAATAGAAGAAAATTTTTATAAATTAGTGGTTTATTTCATTTGCGTTTTTTGGAAATATTTTTCCAAAATTAAATTCAGAAACCACTGACTTTCCAAAACTTTCCAGGCCTGGAAAGTTTTTTTTGATTTTCCAGGTTTTCCATGTCCCGTACGAACCCTGAACATCGACCAACGTAGCTGCGGCAACTGCTTGTCATTCCCTTATGTGTCTGGCCACAAACGACCAAAATTTTGAACACCTAAAGTAACCATGTGCTTAACTGAAAACTGTACTACATTTGTGATCCATATTTAAATGTAAAACCAACACATAAATAGTTTCATTCCTTAAATGTGTATACATTTTTTTGGCAGACACTGTAGTTCTGTGCCTCCTCCAAGTCCTTTTCAATAAAAAATGACTGCTGTTACTCTAAGCCATAGCCTAGTTGGCCTTATGGGAAATCCAGCTCTGTTAATTACAATTCTTCTATATATCTTAGTGCAAGATACACAGTGCCTCTAAAGGAATTTTTACAAATTTTTGAAGAAATTTATTAACTTTATTATGTGTGACAGGTTTAGTGAAACTCTATGTATCCTCTCTCTCTAACTGCGATTGGTTGGCCTTCTCACCCTGGGTATGAATATATTGTTACTTGCTTCCTGGACAATCCACAACATAACTGCTAAAAAAACGCCTACAAAATTAAACTCTCAACGTTTTATGATGAACTAGATTAAAAATAATAATTTTGGATATTTAAAATAACCCCTAAAATTTTCTCTTCCCATGTTACCCCATGATGCACCAGCAACACTGTCAGCCATATTTTTGTGGCGAGCCTTTTTCTAATTGCAGTTCAGCAATTTAAAAGGCAAATTTTTGTTTTGACAGAAATAAAGTTTAAGTAGCTCATTATTATGTTGATTAAATATGCATTTAGAGACCAATAAAAAATTTAAGAATCGAATTTCTTTATAATTAATTGTTCATAGCACTTGCAGCATGATGTTACGTCGTGATTAAGCTTCGACCAATTGCAGTTAGGGGAGGATAGATGGAGTTTCTCTATAATTATGTAGGCAAACATACATCAACTGGAAAACAAATGATTCTGATATGGTGACACTTCACGATAAGGGATACCAAAAATTTAAATACAATCTCCAAACATGTTTATGACAGCCTAAAAGTGAATGTGATTGTGCCCTAAGCAAAGATAATAAAATGCCCTTTTTTTCCAGGATAGAATTTCTTTGGATATGTCAAAGAATTTTCTTATTCTAGAATAACAGTAATATATCCACAAAGGAGCCCTTCAGTCAGGGTGGTTTGTTAAGGATCTTAACGTTTCTTCCATCATATCCACAAGTGATCTTGGCGAGCTAAAATTAGATCAATGCTGCAGCTATAGTAAGTGATGCCAAATATCCCAAAGTGAATTAATGAAAAAAACTGACTTTAAGGGGATACATGTTGTATAACCAATGGCAGTTACATAAACCAAAATGACTATCTGTGTTAAAACTTGGGGAATTCTGCTATATAATCATGCATCAATGAACTATAAAGGGTGTTCTAGAATTCCATGCCTAAACTTTTTCGGAGGCAGAAAGGATGCAAATGAACAGTTTTCAACAATAAATCCAAATTTGAAATTGACTCAGTGGTAGCGTGAGACAATGATCGTAATACTCGGTTCATACTGGGCTGGCAAGGCGGCAAAGCGCCACCAGTTGACGCATGCGCACTACGCCCAAGGCTAACTATAAATAGGTCAAGTCAAGTGCCACGGCCGGCAAATAAGCCAGGCAGCAAAGTTGAAATTTGTTCAACTTTTGCCTGTTGCCGCTCTCAACGAGGTAAGGCTCATCCAATCACGTTCGACTACTGGAGTACGTGATCAAAAGAATGATGGCGGATCACAATTTTATAGTGAAAAAGAATAAAGAGAATGCGCTTTTATTTTGTAAATGTGAAAATATAAATTGCTATTGTCCTTTAGCTTTTTACATACTTAAATAGATATGTTCGGTTAAATTTTATTTAGATAATTCAGTTGAAAATTAGAAAGTTTTAGAAAGAAACGTGATTAAAAACATCGCTGATCAATTTGGCAACAATCAAATTTAAAAATAGTCTTGATGACTTTTTATAAATACGAGAAAAATATGCACACTGGACAAATATAAATAAAACTAGAGTGTTATTTGTATACTCTGTTTTGTTATGTTTTAATTATGCTTTCTCAGCGACATATAATTACAGTTGAACTTCTTTATAACAAACTCTGATGATACAAAAAAATAAACGAAACAATTCGGAATTCCCAATTGTGCCAGTTGGCCTTTCAACAGTGATATAACAAATTCCGAATTGTCTCAGATACAGCAAATTTCGGATACAACAAATTTCTAAGGACTATGAAGTTTGTCCAAGGTTTTACTGCAATAACTTAAGATCGAAACGCCGCCACAATTGAGAGAAATATATTTCTCTTCCCTTGCTGCTTCTCTCGTGCCGGTTCAGTGGGAACAACTTGTGCGAGCAGCAGAGGAGGCAGGAGGGGGGGGAGGCAGAAAAGACGCTGTGCCGCTTTACCGCCTTGCCGGCCCAGTGTGAACAGGGCATACGGGGACATTGATTGAGAAACTTCAATTACAACATGCAAATTATGCAATTAGCCCTTATTTGTACGACAACATTTAAGACAGTTTAAACACAACAGTCAATACCTGTCATTACAAACATGCAGAACTATTCTAATGAAGAATTCATTGAAGTTCATCTAATCTACGGAGCTACTAACAAGAATGGACAAAATGCAACTACTGTGTATCATGAAAGATACCTCAACAGGCATACGGCATACTATTGCATATATGCAAATGTTAAGCGGCAGCAACTATGTGAAAAGGGCTTTTTCTCTGTGAATATGTGCAACAACATATTGTGCACCTGTTGGCTGTAGAAGATGAGATGCTGCAATAGGTTGCAGACAATCTAATTACAAACATACATGCTGTCACACACTCGATTGTATTCACTGCAATCATATTTGGAGAGTTGTACATGGAAATTTGATACATCCCTTCTGTCAACAAAAGGTCCATGCAATGGAGATTGCTCTGCAGAAAACATTTGCACAATGGTACTGTATATACTCGCGTTCTATATATACAGTAGAGGATCACAATTCCGGAATGATTGGGACCAGAAACTTCCGGATTCGTGGTTTTCCAGGTATACTTAACGCATCTGTGTATATTTAATTAAATTATTTCCGTCGACGGTTATTATAAATTTCTTCTAAAAGTTTTCACAATTATACAGTTAAGATAATTACTGACATCTGGACTTGTGGTTTCCGGATTTGAGGTCCTCCACTGTAGTTCTTTTTAATTCTTCGGTTAAATCGAGTCTCCTGTTTGCTATTGAAATTTGGTTTTTAAAACAAAATTTTTTAACACGCCATCTGGATCTAAGTGAAGAAATTTTTTATACTTTTTTTTCCTACCTTTGAGTCTCAGCATGAAATATCATCTTAATTATAATATTTCTACACAATTACTTGCTGATCAAGTGTATGCTAAGACCTTGATCAAGCTATTTAAAAATTACCGGTATACTGATGCTACTTTTCTTTTGGATAATTTATGTTTACGTTATTCAAAGACTTCACTAAGGTCTAGATCAATTCTTTTTCTATCTATATTTTATTGTACTAATGCTAAATTTCTGGACTTAAGATATAAACTTGTCGATTATTATAATCAATAAATCATCATGAAACCTAATGTTTTTTAACGTACTTGTTTAGTAAACTTAATTTTTTTTTTTTCCTTCTTTAAATAAATTACGGTATGTTTAATGTTTTTTTTTTTTTCTTTTTGATTCATATGTTACCTCATTAACCCTGTTTTGGGCCCGTGGCCTGTTGGGGGGCAACATGGGGCTTGGCCCTCCAGTTTGTTTTCTGGTGGGTTGTTCCCCTGTTGTTGCTGTAATTATATTATTATATGAATAAGACTTCCCCCCCCCCCCAAATAATTACTTTTAAAAGTCAAATATGACCAACTTATGGGTCACAGTTGAAATAAAACAAATGAGGGGTGATTAAGTCAAATTTACTACTTATTCCTTTACGGATAATAGATTCAATAATGTTCTCTTTAGAAGTCATTTGGGGGGGGGGGGGGGGATGTCTACTTATATGCGAGTATATACAGTACTTGAAGCAGAGTCAAATTGACACCACTCATTCCTATACTGAAAGTGGCATTGGATAGCAGAATGCAGAAATTCTTTGATTTACCATAATTATTCTAGTATATCACACATCTTCTATAATGCGATCCCCAGTTCTGACTCACCGCGAGAAAAAAAATATGCAAGAATATACAGAAAAACCAGAAGAAATTACTGTTCTGTCTGCTGATATTTATGTATAGTATTCAATTTTGAATAACAATTTAATTTTGGCGCCTTTTAAATATTCATCTGTTAAATTAATAAATGAAATATGATCGGAAAAAATGCAACTTTATCAGATAAAAGATGTTTTGAAGTTGACATCATTTTGAGAAGTTATTTTCATACAGTAAAATCTCATTATAACAAACTTGAGAAGACATGTAAATTGGTTCGTTAATCTGAAAGTTCGTTAATATGAAAACCAATTATTTTCTTGAACTAGCCATGAATTTTTGTCTGCTTCGTTGCTCTTAACATTTCTGAAGCCTATTTCATTTAAATTGTGATGAAACTTTCTAGAATATGATATTTTAAAGTAAAACTAAATTTATTTAAGCATGCAAATGCCTTTGAAAAAGCTGCAACCACTATTTGCTTTGATTTCTTTTAAGCCGTTTATTTTACTTTCGTTCTTGTTTCTCCATTGCCCAGTTAGTTTCGAGGTAAATCTATAAATAATTGAGGCTGCATGTAATTTCTATTTATTTTCAAATAAACTTGCAGAATACACATGCTCTAGAAAAAAAAATTGCGCAGCCTTCAGAATCATTTCAAAAACATAAACCGAGGTGCGGTATACGATACATTTTCAAATGTCGGCATAACTATAATCGACAAGGATTAGAGACTATGGCATTGCCAACTCAAACTTTTTCCTGCTAGAACTGAAATAAAAATCTGCTAGATTCTATTGTTCTAATGTAATTTTTACCAAATTTTTTGTATAATTTTTGTGTAAGATCTGCTAAATCTAGTAGAAATCTGCTATGTTGGCAACACTGGTCGGCAAAGAAAAAGTGAACGATTGTGGACGAGATCGGGGAGTTTTTAGATGTAGCGTTCGATCACGATCAGAATGAATTTTTTTTCATACAGTCATAGCTATAACAGTAAGGGAGGCGATCCTTTATCGTGTATTCTGATAAAGTCGAGATAATTTTTAGACTGCGGTATATAAATGAAATAGAACAGCCAATAAGAACACGATTGATGCTTTACTACTATATGTATTTCAAAATGGCAGATGCTGAAAACCAAAACTAAGGTCTTCATACAGAAAATAACTTTAAAAAATGTTCATTAAATTGGTTAAATTAATGATGAAATGCAGCATTAAAGAGTTCATATTTTGAAATCGTTAAACTGAAAAAAATTAACATTGTAAACATGAATTTTTGCAAAGTATTTATAAAAAGTTCGTTAATTGTGAAGTTCGTTGTAACGAGAGTTTACTCTATATTACCTTTTGACGACAGGAAATTCAAATAAAAAGTGAATTAATGTACTGTGACGTATATTATACACTAACTTCGTTTGAAGTTCTACATCTTATGGTTTGATAGCTATCCAATTCCGACGCCGCTATAATTGATGTTTCTATTAATATCAGGCCTGCGTCTTCAAGATATTTCTGCAGGCAGACTTAGGTACTGTAAGTAATTTTATTTGGAGATTTCTAATACTGTAAGAGATGTGTGAGTGATATTAGCAGAGAAAAAGTGGTGTCGTGTGAGGAATTTTTCATTTTGCTAGCAGTTCCTTTTGCTGCTCGTCTATTTATGAAATCAGAAATCAAAATCATCATCTTGATTGCAAATTTTTCTCAAGAGGATGAAAAAAAAAAAGCAATCTGTAAGACCTTGACAGTTTTATATTTATTTTATACTATAATCACATCCGTATATTATTTGGTTAGGATAAAGAATGTAAAAAAAAAAAAAATAATAATAATAAATAATAGATGTATTATTAATTCAAGAAACTTTAAAGCTTAAAAATTTTTTACCGGGTTCCACCCCCATCAATGGAGAGTATTCTTATGCCACTACTAGGTAATGGATGGATATAGCCTAATAGTGCCAAGGCTTCATTAATCAAAGCTTGAATTGATGGCTCAGGCGTGATAACCCTCAGCCTTAGCATCAAAGGAATAGCTCGCTCCTAGCAATATAATAATTAAAAATTATAATTAAAGAAAATAGTAAAAGGGTTTAACCTTAACAAAATAATCTGTCAATTTACTTATTGCACTTCAAGTGAACTTACTTTAACAGCCAAGCTTTTAGCTGGAGGATTGTCATAAAGATGATTACAAAATTCTTGAAGTCTCATTGAACGAGAAGCTAAAGAACTTGATGTAGCAACGGCATGCATTAAATACCGTGTACGCTTGTCACATGATTCCCTAAGTGTGCCTAAGCGAATACCTGGTTTAGCTGGAGGTATTAATTTTTCTTTTTCCACTTCAATAGAAACGTTTTCTGTTTTTGCTGTCTTCTCAGCATCTGAAACAACAGCTTCATTAGAATCTTTCACTGTGGACGCTATGGACCTGAAGATGCTGTTCTTACGGAGATTGAGATTAATTCCCCCAAAAAATTCTGGTAACTGACGGGTGATCATTTTAAAACTGTTGTTTTCAGGAATTGTCACTTTACTTGTTGATGCAATAGTCTTGGATGTAGTTTCATCAACAACACCAGCACTTGTTTCAACAGCAGATGTGCTTGGTTCATCATCTTTTGTCCGTATCTTTTTGTCAACTGTACAAGTTTTTAAGCCTACCTCTTGCTTGGCTACTGGCTGAGCTATAGCTGATGCAAATACTTGAGTAGATTTGGGCTGTGTGGAATTTTGAGTTTCAAATGCAATGGAATTGCTTTTTGTTGAAATTATTGGAATTATCTTCTTTTCATGAACTAGCTTCCAAATGATTGCTACAATGTCTTTTAATTTTGCAGTCGTTTTAAAATGTTCTGGTAATTTGGGTAATTTTGATCTCTGATCTACACTTCCAGCAGTGCTGTTTGCATACCGCATCCATGGCTTTACTTCAGCTGATTTCCTAATGAAATAAAAAAAAATAACATTTATGGTTCATATAAATAAATTACGTAACTTTATAAATTATCTAGAAGAGGAAAATCTAATTTACTCTCCCTTCACAAAATGTTATAAAACCAGAAATAGGAATAGCAAATTTTTATATACAGCAGTTAGAATGAAAACAATTAGGAACACTATCAACATACAATTATATTTCGACCTGCTGATAGGAGATGGCTGTGATAGAAGTGAAATTAATTTGATGAAATTGGAGGTGAAAATTCCTTGATATTATAATAGATCTGATAGCTTGAATAAATATATATGGCTGACAATGTTTTTGTCCCTTATAAACTGGATTTTTAACTATTTTCCCCATTTTTAAAACTAAGCCCTTAATCTTTATTTTCATATTTTTTATTTTAAAATTCTTATACATGTACTGTACCAGTACACATCTTCAACATCTTTATTGAACATGATTTTCACCTACCTAGATATACATTCAATGATTTGTTTACAAAAATAGGCTTTCCTGCTTTTCTGTTGATTAACTTGTACAGTATCTTAACCCGTATATTGTATGAAGGATCATATCTTGAGTTAAGACCCATGTTGCAGACAATCAACAAATGGAAACTGGGTATACTTGCAAACTATTACAAACATAAAACAGATAAAAATCATATAGATTATAAATGATGACACAGGGAAATACGAGCGATTGTGGGTTTTGCAAGAGGATCCCCTTCTCAACGTGAATTGAGAGGGAATGATTATGGGAAGCTGACCACATGTAATTAAAGGACAGGCACCAAAAAAATAGCCAGGCTGAAGAACACACTGTTTCATTTGCAATCACTAGCATTTCTCTGTATCATTTATAATCTACCAATTTCTACCTGTTTTTTGTTTATGTTTTATTCCTTAATTTGATGCGGTTTTCTATTCACATTTTTGACTAGATTCTCATATTTTTGTAGTTTGTTATTTTGTTTTAAATAATTTTGCACTTTTGCTCTAACTTCATTTCTTACCCGAATGAACGCATCACTCTTTGTGGTGCCAGCCCCATCTCCTTCATGTCATTGGTCAGTTCCCCACAGTAATATGTGTGGGAGGGAAAACCTATTTTACAAATAAACTGGCGATTGTTAGCATTTCTGTAGAGACTGAAGATAGTCTCCGACAGAAACACACCTCTTCATTAAAGCTTATTGTGTTGCAAGCTGACAATGTCTCCATTTGTTTATATGAAGGAGTCCAAATTTTGAGAACATTCTCTCAATTACTACCAAAATAACACTGGCCAACTTAACTAATCTAACCTAAGCATACGAGAGACCCCCCACCCCTCCAGAGTGAGCCATACTCCAAGGCAGGTATAGTTTTGATACTGATGAACAAGGGCTGAGGCTCCATTATGCATGCATGCTTTTCAGACATTTTAGAGGACCTTTTCCTCCATCTTCCATGAATCACTTATCTCAATTGTTTGCATTGTTTGGAACCACCCAGGTATATTATTAATAATGAGTCATTATATCGGCAAATTTCAGGTTTATGTTTAAGTTTAGTGAAATTTTAAAATTTAAAGGACAACTGTACGATCACATACATCTTTATTAAATCAAAAGATTAAGGCATTAATAATATTGTGATATAATTAAAAACTTTAATTTGAACCCTAAGTGTGTGTAAAAAAAAATAAAATTCCGAATACAATTTCCAACAGCAGGGCATCCATTAACGAGGGCATGGTCTTTCTTCACAGAGAATATTAATATATCACACCCAGGATTAATCATCATCAATATCAAACATAAATAAAATTCAGGGTTTGTGCTTACTCACCTTTTTTTGCTAAAAATTGACTAGTGAGTCAAAACTGGTTTGGATTGGTTGATATTAACGCCTCTTTTACCTATTATGGCCGTATCAGGATGATGTTATAGGGGCCGCAAATTTTGCCTTGCAAGAATTCTTTAACGTGCAGCCAGCAAACTCCTATACCAGACCAATAGCTTTACTTCCCTTGCGAAGAAAGTGCTAGATCTGAGAATTTCCCCACTGAAAAAATCCTCACAGTCCTCGGGCATCAGAGGTGATCACGCAACCACGGAGCTACCGAGGCCGGTGAGTCAAAATTGACTGGTTAAATTTTGAATATCATTAACTATAATGTTCTCGCCACATTTTAACCTCCCTTTATTTTGTCCATGCTGTCTTGTTAAAATTTCTAATTAACTAGAGAGATTGTGGATATATGTAAAAATATGGTTAGTCAAAAGAAATCAAAAATTTGACTCACGTTCTCAGGCTGAGGAGTCAATTGACCCATAGACTTTGGTTCTAGAGCGAACCTTGAAACGAATTATTTATGCAGGTACTGAAGATGCTTAATCTCACGCATGACGTATTAATTTATACTGTGAAGCAAAGACCATGCCTCCGTTGAAGTCACAGCCTCACCCAAGACGGACACCCCCATATAGGAAATTGCGTTTAGAATTTTGATCTTTTTCCACACAATTACGGTTTGAATTAATATGCTATATTATTAATGCACTAATCTTTGGTTTAAATAAAGTTGTACATTACCATAGAGTTGTCCCTTAAACAATCTAATAAGGAAGCATTATCATCTCCATTGTTACCACTGGTGGATGTTGAAAGTGATTGGCTGTCATTTTACAGAATAAAAAGTGAAATAATCCGAGAACATGAGTACATTTGTTTGTGTATGTAAGAGAGATAATGCCAATGGAAAATTTTTCACAAATTCTTTAGTTTGACTTTTTAACATACATATATATATATGTGATGTTTATTTATAATAGCTTATATTATTTTTATTTTATTTATTGTTTCCTGTATTTTAAAGTTTGTTTCTTTATTTTACAATGAGTTGCTAACCCTCGTCACATCGACTACACTATTTTCCAAATTTCTTAACTCTTGCACATTTGCCAATAAATCCTTGTGCATTTAGCTAATCTCATACGGTCTTATACTCTAGTAAGAGAAGCTGGAAGGTCTAATAGTTCTAGTTGAATGTTTAAGAGACCATGGCTCATCAAATTGACAAAGGTTTGTAACAATGAAACTTTTCTTTCCAAACCCTTCAAATCTATATATAGATAGATACACTCACTCATCAAAAGTCATGGCACACCCCTCCAATAAGGTTCACTGTCCGTAATGAGACAGATCCCACTGCTTCCATTCTCGGAATGCAGGTGCACAGGACTCCTTGATATCACACAATCATTATAAGCAAAATCAGCTGCAGAAATGGCAGCATGCCAAGAGCTATCTGCATTTGAACGGGGGACGATTGTTGGTGCCAGACGGATGGGTGCCTCAATAACAGATGTAGCCAACACCCTGCAATTTTCCCGCACAACCGTTGCAAGGGTCTATCGAGAGTACACCCAACAAGGGGTTAAAACCCATGTTAGACAGCAGACAGCCCGACTATGCCTCATTGATGCCAGAGGTGTTCGCCGGGTCACCCAGCTTGCAACTGCTGACCGAACGGCGACAACAGGCCAAATCACCATGCTGTACAACCAGGGACGTCCCACAACTGTGTCCTTGACAATGATTCGGCGAACCTTGGCATCTGCAGACTTTGGGAACAGGAGGCCACGACGGGTGCTACTCTTGACAGCTGCACATTGGCAGCCTGGGCCAACCGACATCGACATTGGACCGCTGAGAACTGGCAGAGGGTTGCCTGGTCCGACCAGTCACGGTTTCAGCTGTATCGAGCCGATGGTCATGTCCGTGTCTGGCGCAAGCCACATGAAACCATGGACCCCGCTTGTCAGGTGGGGACTACTCAGGCAGGTGGAGGCTCCATACAGGTCTGGGGTGTTTTCTCGTGGCATGCAATGGGTCCATTGGTGCATCTGACATCCACTCTACGTGCTACTTCCTACGTCAATCTGCTTGGGGACCACCAGGCACCCCTTCATGAACTATTTTTACCCCGAGGGCGACGGCATCTTCCAGCAAGATAATACGTTTATAAATGACTCACAGGTCGACGCTGTTATCCGAGCCAGAGGGTGCCCAACACGCTATTAGGTAGGTGTGCCATGACTTTTGGTGAGTGAGTGTAAAGCACAATGTATGATATTATGACTTTTGATGACTGCATTATTTTTATTACCAGCTTTTACCCGAAAGGACAATGGTCTTTAAGAGTGAAACCTGCAAAGGCGGTAAGGAATCAAAAATTAATCAACTTTAATACGAAATGTGTTCTGTCTTTGTATTGAATAAAATAAAATGCTACACTTCATCTATCCTTATGGTTTTCTGTGCACATACTGCACAGTGTATATTGCATAGCTCACAAGCTCCCCCACCCCCAGTTTCAGAATAACGTACAAAATTCCAGTTCCTTGAAGTACGTTGTAATGGGATTTAACTTTACTATAATTAAAAAAAATTTTTTTTTTTTAATAATTTTCCGCCTTTATGATGTCACAAGGTAACAAGGAGTGCGAAGGAGCTTCGTAATCATGGATTGCATTGCGAAATGCATTTCAGTTTGCGTTTTTACACACCCAAACACAGAACAGTATGAATACTTTCTGTAAAAAATACACAGAGTTCTCCCCAGGCCCTTTTACATGGGTGCACCACCTGGTCGTTTTCCTTGACCATCCAGCTAATTTATTTGGTGAATTGTTGCATTTTTTTTTGGGTTTAGTTTACTTTTCTTTACCAATGTCTTTGGTCTGCCACTGAAAACAGTCTCTAGGGGTCATTCAAGAATTACATCACGTTGTTAAGGAGGGGGGAGGGTTGTCATTCTGTGACGATTTGTGACGAGGGGGAGGGAGGGAGATCAAACACTGTGTCACATCACGGTCACTTCAGAGGCAGTCCAAAGTCTAGGAATGGGGAGTGCATATGTTTTTGTTTATCCCAAGTTCCAATAAAGCCTCTGCAAATAAGTCGTGACCTTTCTTGACAGATCAGCAATGTTGTTCACAGTTTCGAGAATAATGCCAAATCGCTTTTTACCTCCTCCAGTGCCCATTTTCAAGAAAGATAAAGGACTCAAATAGCAGAAGATAATGGAAACTATCCATCTGCTTTTATAAGTAGCATTTTGCAAAACACTTTCTTAAAAGAAAATCTATTATTTGCTGATGGATGCGTGGAAATGTGCTGAATGCCCCATAAAGCTATGGATCATGCGTGTCAATAAGGTTGTCAGGCAAGAGTGTGGCTCAGTTATGCGTGAATGATTATCTCTC
>JAHWFO010066380.1:269344-312263 GCA_023313115.1 Rhysida immarginata
TCACAGCAAGTGTTGGAAGTGTTTGCCATTATCATTTAGGCTTATCAGCACACGTCTCTGTTATGGAAGGTATCCTCCCACATCGTCAATTTCTCGCCGAATCTTGTCTTAAGCAAGCATCTGTATGATTTTTATAACATAAAAACTAACCTATAAAATTTATAACTTTCAATGTTTACGTGACTATATGCCCCTCCTAATAAAGCTGTGCTGCAGCAGCAGTACCATAGCACATGGCTGTCAATTCCTTAACTGCGTACTGAGTCATCATACTGAGCAAGGAATTGTACATATGTGAATGTTGATTTTTATGAGAACTGAACGGAAAGATGGCAGCCTTGTGAAAACCTTCACAAAATATGCGAAACTGTGGGCATATGACATGATTTGCATATAGGCATGTTTCCATTTCATTTTTGAGTAATCTGTTCATCTGGTTATGATGCAATTTATATGGTGTTCATAATTGAATCTGGATCAAGTTGGTAATGGAAATTGATCCGATTCTGTAATGATTTATGAAATACATTTTATATATTTACTAATTTGCATAATACAGACCATCAGAAGGTCACGAACAGCTTGCCTACCTACGACTTTCTATTTCTTGGTAGCAGCTATTTTTTAAAATTCTACAGTAGTTATTAAGTACTTACAGTATGAAAAAAGGAATGAAAACTTCCCGGACATGGACTCGAACCAGAAACCACGACTTTCGCTGTCGCTGCTCTGACCAATTGAGCTATCGCAGAGTGTGAACTGCCAAGACGTTTACACTCTCTACTATGGCTTCCATGAAGTCGTGTGTCAGCTCAACTGGCAGGCCACCGAATTGAAAGTCTGGAAAAATTGAAAAAAGACATGCTCAAAGAGAAGTGAAGAAAGCTGAGCTGACATGTTTTCATGGAAGTCCATAAGGGCACATTATAACTGTTTACAATAGCTCACTGGTTAGAGCAGCGATAGTACCTGGCTCGAATCTATTTCGTGCAATTTTAGTTCCATTTTATATGCTGTAGTTATGATACATTCATTTGAAGAATGTAGACTTAATAATGAGATCTTTTAATAATTGTAGCTATTTATAATTAAAATTCCTTATTGCCACATTCTTATGCATTTCTCTTTGACCAGACTTTTGCAGAAGATTTGTCAAAGGACCAAATGTGGGAAATTATAGAAGATCTTATCAGTGTATCACAAATGGAAATTCCAGCAACACAGGAGAAGTAGTAATGAAAAATTTATTTTTAAAAGACATTTAAGAAATATCCTGTCTCTTATTTAGAGAGTTTATCCCAATCCTCAATTTATGAAAAGAATGTTTTTTTAATTTCATTTTAATTCATTAAAATTATTTTATGTAACAGACATTGAAATAAAGTCATAATATAATCATGCATTTTTGTTATTTATGTAAATAAAAAGCTTTTCACTGAACCTTATATTTAATTATAAAAAGATGTGAAAGTAGACTCTAAGCAATTTGTTAACTCGATGAATTGTGATGATAGGTTTCCTTATTTTAACAGTTCTCCTTTTCCAAATCCTTAATCAAATTTTAGGCCTTAAAATTTACACCCTTAAGTTACAATGAACATATTAAGCCTTACTTCTTCATCTGAATGTAATATGTGGCAGCCAGAATGTAATTCAAAATCCACCTGAAATATTCTTAGGACAAGGCTTGCCAGCCTGTTTAATTTTGTGCACACTGATATGTTGCCAAAGGATGGGAAGTGTACTGCAAAAAAATTTAACCAAGAAGTCAAAGACTTTCTTCTGTTATTGCTTATATTTAACATTCATTGTACTGAATCTATGATGTTCAAAATACCGGGTGTTTCAAAAATGACCGGTATATTTGAAAAATCAAAATGGGCAGCGATAGAAATACACCGTGAACTAATTTCGAAAGTTTGTCTGCCTGAAAATTTACTGTTGTCCCAAGCATATTGTAACAAACTGTGTATTTCTATTGCTGTCCGTTTAGTTTTTATTGATTTTTCAAATATACCGGTCATTTTTGAAACACCCGGTAAATACTTGAGTCGTTATTGCTAAGAAAATATTAGTTGGATGGTGTGGTGTATTATGAAAACTGTTATGAAGCATAGTTCTAGGAGAGAGCAGCAGACTTGCATGCAAGAAACATGGCTTCCTGGAAAAGCTATATTCAAGGGCAGTTATTCCAAATTGACATGGATCGGCCTCGGTGGCTCAGTGGTTGCATGATTGCCTCTGATGCCCGAGGACGCGGGTTCGACCCCAGCCGAGGACGACGAGGATTTTTTCAGGGGGAAAATCCTGAGATCACGCACTTCCTTCGGAAGGGAAGTAAAGCCGTTGGTCCCGTGTAGTCGTTTGCCTGCTGCACGTTAAAGAACCCTTGCGAGGCAAAATTTGCGGCCCCTATAACGTCGTCCTGAAATGACCATGATAGTTGAAAAGGACGTTAATACCAAACAAACCAAACCAAACCAAATTGACATTGACCTTTATTTTAACTATTTTCTAGTTACCAAATAGGCAAAAATCTTTCTGCTAAATTTCAAATAATGTTCATCTCTGGCAATGTACATTTACCGTGCATTCTCATCTTAGTTTCTCAGAGGTCATCTTTCATCTGATGTTGGAGCCGTGTGTCATCATTTGTTGTTATATCATTTGAAAAACTCCAGGTTGGTTATTTAGGCATGCTTACATATCGGTGGATCTGTGATGCATCTGAAACTACAGTCTGATGGATCAGATGTAGAGATGATATTCTGAAACTTACCGGTATTATGCTGCGTTCTGCAACTGTTGGCAGTACATTTCTTTTTGTTGATGATGATACTCAATCTTTATCTCATGTAAGGTTTTGTTTTTATGCTTTTCTTTATATTTCCTTTAAGAGTATTCATACCCTTTGGATTACGATACAGGGCACAGTATGGTGTTAAAATCACCCTCATCCTTTCTCAAATTATGGTCCCAAAAATTCTCCTAAATGATTTAAATTAACATGATTAAAAAAAATAATGAATGAATTTAGGGCACTATGTTTTTATTTTTCGAAAATGCCTTGAAACAAAGCCGAAAAAAAATCTAAAGTTTTTAATTTTCATTGCAGCATTAAGGGTGCCCAAATTATCACATCGTGAGAAAAGGAAAAAAAAAACAAAACATATAAATATTTTTATAAAATAAATTTTTTTTATTATTTGAAACTGAAAACTGAATCTAGTTAAAATTAAAATATTAAATTTTGTTTTTTTTTAAATGTCTAATTTTATTAGTGTAGTTACAGGAGATCATCTAATATCCCATCCACACTAGAAAGCAACACTATTGAGCTAGCTTAGCTCATGTGTAAGATAGATTACAGGTAGCTTAAAATTCTAGGCTAGGGTGTTTGCACTATCCTCCTCTCAAGCCTGAAATTCAGACTTGTGGATTAGTGATTAGTGTTTCTGGTGAACTTCTAGAAATAATTAGCATTGCTATCTGATAGCTTTTTAATTGAAATTTTAATTAAATAATTACTTTTTGATTATTAGGAGTAATTTTATGCTTGTTTATTAATGCAATGATGACAGACTCCTTGTGAATAATTGTTTAATAATAATAAATAAATGAATGTATGCATATTGGTAAACTTTATTTAAGTTATTTTTTATTATTAAATAATTATTCACAAGAAATTTTTCATCACTGCATTAATAAATAGTTAATTGTTGATTAAATTTGTTTCATCATTTATTCATTTAAATTTTCATTGTTTATTAATAAAAATTGCTCAAGCTATCTCAAGCATAGCTAAACAAGAAAAGCTATCTTTCCCATTCCTTGAATGAACTGCCTCGGCCGATTGTACATTTTTCATTTGGTTCCGTATGAAATGTTGTCAATGTCTTTCACCCAAATTGTAATCAGGGTTCAAACTTTGTCTGTGCTTCAGTCTTTTCTTTTTATTGAACTATCCATAACAGATATTGAGTGAGTGATGCCGCCGTGGTCATTCAACTTACTACGAAAGGAATGGTGGGTACCGAAGATGCAACGTTGAGCTAGCTCAACCATGCTAATTGGGTTTAAGAAACTAGCTTATGATAGGCAGGTTTGTCGCACTATTGTTTAGGCTAGCCTAATTCATTGAGCTAGCACAACATTTATAGTGAGGACGGGATATAAGATAGGTACCCTAAAATAGAATCGTGGAATGTATTCATTTCCTGTATAGTTCATATTATTGTGTGGTTTACGTTCCATATTATCTTCGTTTGTTGCTGTTACCGGTATCTGTTCTCTTTCCTGTTTTGTAAGATTTGTTTTGAAAATCTGATTGGAGATCAAGTGTAAATGTTTAATGATGAAAAATGTATATGGTACCTCAAAACTCCTATTTTAAGAGTTTGTTGCATATTCAGAAAACATTCTGCTTGATCTCAGTAATCAGAAATGTCATCAGATGTTCCATGCAGTGCACACAGGAAAATCAAGTTCTCTTTTGCTTTCATGCTTTTTTCACAGGAATTAGTGAGAAAATAAAAAGAAATCTCTAATAGTGTTGTATATCATAATGTGAAAATTGTAAAAAATAAAAACATGATTAACATACTATTGTGGTTTTTTTCACATCGACATGACTCTTTCAACACGATTAGTGCTGCAATGAAATTTCAAAATGTACATATATTTTTTTCGGATTTGTTTTGGCATACTTTCAAAAAGTAAAATGATAATGTTCTTACGTATTCGTTAATAATTTTTTAATCATGTGAACTAAACATGATGAATGCACATTAAGGCTTCAACAATGTGAATTGATTTCCCAGAATTGTTTTTAAAGACTACGTAAAATGTCTTCTTGGATCTTTAATTAAACTATTTAATCTTTCTGTAGAAAAAGGTATTTATCCAAAAGTATGAAAATCTATTACATTTCTTTCTATCACTAAAACAAGATTTCCAAGACTATCAGAAAACGGGAACCCTACCACATGTCTGTTATGTTGTCCAGCAAAACTTCTGGAAGTTGAAAATTTTTTACGATCAAATAGCATCACCATTCCAACAGTTTTACTCCTGAAAAATCGTTTTTTACTAATGATTTTTGCTAATCTTTAAGCAGTTGATAATTCTATTTCGAAAATATTAGAGACTATCTCAGCTTGATGCCTTTTTTGGTGATGTAGCCAAGGCTTTTGATTTTGCTAATAATGAATGTCTCCTGTTAAAATTAGTGGATGTGGACACAGTATCTTACTTAACTTGGTTAATCTCCATGTTAGATCGCACGTTCTTCATCTTGTCAAGAATTAAAGTTAAATATTAAGGATCAGTCGATAATAGCATTCTCAGGGTTTGTCATTTATGACTTTTGTTGTTCAATTTTTATCTTGTTGACTTAGCTAATCTTAAAATGATAAAGGTCCAAAAATCTGTGGTTTCGAATATAGTCTACTAGTGAGTATATAGTGATGTTTTTATCGTCTAAGAATTGTACAGCCCTAATATTGATGCCAAGGGCTTTGTATGCAGCCAATTAAAGTGATTTCTAAATTTTGGAAGAATTTTAGTCTGAAGAATTGCATTGTATTGATACTTATCATGATGTGCATGTCCTGCAATCTAGCATAAGCTAAATATATCAGTGGACATTTGAGTATGGCTTTTCACTGACTACAACCAATTAATTTGTATGATTTACTAGAAAAACTATCATTTTAAAAATTATTTATAGGCTTGACAGTTCACCTCTTGAGGTAAAACATTCAAATGATCTTTGTAGTATGTATGAAGATGAAAGTTAAATTCAATAAGCATGTCATCACCTTAATTTCTAACATTTTTCAAAGACATGGATTTATTAAGCAGCTTAATATTTTTCTATGATCCTTATTTATTACATTTTTATGAACATCTCTCGTGTTAACAAAGATTTTTTTATTATTCACTAATTTGCTATACTGGCAATAATTACTCATTCAAAAAAGTTCAAAAAATTCATTCTAAATTTCTGAAGTTTCTGTCCAGTCTGAACTATGTGACAAAGATTTTTTAGACCCATCTTTAAAGGTAATTATCAAGAATAATATCCAATCAGTTCTGAAAAGAATCGTCTGTGGAAAAATTCATGTTCCTGATCTTCTGATGCGTATTGATTTTTGTTGTACTCGAGTAGCCAATCACTTTGTCCTCATTCCATCTTGTCCTAATTTTCGAAAACTAATGCTGGGTGGAACGATCCTGCCACTAAGTTTTCTAGTATTTTTAATTTGAAAACTGAATTCTTGTATGGATATCTTTAGCATAAGCTAGTTGTTTCGATTCGGCTTCCTGCATTGCTTTTTATTCTAATTTTGTTTGACTCTGCTTATCCTTTTGGCCTCGACATTGTTCAATTTATTTTTATTTTTTACTTTATGTACTTTTCATTGACCCCATTTTGGGCTTTGGCCTATTGGTGGGCAAAATGGGCGTTTACTTACTGGTTTATCAGGTGGGTTATTCCCTTTGTTAAAATCAATAAAAATCGATAAATAGATTAGGAGAATTTGGAGACGAAAATTTAGGAAAGGGCCCATATAAAATACATGAATAATTTTAATCCCATCTTGTGTGCCCTGTATCATAATCCTGAAGGGTGAGAATGGTCTTAATAGTGGAGTAAACCTAGATAGGGGTTACATCTTTTTACAGACCATGAAAGTATTTAATTTCGCATTTACTTTTGTTTATAATATTTAACAGTTACGATTTTGATTTGAGTATAAGAAAATGTACTATATTTTGCACCTCCAAGGAATTTTTTAAGTAGTTAATAATTTTTTAAATTGGTTATGTTGGCTTGAATAAAAAGGATAACCTGGCAATGTGTTTTGGGTATTTTCTATTTTATCAGTCAAAATCAGTTATAAGTTTTTCAGGTAATCATTTTCATGAAATAGTATGGGTGGAGGGGGGGGGGGGGTAATCTCTTCTTGGGCCAGTTTTCCATATTTTGCCTAAAGTTTGCTTTTTCATTCTCTTATATTTTGCAATTTAGTATTTTCTGGTCATCCATAAAGTGGAGTATTTTGAAATTGTTGGGAGATTGTAATGTGTCCAATATACAAAATTGTAGCATCCTTTCTTCTTAATGCGTGTAAAATGTTCCTCGATTCTGTCTTTATTTTTCTGCCAATGCCCCAGATCAGATAACTGCAGTGATACAAACGACACTTATTTCACAGCAAGTACCTTTTGTAAATTGTTACTTTTGTGGTCAATTTCGAAGTCGGACCTTGGCTGTTTTGGCAGTTCCTTTAAGTACTTTATTACATGGCAATGCAATTAATGAACTAAAATTTTGTTGGAAAAATATGTCAAAGGTGATAAATTTGTCTTCTCTTTGGAGTAACATCTTATTTAGAGATAAGTAGTTCATTCCATTTCATTTAGGCGATTGTTTAGGTCGTTACTCTTGCTGTCTTGTTTCCCAAAGACGTCATCTACATGAGAACCATGTAGTCGAGAATGCCTTTTCCACAAGTTGCTTACACAACGTCCCCATTGGGGTGTTATTATTTATTTTATAGTACTGATTAATAAACAGGAAAATAAGTAATCCTGTCATTATTGCTATCCTGTAAGCAGTATTCTAGGAAAGTTAAAGTTTCTTTAATTGTAATATTGGGAAATAATATCAAGTGAAATTACTAGATGTATTTGATTTCTTTTGCGAATGGTTCATTTTTGAGTCTTTCATTTAATTCCAAGATATTTTTGATGAAAAAATTAACATCAGGTGTTTAAGAAACCAACCAAACGCTGTGGATAAACATTATGATAAGCCAAACCTCTTGTCCACAATATAGGATAAATTTATTTAAATCTTACTGAAAGATGATCACAAGATGGTCGAAATATGCATATGTGAAAATAAATTATTCTATATTGTGGACGAGGTTTTTATTTGACTGATCACCAGGTGTTTAAGTTTAGTGAAGATTTTCAATAAAACACTGCAAACAAATTGAAAGTTCACATAGTTTCTTATTGGGGGCTATTGCCTTGTTTGTTTGTTGTTGGTTTTTTTTTGTAATTTGGAAAGGAGTAAGAGACACTTAGAAAATTTTTTTGCAATTAAACAATTATTGACTTGTTAATTAGATAAAGGATTCATGGTAAGCACTATAAGGGGCCATTTTATAGCATTTCACCCATGCTTTTAAAATGATCACTTTCATTAAGTATCACCATACATTTCATGAAGTAACGAATAGTTTGTTCTTGAGTTACTTTACCAATTTCTACATTTCAGTTCTTGCTTCTGCTGAATCTGTATGTAGTTATATGCAGCATGAAATGGTGCATAGGTGATTCATATAGAGACCTTCTCTGATGATGAAAGAAATGATGCCTTTAATGTTCACATATTATTTGGTACCGTATATCTTCCAATAGTAGCCCCCGGCGTCTATTTTTTCAACTGAATCACTAACCGGGAGTTTATTAGAGACCGGCGTTTATTTTAATAACTTTGGAGGCATGCCTATTTTTAAACACAATATGGTATAGTAGTGCGCATTAAACAGTCCTTACGAACAGGATGCCTTGAGAACTAAGGGCTGAATAGCAGAGTGCATATGATATCGAAACTCAAAGCAATGTTTTGGGAATCCCCTCAAGCCACTGTACACGTGCATCCCCGGCGTTTATTTAGCAATCTTAATTTTTAAACCCGGCGTTTATTAGAGACCGGCGACAATTGGAGACCAGGCATCTATTAGCAGATATACGGTATGTAAATTTGAAGCTTTTTCCAGGAGCTCGTGATTTGTTTTTGATTGAAGGAAATGTAACTTGTTAACAACTAATAATTTTTGGTCTCCAAAGGTGGTAGGCTTATTAGTTGATTTTCTAATTTGTTGTAATTTCTTTTTATTCTACGCCTTAATACAAGTTTTATGTTGGTTGGCTATTTCAACCTAATTTAGAACCTGATTAGGGGAGGCAGGATAGAACTTGGACATAACTGTAGATGGCAAGAACATTGAATATTTATTATACTTTTGGGCATTGTGTAGGAATTGATTCGGAGAAAAAACAACTACTGGTTTTACTAGCAACATAAAATAGAATTAATACTTGAAGCAAACATGTGCTACAGCTTACCATATCTCTCTGGAACTACTACATTACAAGCGTATGCCAGAGTAACATACCAGAATGTCCTAAGGAAATTGTAATTTAGGTTAGCAATTGCAACAATTCTCTTTAATCTAAACACCGTTTAATGACCAGCACGTAAAGTTTGTAAACGACCTTTGGGACACCCTGTATTTTAGACATATTATTCCGCTTTCGATGACTTCTCTAACGGAATGTAAACATACTTGTTTTTTTTTCGATACGCTGGATCGAGTGCAAGTTTGAGCATTTTGGTTTTTTTAAATTGTAGTTTTCTCTTGTACGAATTCTGGAAAGCCAAGTTCTTGGAATTGGTTTCTCAGACGGTTTCTTTGGCTGCAGAAATAAGACCCACACTCTGCTTCAATAAAGAATAATACGACAGATGGTTTCCTATATATCTGCATAAGCCATCAAAGGTAGTCCTGCTTTCTTACATGGAAGACGTTGATCATTGATTTCTTTAAAACAGCGTGGATTCGCCTTGCCGCTAGTAAACATTGAAGTCTTATGTCACCGTTAAATTAATATCTGGTCTTGAAACTGTTGAAATATATAGTAATGAAACAATTAACCGACGTCAAAAAAGGAGGTTATCAATTCGACTCGTATGTGTGTAATATTGTTGAAATTGCACAATATTCGTATATATTAATCTATGCGGGCTTCTAAACAGGTGTGCCAAATTTCATGTGTGTGTATATATGTGTGTATGTTTGTCTCGTATTTCTCAGAAACTAGAAATCGAATTGCAATAATTCTTTTTTTATTGGATTAAGTATCTTTCAATTTAGGGAACAGTCCACGTTTCATCAAAATTGGTTCAGTAGTTTACAAGATATGGACTTGTGTGTACCAATCACTGGAAAAACACGTCGTCGATTTTTTTTTTTTTAAATGTATTTTACTTGTGTCAACTTTAGATGCTTAGGATCGGCCATGCCTTTCTGATCCACTGCTAAATAAGAAACCGTCTCCCCCAGTTGTTGGTCAACCCTACCCATTAAACATTCTTGTAAATTATCCTAAATATAAAAATTTACGTACGTCCATAGGCCTACATGAATCTACAGCTATTAACGTTAGGTGATAATCCTTTAACGAAATTTTTTTAGTTTTCCCATCTAATGTATCGCAATTCTAGTTAGTTTTAATATATATTATCAAAGTTTTATCTTTATTTTTCTGAGAATTTTTATATCATTGTTAGAGTTTCATATTTTGTTTTAATTCCCGGGAATTATAACCTTTCAAATGTCTGTCATTTATTGGTCGTGACGACATAGGTCAGAACTGGGCTCAAAATGACCTTAACAGTTGACGTGCCCTAAAACTCCAACCAACTTTAGATGCTTCTTGTTCTTCCGGTTCATTAGACGTTGAGGTTTTTAATCATGGGAGTTTTAGCACCTTTGCAGAGTCTATACTGTAGCGTTTTAACATGCAGGGACGTTGATTTACACTCACTCACTCACCAAAAGGCATGGCACACACCTCCAATCAGGTTCCCTGTCCGTAATGAGACTGATCCGGTTGCTTCCATTCTCGAAATGCAGGTGCACAGGATCCTTGATATCACACAATCACTGTAAGCAAAACTAGCTGCAGAAATGGCAGCACGCCGAGAGCTATCCGCATTTGAACGGGGGATGATTGTTAGTGCCAGACGGATGGGTGCCTCAATATCAGATGTAGCCAACACCCTGCAATTTTCCCGCACACCGTTGCAAAGGTCTATCGAGAGTACACCCAACGAGGGGTTACAACCCAAGTCGGACAGCGGACGGGCCGCCCACGCCTCATTGGTGCCAGAGGTGTTCGCAGGGTCACCCGGCTGGCAACTGCTGACTGAAGGGACGGACCACAATTGTGTCCGTGATGACAATTCGGCGAACCTTGGTAGCGGCAGGCTTTGGGAGCAGGAGGCCACGACGGGTGCCACTCTTGAGAGATTCACATCGTCGGCAACGCCTGACCTGGGCCAACCAACATCGACATTGGACCTTTGAGGACTGGCGAAGGGTTTCCTGATCCGACCAGTCACGGTTTCAGCTTTATCGGGACGGTGGTCGTGTCCGTGTATGGCGCAGGCCACATGAAGCCATGGATCCCGCTTGTCAGGTCGGGACCATCAGGCAGGTGGATTCTCCATACTGGTCTGGGGTATTTTCTCGTGGCATGCAGTGGGTCCATTGGTGCATCTAACATCCACTCTGCGTGCTGTTTCCTATCTCGATCTGCTTGGGGACCACCTGCACCCCTTCATGAACTGTTTTTATCTCGCTGGAGACTGCCATTTTCCAGCTAAATAAGGCCGGCCAGGTGGCCGAGAGGGCTAGGGCGTAGGCTTTCTAGTTCTCGAGTCCAGCTGGTCGTGGGTTCTAATCCCGCCGCGGGCATGGATGTTTGTGTTTGTCTCGGGCTGCGTACAGATATAACTTGTGTAAAAGGCGCAAAATGACCTTAGTAGTCGATGCCAAAAATTCTAATAATAATAATCATCCAACTAAATAATGCGCCTCCACACACGACCCTTATGACACGGCAGTGGCTGGAGGAACATGCTTGCCGACTTCACGACAATGATTTGGCCTCCACGTTCCCCAGATTGCAAATCTCATTGAACATTTGTGGGACGTCATCGAACGATCTTTCAAGTGGTCACCAATACAACTGGTAAATGCAGCATCGTTTTGGAGTGCAGTGGAGGAGGCATGGCTTGCAGTACCTGTGGACGTGTTCCGGGGACTGGTAGACTCTCTTCCACGACGGGTTGCCGCTGTTATCTGGACCAGAGGGGGCCCAACGCGTTATTAGGGATATGTGCCATGACTTTTGGTGAGTGTGTTTGAATAGATTCCGTTTGGGAATTTTGAATTTAAGTCATTCACAAGTAACACCTAGCCTTGCCAAGATCTCCGATTTTAAAAGCTACTGCGAGTTGATCGGTTATACTTGCTATTACGTCATCAGAAGTAGACAAATTAGTAGTTCATCTATAATACAGCAACGATTATAATCTTTTGTTGATGATTTTCTACAAATACACAATTATCTGTATTTAATGGCTTTCAGATTCATGCTACACAATTTTCATGCAGTTTTTGATTCCACAGTTTACCATATTGCTTTAAAGTTTTTGGCTTGCGACCCCCTTCTCAAAATTCCAAATGAGCTCAACCCCCCTCGACCCTCCTGAATGGGTGTCTTAGTATGTGTTATATGTTCCATCAAAGATATATAACCACGTGCTCTAATATGCGTTATAGACCTTGATTCCACGAAATTTTCTGCTAACCCCACTTTAAGAAACACTTCTTTAAATCATAAAGAAATTTCTTTTAAGAGTCATACTTTTTTTACGATGATAAGGATGCAGTTGGTACATCCACATATTTTTAAAAAAAACTTCTCGTTATGCCGCTAGAAGTGGATAATTCCATCATATCAGGAATGAAAGTGAGTTTTATTCTGAGCACCTACTTAACATTCTTCATATATAAAACTGCTCAGCAGCTAAAGCAAGCATCATTCGAATGTGATCATATCTAGCTACAGGAGAAAATATTTCATCGTAATTAATACCATAACGTCGTGAGTATCCCTTATCCACTAAACGTGCCTTGTAACGTACAGCTTTGTATTTTAAAAAGGAAACAGGATGGTTAAGATTAGAAATTAAAATCCACATCAGCTGATTTTCTATTTGTTGTAGTTATTTTATGCCTTAATATAGTTTTATGTTCGTTGATTATTTCAACCTTATTTAGAAACTGGAAATCGCTGTAGATATAAGCTTCAATACGTAGTTCAAGCAGTTTGGGTTTTGAAAGTAGAGATAACAAATATTGTGCTTCTTGTTGGTTAAGAGGAGATCATTGCCTTTACAACCTTCAACGTATGTATAACATTATGAAGGAGTGGTTTGGTCTATATTGCACTGGAAAATGGGTGTCGGCCTTTTGTAAATTTAATGTGTCTGAAGTTTAAAGAAGTTACTTAAAAAGCATAAAAGGTTTTATATTACTAAAATGATATTCATGGTTGTCAGGCCACACTTTAAGAAATCATAGTCAAGCTACCTGAATAAAATTGGATATTTCAGCATCATCAGTGTTCTAAATGTCTATCTTCCATTTTCAGTCATTAAGTTAAAGAAAATAATGAAAATCTCCGACAATAAAACTTATTAGTAAATAAAAAGAAACTGTAATTCAGTATTCTACAAAGTAAAGTTTTAATCATACATAACACTGTTCAATAAAATTTGTGAATAATAAAATTTACCTAATCTAATTATATATGTCCACAATTAGGCTGCATGCGAAAGGATTATAAAGGATAAGCAATTCAAACAAAACAATAAATCATCAGGAAATTCATCATTAGCACATCTGAAAATAGAAGTTGCCATTGTGGTCAACTATGATTATTCTTAAGGCATTTTTCCCAATCCTCATCAGAATTGGGGTTGAATTAGAAGAATAACAAAATTTTCATTGACATTGCACATTCACGTGGTCCGGAATCACTGGATTAGCTTAAAAGGCACGGTTTGATATATGTACACTTTCCTGGCAAAATTATCCAGAAATCCGTTTAATTGTGGTTTCAACTCCTTCACTTTTGATGTAAAAGAAATGTAACAGCAGTTATAAGTTTGTATGTCGAATAAAGTTTAATAAATGAACGGTCTTAAGAGGATTAGTTTTCACGCCAAACTTCAGATGTTGATATTATTGATGTAAAATAGGAAAGTAAATCAATTTTTTCCTATTTTTCATCAATAATATCAACATCTGAGGTTTGGCGTGAAAAAAAATCCTCTTAAGACCGTTAATTTATTAATCTTTAACGATTATACGCCCGTAGGAAAGATAGTCCCAGGCCGCGAACTGAGTACTGCTCCAACCAGCCCTAAGGACATGTAGATAGCGTAACGCTTCCATGTCCACGGTGGCGCAATTGGTTGGCGCATCTGCACGGTGAACCGAAGGTTCCTGGTTCGATCCCAGGCTGTAGAATTTTCTTTCCTATTTTTCATCAATAATATGTCGAATAGCCGTGAGTTATCATAGGGTGCGTCATTGATGGAAAGTCCATTCGAGATCCATTGTGCATGATGACTTGCAAAATACGAACAGAAAAGTGTAATAACGACAGCAAATTTTGAAAGGCGACCTAGAATCATGTCAAAGTGACCAAAGTTAATGGTGCTGAAGTATCGAAAGCACACTTCAGGGAATCACTGCTGCTTTTACAGTAAACCCAGAAATCGCAAAATTTTCCTGCAATGCACCAATTTGCTTCTTCCAGCAAGATAAACTGAGTGACCGAAAGGCATGGGAAGGCACTGGATTTGATGTTTAATAATAAATCGCTCCTCCACGAGCCCTCCAAATGCAGTAACACATCGAAGCATGGACTCGACGAAGTGTTAAAATCGTTTTCGAGATATATTGACCCACGCATAACTGAACACAGCCCATAACCGAGCCACACTCTTGCCTGACACAATCAGTTGATACGCATGATCCAACTGAAACCGAGACAAACGCCACACTCAAGCGTCCATCAGTTTAATTCTTCAGATGAGTGTGAAGAACTAATGGACATTTTCCTCTTCGTTTTGCGGCAGTCTTTGCAACAAAGGGTAGTTCTGCGTAATGCCGACTACATAATTTTAATATAGGGTACGTGAAGATGGGAATTCGGATATGCTTGGCAGAGAAATGTAGACTGATCAGCCAATGTAATACGACCACTGCCTTAATACCGTGTTGCTCCACCTTTGGCACAACTCGTCTTGGCATAGATCCTACAATTCCTTGGAAAGCGTCCGAGGAAAGAGTGTAGCATATTTGGATGCAAAGGTCACGCATTTACTATAGATTCCTATAGATTGAGGTGTTCGTGAGCCTTGAGCTGGCGCTTCATGATATCCCAGATACGCTCTGTAGGATTATGTTCGGGAATCGCAAATTTATAGGTTATATCTCGTAGTGGATTGTAATATTTTTTATTATTTAAAATGTTATTTGTATTCATAGTTAGTAGCTTTGTTTTAAGCAATTCATTGTTGTTTCGCGTGGACCATTGTTGTCGCAAAATTGTTTTTGAACGCGCGTGATGCGTGTTCTTGGTCTCGCGCGGCGATTTCCTTCGCAATTAATTAACTCAATCGCGAGATGTTGTACTGTCTGATTGTTGCGCAATCGGTGTTCTATTTTTTAATTGCGTAGTACATTCTCTCGCAATCTTCTCTCTCCATTTCTCTTCTCCTTGTGCAGCCCACGATAGCCGCTCACTTTGCTAGTGTTTCTTTCTTATTGCTTCAGCCGATAGTAATTCCGCAATTGCATTTACGTCTTTGCCGACGTGGTCTCCACGTTTCATGGATGTCAATGCTGATTTCGATCCGTCGCTCGTTTGTTTGCAGTTTCACCATGTTTAGGCTTGACTACGAAGCCTATCTCGTTCGGATGGTACAATCTTTGCTGTCTTTCTCCATATCTGAATATTTAATCTGCAGAACCATGCGTCTAGGCTGTTAACTGTGCATAGCGAGTCGCCGCGGCTGTACTACCATTCTATTGCGTAATTTATTCATCTTGTACTAATACTAGTGCGAGACACTGTGAGTACTTGAATTCATATTTTCTTTCGTTAACATATAATTTTAACTTCTACCATGTTTAACCATAGAATACGTTTTGCGTTCTAGTTTCTTTTTACTGTCGTTAATAAAGTCTTTTATTGTTTACTAAGCAAGTGTGTTGACTCATTCCTAGCCATAAACATTCCACTTGAAGATTCCTATACGTCTGATCAGATTAAAATCAGGCGAGTTAGGGGGCCAGGTCATCAACAGGAATTCATTAGCATGTTCCTCAAACATTGTAGGACAATCCTGGCTTTGTGATATGGAGCGTTGTCCTGCTGGAAGACTCCACCTTCGGTGGGGAAAACAACAGCCATGAAAGGGTGTTCACATAGTCCACAGTTTCATGGTGTATTCTACAGTAACCACTGGTCCCAGGGATGTTCCTCCACCACCGGCCTGTTTGTGTTCCATGGTACTTGTGCTGATGTGATGGCAGATTGCGAACTGTTCTCCTGGAAGATGCAACAGAAATGGCAATTCACCCTAACACAGCCATCGATGTGATGCAACAGAAATGGTGATTCATTGAACAAGGCAACTCTTCTCTATTGTTCATGGTCCAGTCATGATGTTCACGGCCACTGTCGCAAACAACGATGATTCTCGGTTACATCGGTACACGTCTCCTGCAGAGTCCTTTATCCAACAGAGTTCGATGCACACTGTTCTCAGATACACTTTGCATTGCATTCGGTTATCAGATACACTTTATCACAAGTGGGACAATCTTCGACGTCCGCATTCGTGGATTAGGCGTGGACGTCCAACTAATGGCTTCTACTACCGTTTTCACCGTCCTTCTTCCACTGTTTAAGTACAAGGCGCGGCACAATGGAGTACACATTTCAAAACGCAATAACAAGCGAACAAAAGAAAATTACAGAAAAATATCTGATCTCGGCACTGCCTAATGTGATTTCAATGCAAAAACGCTACTGTAGTAAAAGCTTTCAAAATACAGCGTTATAAGAAATCACTGACGGCATGAATCATAGTATTCTGATAAGCAAGACGTTTGACAAAACATGTGAAAGTCTAAAGGGGACAAATTCTGGGTTATACACAACATGAGGAGGACTTCATAAGGCAAGGCGTAGATTTTCTGCATGATTAACTAGGCATAAGAAGTCGTCTTGAACGATAGACGAACGAAGTTTGTTGCTTAATGTCTGCATCAGAGTTGTGATAGTTCCGCCGCGCGGTAAAAAATTAAAGCCCCACAGTCTTGAAATTCATTTCATAAGAGACCAAAACCTTCTGTCGTTGCAAGTCTGATTTGGAGATTTGTTTCGGTAGTGCCTCTTTATTGAGAACTAAGCTGAATTCTGTTGTCTTAAAGTGCCCGTTTTTCATCATCTGTAAGGATCAGAATGGGAGCGCCAGCCTCACGTGTTGGGAGAGTAATCATCTTTACAGACTCCGTATTTGCTGCTGCTTGATTAGCTCGTATGGACCCACGGGTATTCAGTTTTTCAAATGAACCATGTAAATATACAAATGCGACAGTTTTTGCTGGGTAATAAACGCGCTTTATTAATTTAATAATGATTTAAAAAAAAACGAAATAAATACAACAATTAATCTAAATAAATCTTACAACAAAAAACACCAAACGAGTCACTGATGATACGAGATCTACGACACTGAACTCGCATAATGTGGATGCTGGCTTTTCTTGAGAACCTATTAAACACAATCGGAGGACCGGGTGCTGATTTTGAAAACTTTTCTTCGACTCGTCGTGCCGACACCCCGCGCTTTATTGGCATTCGCAACCGTTTCGGACATACAAAGATATTTGAAGACATGTTGCAGGTAGTAGAGCAAAATGTCATGTATGCAAAACAGAGTATGTTATTCATTCAAAAATTAGATACATAGATGTAGGAAGGATTGGAGAATCGGTTTTATTCAAAGTAACCGCCCCTCCGTGGGCACTACTTTGACGTGATGGAGGGGCTTGAGTGCCTCAGTGACGCTAAGGCTATGCTGGATTGGGTCACCCATACCAGACAGACCTTTGCAGAGAGGCCAGACTAAAAGTGTCCGGTCGGTTGCGGACCCTCCCAAACCGGTGCTCGTAGTGGAGGCATGTTTTCGACATGGCCTCCATTGCGACCAGTACTTCCACCTGCGTGTTTGCCGTGCGTAGCGACCCTACTTCTGGGGAAAGGGGGATCCTGGTGGTTGAGTGAAGGCTTTCCGGAACAATACACCACTTTGGCCCCTGCTTCTCGGAAGGATGGGTAGTCTGTATGAGCCCGTCCAGATCAATCGGCTGGTCGTCGCTCCTTGGAGCCTCGGCCATATATGGCCTTATAGGGTTATAGGGTTAGGCGCTGCCTATATCCCCCCTCGTATCCCTGGAGAGATTGAGCCGAAGACCGCCAAAGAATCCGAAGTTTTTGGAGATGAAATTGGCAAGTGGGGAGTCGTTCAAGACCATCTCCCCATTTTTAATTTCAAAGGAACTCAAACAGCTTGTTGGGGATATTAAACATGTAAAGAGACTTTTTAATGGCCATCTACTGATTGAAGTCGTTAAGGATAAACAAGCTACCACCATTTATCATTTCGGTTTCTCCCCACGCAACCTTGAATTATAAGAAAGGTGTTTTCACGTGCCAGGACTTGAAAAGAATGGGGGATGAGGAAATCGTTGCCGAATTGGAGGATCAATCTGTTGTTGACATTCGCCGGATCGCTCCAAGGAGGAATGGTGTTCCTCATCCTACAAATTCCTTCATTGTTACCTTTGAGGGAACAGTTTACCGGATACCATTTACATCGGTTATATACACAGTCACGTTAGGCCCTTTATCCCCAACCCGTTGCGATGCTTCCAATATCAGAAGTACGGCCACACAAGAAAAAATTGTCAGTTTAATGCAGTCTCCTACCTTAGAAGAATTTAATTTTATTCGTAAGGATTGCACTACCGGAAATAGAGCCTGGAGCATATTCCCAGATTTACATGGAGTGACCATTTCCCGATTAGTATTACCCCGAGTTCTTCTACTTTTTCCAACCCTCTACCACGTTGGAAATTGGATAAAGCAGACTGGCAGGTGTGCCAATCCCATCTACAGTTTGAGAATAAAACATCCTTTCCATCTGTAGATGAGGCTGTAGAGGATTTTACTTCCCGCATCCTCCATGCGGCAGAACAATCCGTTCCTTAATTTAGATCATCTTGCAGTGCCATGGTGGAATGAAGAATGTGCCCTAGCTGTTCGAGAACGTAAGAGAGCTCTCCGCATTTTTTCGCACAACTCACCCTTGAGAATCTTGTCACTTACAAGCAAAAAAGGGCGAGTTATAAACTAATCATTTCCACAAATTAGAAACTTTGTTGGAGGGATTATATCTCCTCCGTTAATAAGAACACTCTTCTTCAAACTATCTGGAACATGATTAGGAAAATAAATAAAAAACGACTCCCGGATAAACTCCCTTCTCTCATTGAAAATGGTCATACGTACTTTGACCCGAATGAGGTGGCTAATATTCTCGGAAGTACATAATGCTGAGGTTTCACAAATAAAAAATTACTCAGCCTCCTTTCAAAGACGAAAACGTATCGAGGAATCGCATGCTATAAATTTTAAATCCCTAAACCTCGAAAAATATAATCTCCCGTTTTCTTTACGATAACTGCATTATGCCCATCGTTGCTACAGAGATTCTGCTCCAGGCCCAGATGGAATCTTATACTCTTTCCTGAAACATCTCACGCAGGAAGCTTATGCTCACCTTCTTTCATGTAGAACTACTTCTGGTTATTAGGAGAGATTCCAACTTTATGGAGAGAAGCAATTGTTATTGCTATTCCAAAATCGAATAAAGACCACTCTTGCCCTTCAAACTATCGACCAATTTCGCTAATCAGCTGCCTGTGAAAGTCCTGGAAAGGATGGAGCTGTTTATGGAGCTGCAGGTACCACATAACAGCTCCATCCGACTTATGTGGTACCTGGCAAAAAAAAACACCTGTTGTCTAGGTTTCAGTGCGGTTTCCGCAAATTCGCTCAACTGTTTATCACCTTCTTCGGTTGGAGCATGAGATTCATTTCGCAATGAGACATAGACAACATGTATAGGGGTATTCTTCGATCTGGAAAAAGTCTACGATACAACTTGGAGGTATGGAATAGCAATACTTTTGCGGAAATACGGCTTTAACAGGACATCTTCCTCATTTCTGTGCAATTTTATGGACAGTAGAACTTTCCGAGTTCGCTTTGACTCAACGCTCTCAGACCCTTTTACGCAGGATAATGGTGTCCCACAGGGAAATGTGCTGAGTCCCTTCCTTTTCCTCATTGCTATTAATGACGCTTGTTTACAACTTCCCTGCACTGTGAACTATTCCATGTACGTTGACGACATCGCCATTTACTGTCGAGGGTCATCAATGTTCTTTATTAAGCGTCAATTGCAACTAGCCATCAACAAACTTGTTACCTGGAGCAATGAAATAGGCTTTACATTTTCACCCCAAAAACAAGGGCCGTCCACTTTTGCTTTTTGAGAGATCTCCATCCAGACCCGGATCTTACACTTTATGGATCCCCTATCTCAGTGGTGGACTCCCATAAATTCTTGGGTCTGATCTTTGATAGAAAATTATCATGGCTCCAACAATCTTCGCAATCTAAAATCGAAATGCTTACAAGCCTTAATGTTTTCGCTCGATTTCCGCTACCAAATGGGGCGCCGATAGGAAGATGCTCTTATTCTTATACGGCTCCCTAGTTAGGTCTAAATTAGACTATGGCAGTATTGTTTATGCTTCAGCTTCAAAGAACACTTTGAAGCTGCTAGATCCCGTCCATAATCTAGACATAAGGATCGCCACAGGAGCTTTACGAACAAGTGCGGTAGAGAGGTTGTATGTGGATGCTGCTGAACCTCCGTTATGGTTTAGAAGAGCCAAACTCCTCCTGAAGTATGCTCTTCATGTACATGGCGAAAGAATCCAGGGATTTTCAAGGTACGAGAATGTATTTTGTTTGGATTTCTAGTCATATGGGTATCCAGGAAAATGAACGGGTCGACAAAGCGGCAAAGGACGCGATTACACACTTAAAGTATCTCGGAGCTACTCGCAATCCGCGAACATTTGTTCACGGTCATCTACAAGAAACTCTTCTTGGCAGGAGTCTAAAACTCTTAAAAACGTCCCATCAGTGAAGACTGGCTATCACGTGAGACGCTGTACGCAAAATTGTTAGTCGAAGACGACTTGCTATCATTGCTGCATTCTTGCGCATCGAAGAGTTAATAAAAACTAATGAATGAAGATTAACGCGTAGAATATGGAGTAGGCAGGGGTCACTGAAAAGGGACAGACGTAATGGAGGTGACTGCGAGTCTCACGAATGACGAATTCACATCCACCTCAGTATTTTGGCGCCATTTTGGTATCATGTGACACAGTCTGGTTTCTTATTAGCTGAACTATCTCACCAGCAAGAAAACCTGCACGAAAAATAGCACCAGAGCAATCAATAAAATCTAGCAAGGTGGCCTGCTGCGTGGCCATCAGTGATGTAAATTTCCTGCAGCACAGCCGTAACCACCGAGTGAGAAGGCCTCTGCGATGAAAAGTAATACATTGTTACATCATCATAGTTAGGGCAAATTTATGGCTTATTATTGGTAGAAATACGAATAACAATATCCTATTTATGATGATGTAACAATGTATTACGTTTCATCGCAGAAGCCTTCTCTCTCGATGGTTACAGCACCGCTGTCTGCAGAGCAGCAGGCAAGCATTCATGCAAGAAAAAAAGCACCGTGTGCGGTGGCCTTTACTTCTGTTTTATCTCTAGAAGTATTTTGTGATACTTCGCAAATACGCTGAAGCGAATCAGACAGTCTTCTGCCATGACTCTTAGTAATGTGAAATTATTGAAGGTCTTTGTTTAAAGTAAATTGTCGATTTAAATATCGATAGGAAATATCGAATTAACGTTGGATGAAGGATTTCGATTAAAAGCGCCCGGCCAGTATCCGTGTACATACGGTACAGCACGATTGAGATCGTAATTGGCCGGAGGTTCCCAGGTGTCATTGGGCGACCCGCTTTCGGGATGAAAACGGTACGTGACCAGTTGGCATAGATCGCAATCAGGAGAGGAACAGGGATTTCCCGAAGGTCATGCACCGTTAATCCGTCAGGACCAGGCACAAAATTCTTTCTCGCTGTCTTTACAGCAGTCGAAACCTCCACGGCGGATGGCGGCTCTAGGGATATCTGGAGGGGGCTGCCGTTCACCGCTCCTCCTATCCTGCATGGAGGTTGCGAATATTGCCTAGTGAAGACCGGATCGAAGGTCTTATGGATCTCCGTCAAAGACAGGGATCCTGATTCCCTATCCGAGTCCTTCATGAGGGCATCGCAGCAGATGCACGGACACATGGCGTAAAGACGTTGGTGTCGCCGATATCACTTCCTCTTACGCGCCGATCGATTGCGCTGGGAAGAGATAGGGTCCAGGGGTACTAACGGCCTCTCACGTGCCGGCCGAACCGAATCGGAGCTATAATAACGGAAAAAACGACCGGACCGGACGCTTGATCTTTGGCTCGGGTGTCCAGTTGATCTGTGATTCCTGCCTCTGAAAGCAGTGCTTTCAACCGTCAAAGTAACTTCAACGGATTCTGCACAGCCCAACTTCTCATCAGCTTCCCCAGAAGGCGATGCACCGTCTCGATCCCTAAGAAGAACACTTAGGTCCGGAAGTACACGACCCCTGAGGGCTCTCTCATCCTCCACATAAGCCCGATATCTGGGTGAGTCCGGATGCGTCGGATGGCGTTCAGAGTCCGCCCCTGAAAGGAATGACTCAATCGTTCATTGATATGAACGATATCAGGGGGAGGAGGCTTCGATAGAGCAAAATAAATGAAAATTGGGAGTCTTATTGGGTACTTGTAAGCCTGACCGTATATCAAATTTCAGCCGGACCCACCGAGCCGTTTTTGAAATACGTGCTAGAATGTGTGCCAATGTCCTACGAGCTCTTGACAGGCAACGAGGGCGAAAATTCGAACACGCCAATCGCGTTAAGACTTCGCGGGCGTTGATGCCTTTCTACTGCGCGTGCGTCCAGAGAGTTGGCGTCCATGGGAATTAGTCAAAACTTCAGTGTCCTAGTAGGTCTCTTGAGATCTGTTCCATTGCAAAGCTCGACCAAAGCTAATGTCATTAAAACCACTGGAGCAAAATGAATGAAATTTGGGTGTCTTATAGGGTACATGTAAAATTATGGCTTTGGCGTATTACTCCGGTAGCGCAAGAGGGACGTCTCTTGCTTTGCAAAATCGGGGGTCGCCTCCGGGACTAAGTGCCCTTTGGCTGCGGGGCCCTTCAGTTTACCCGCTATAACTTGAAATAGATCAGCGTACTCTGCTATGAGGCCATCTAATTGGGACTCTTGTTCTACTGTAAGAAAACTTTTACGTTTTGTTTCATGCATAGCTTGGATTGGTGAAAACAATTGTTCAAACTTTATTTCTTTAACGAAATTCGCAATCCAATCTTGTCCCATTAGTCCAGGGGACGGCCGGGCGGGCATGCCGGGAATGAATGGACGAACGAAACGTTGTTTAGATTGCACCGCTCGTTTGCCTCCGTCGCATGGCTGGATTGTGTTTGTCAAACAAACACCGTCGAACTCACGGAGCGGGAAGCGACTGCAATGAATCTGTTCAGTCTATTTTTTGAATTTGCTTACATCCCTCTAAAAAGAAAAAAAGAAAGAAAGAAAAAACAAAACACCCACCAAAAGAAAAAATAAAATAAATAAATAAAACACTGCCAAGCTTAGGCGGTGGGCGACTCTGAAGGCTTCGTCGAAAAAAATCAAATTGAATTGTTGGCTCCTTGCCGTTTAACAAAAAAAAACAAAAAACAAACTTCGGCGCTCCCCACAACCTTCATTTCTTCCCCCTGGCCAAAAACCGATCCAGCGTGGACTTTGCTGGAGCGTGTTTTTTTGCGTGGTCGCAGAAGGTGCCAGTCTTTCAAGAAAGTCCCTTTGTGTCTTGCAGCCTGTGGCAGGGTTACTGGTCGCTGTTCCTGCTCGTGCTGCTGTTGTTGTTGCCGCCGTTGCGCTCCGCTCTCTTTGGGGCCACGACGTTTTGTATTTAGCTTCGTCGTCGCCTTTGTTTTTAGCTTTTTCGTCGTCGTGCCGACGTCCTTGTTTTCTCTTTTGGTTTTTGGCGTCAGCGGTGGCGGCGAATACGACGGCGAATAAGAAGCAGCAGCAGCAGCAGGCAAAAGGACGGTGCTGTACGTGCTCAGGCTAGCTGGATTCGAGTGCATTTCGAGATGCTGCCGCGAGCGCCCGCAGCCTTGGTGGCGATGACGCTCGCGGAAGACGCCGGCCCTAGCATTAGACTTAGTTGCAGCGCCACTCCACGGAGTTTCCTGTATCCGAACACTTTCGTTCCCTCGCTCTTGTCGTTCGCTTTCTGCGGGCGGGGCGGAGACCGAAGGCAGAATCGACGGTGGCGTGGCGGCAGTGGTCGTCGCGCCTGCGACGGTAGTGGTGGTGGTTCTTAGGGTCGGCGAGACGTCCATGTTGACGGGAATGTCGTCGAGGGCTTCGACGCCGGGGCCGTGTTGCACGTCCGTTCGGACGTCGACGATGGAGTTCGACCCCCAGTGCGCCAGCGCAAACTGCCACTCCGAGACGATGGCTTTTCTCGTGCGGTTCTCTTCGATTCGGTATTCTTCGAGAAGATGTCGATTCAGGTGCTGTTGCTGCACACTAGCAAGGCAGCCTCGTGCCGGGCAGACAATCTTCAAGAGTGGAAACCAGGCGGTGGTCGCTCTTTCGCGTGTCGCCGTTTTCTTTTTCCAATTGACTGCGTGACGTTTCGGTTCCCTCTGTCAGGGGAAACGCTTTGTTCTCAATTGAAAATTGATGATGCAAATTTATTTGGAAAAACAACCCGAAGGGTTTTGGTCGGGCGAGTCGATTTTTTTTTTCTTTCCTTTCGTTTCCGAGGGTCATAGGTCGCCGTGACATGACGTGCGCGTCTTTATCGGCCTGCCCTCTTCCTTGTCTCCACTGGGTTTCTCCAGGTGTTAAATTGGGCTTTGTGTGTGTGTGTGTGTGTGTGTGTGTGTGTGTGTGTGTGTGTGTGTGTGATTTTGTTTTGTTCGACGTGGTTGAAATTTCCGGAGATTGCCTGGTTTTTCTCGTATTTGCCGCCCTGGAACTTTTGAAGCAATCAGAAACGAGCCAGTTGGAGGAGCATGCCTGCGATGCACTCGTTTCTGGTTTTCTTATCTGTTATTTGTTGCTCCGAAAACAGAACGGCGGGCAAAACGCATCGTGACAACGCTGGTGGCTGCGAAGGCAACACCAATTTCTGTTTGATTCGCCGCGGAAGAAGGCAATGATTTCGCTGCCAAACGAAGTCGAAGCGATGCTGAAAAAACAGTCCCAATTACGTGTGTTTTTTTGTTTTAGCAAAAATGATGAGAGGTGGCGGTGTTCTCAATCGAAACTCTTTGGCGGACGAAGAATGAGCTTTCCATTCGGATCGCCAGCATGGCAGGCGGGCGAGCGGAGAAGCCAACCAGCGGGGGGAGCTTCGTGTTTTTGCATCGTCGACAAAGAAAACGCAAGGCAATCGTCGACAAACAAACGTGCGTGGGACAGTTGGTTGATCCGTCAATGATGTTGCTTTGATTAGGACTGGCAACTGCATTTTGACTTATTCAGAGAGAAAGAAAGAAAGAAAGAAATTCGGATTGCAAACTGAACTGGCAAGAAGAGAAATGGATTGGCAAATGTTTTGTTGTTTGACTCGTTTGTTTGTGCTGGGAGAAAAAAAATGTACATTCGCTACTTTCAGTGGATATGGAGAGCGCTGCTGTTTGTTTTAGATAAAATGGCGGCGAAAGTAGGACCCACCTCGCCATCCGTTTTCGGTCAACATACTTTGAATGTTGCATTGTGTGGTACTTTTCAAGTGGTCGATGTGGCAAGGAACATAACTTGATTTCACCTTTCGTTTTAATGCTGGCATGCGCCAAAAAATTTTTATTTCTAGGTTGGAAAGTCGTCAGTTGATTGATTAAGGCGGGAGAGGTCACGACGAAAGAAGTTTTATTTTTTCGGTGCCTATTTATTTGAGCTAGATGAAATTTGGCCATCTTGCAGAGGAACTCACCCTCTGTTTATCTTGTGAATTTCTCCAAATTCTGACCAGCGGTTTTTAAATAAAACGGTACCGCGAGAGATTCGCAAAATCGACGCCACACGCCGTGCTCTTTCACACTTCAAGGAGCCAGCCAGTGGGTGCGAAGAGACAAAACAACCCAGTAGAAATTGAATCAAATCAAACGGGAAGGCCCCTGTAAGTTAGCAACTGACTAACTCACGTCTGCCCAGCTTGTTAGTCAAAGCGCATTTGCGAAAGTTCTGAAAGACGAAATTTGGAGGGTGGGCAGATGACACACAGCTCCGACACCCTTTAAAATTTGACGAAAAACTAGCCCGCACGGAGCGCTCAAAATCAGTCGTTCGGTCGTTTTGCGAGATGAGTCGAAAAAAGCTTGTTTTTTTCGGGCTCTATGGGCCGTGGGGACTGAAATTTGCGCAAAGTGTAGGAAACCTTCACCTTTTGAATTTCTCCAAATTGCAACCAGTTGATTTTTTTTTCTTCAAAATTTTTAAAAGAATAACCGCGCAATGATCCAGTTGATAATTTGCAAAAAGTGTCGGGACCGCGCGGGAGAGAGAGTTTCTTTCGTGATGTTGACGCCAGGCGGCGCTTTGGAGCAGACGCTATTTGTTTCTTCTCGCATGGCAGGTAGGGACGACGGTACGCTAGCGGGACATACGGTCGTTTGTTTTGAATTTGTCTGTTTTTGGAATTCGATTTGTGTCCCTTTGAAAAGAAGGATTAAAACAAATAAAGTGTGAGGGGCGCTTGCTTGCGTTACCCTCGACAGACGAACTGTATTTCGTCGGATAAGTGACAAAAAAAAGAAAAAAAAGACATTGCTGGTCTGCTGGAGCGCTGGCTGGGCCCACTTCCTCCCCCTAAAGTCTTTGAATGGACTGTTTTCAGGGACCACTTCGAATAGTTGCATACGCAACATCAGTCTGAATTTTCTTTGCGATTTCGTTTTCTGCAGGTCGTGGTGGGCGGCGAAGTCTTCCTAGGCGCAAGACGATGGTGTTCAGAGAGGGAGCGGCACTGCTGGTGGACGGTGAGGCGGCGACGCTTTCGGCCTGTCTCGTCTTCCTCCAATGGCTCCTGCACTTCACGACCCTTGAGCCCAAGTGCTCGAGCGTTTTTTTCCAAGCCTTGGCCGCTCGCTTCCTCTACAGTCTACCTTAACCAGAGGACCTAAGCCATGCCACGAAAAAAAACACCCCACTCCATTACGGAGCCACCACCGGCATGCTTGACAACTTCGGTCCATGACCTCATGGCGTCAGCGCCACACATGAGCCCTACCATAAGCGCGTATCGGCTGGAATCGAGACTCATCAGATCAGGTCACACGTTTCCAGTTGTCAAGTGTCCAGTCGATGTGTTCATGGGCCCGGGAGAGACGTTGCTGACGGTGTCTTGTTGTTAGCAAGGGCACCCTCGTGGGTCTTCTGCTTCCATATCCCGTTCATTGAAAAGGTGTGGTCGACCACTGCGTTGTCCTTGGTGTGAGGTAATGCCGTCAAGTTGGTACTCTCGGTAGACTCTTGAACTGTGGACCGTGGGATGTTGAATTCTTGAGCCACCTCCGATATTGAACGACCCATACGTTGTGCTTCACATACCAGGTCATGTTCGAACTCTGATAGCTCTCGTCATGTAGCCATTGTCTTACTGAACACCTCACCCCTTACTCATGACATTGTAACTAAACTTACTGACACTGATTTGAATATTTATACTGTTTGCACATGATGCCACTGCCACTTGAAAAATAGTCCACTGCTATCCCATGACATTTGGCATGTGAGTATATTTGAACGAAAAGATCTCAGCAACAAAGCTACGCAGCCGCCGGCAGCGATTCCAGGAAAACTCGCATAATTATCCCCGAGAAACAATGCCTGCCAGACCACGAAACGGCCTTATGCCCCATTATTGCCATAATTCCACGTTTTCCTCCACTACTAGCGATTTCATTCCCGACTTTCCCTGCACGCCCTCGGACCAGTTCCACTCTGCCTCTACAGGTCGCAAAAAACCTAGGTACTTTTTTTTTTTTTTTTTTTTTTTATTTTTTTAAGGCCGGCCAGATGGCCGAGAGGGCTAGGGCGTAGGCTTTCTAGTGCTAGAGTCCGCCTGGTCGTGGGTTCGAATCCCACCGTGGGCATGGATGTTTGTGTTTGTCCCGGGCTGCGTACAGATATGACTTGTGTCAAAGGCGCAAAATGACCTTAGTAATCGACGCCAAAAGTTCTAAGCAATCAACCAACCAACTCTTTTATTTTAAACAGGAACCATCTCGGCACATTGCTCCAACACTCCGCGAGTACCTACCCCCTCAACTGTCGGGTGAGATTCTTTCACATTCGAGTTCTCCCATTGACCACCACATATCGGCGGCTGCTTCCCAGCCGCTTCCTTGTTCCCATCCTCCGCGTGCACGGCCCCAAGGCCTCCACAACCACCCTCACAATCGGCTGCGAAACTCGCACACAATCCCACAGTCCTCACAACACCACTACGTGATAAGGGGCGCTGGCGTCGTCGGCGCCTCCGCCGTACGTGTCTGTGGCAGCATTCTCCACTGCTTCCGCCATGTCGGACCATATCCACCACTTCCGAAACAGGATGGCGAACACATCTTATATGGTACTGCGATAACCATTTCCGGTCCTTATGCGAACCCCTACCAGCTGCAACAAACCATCCATCGTGCAATGTTGCACAACAAACGGACCAAACCACTCTGTCCATCTCGGCCCCCAACCACTTCTAGGGTAGCGTGGCTCCCGAATCATCACTACCTCTGTGAGAGGACCCGAAAAGCAACATCATATTTCCTTGGTGGCTGGACGGCGCAGTCTATTTTTCCATTTATTTGTGTGACTAGCACACGGTTAGAAGAAAATATTCTTGAAAATGTATACCTAGTATATAAGTGGGCATTTTATCAATCTGAAGCAATTTTTACCTGGGAATGGGTATTTATAATTAGAAACTGATAGTATTGTCATTTATTTGTGTGACTACTTTTGTTTCCAGCCTGACCTGTGATCTACAGTTATTTTTCCTGTCATTTGGCAGCAATGCAGTTTTTGAACCGCGTTTTTTTCTGTACTTGCAGAAAAATCCCGTCACCGTTTTCTGCTCTACGACATTCTCCAGCTTAAAGCTTTGTACCTTTCCCTGCGTCCAGTATTCCATTCTTCTCAGGGCCCTTAGCCATCACCTCGTCCACTCCCACTGTCATTGGGGCAGCGCAGTGGAAGGAAAAACCCTTGAGAATATCCATTCCAAGGATACCGTCGTATGGGCGGTCCTGGAATGAGTGGACCATAAACGTCCGCACCCCCATACGTCATCCTTGGATGGATAACTCCAGCGTCGCACTCTGGTCACTACTAAGGCAGCCCGCATTTACGCCCTTCAATATCATTTCAACGGGGCGGAAAACGATCCCCAGGAGCTGCCTACAAAGTTCCGCGTTTATTAGTGACACGTGGGAGCCCGTGTCGACCAACATCGACAGGGACAACTCACGGTGATCATGTTGCCTCCAGATGCATCTGTATTTACCTGGTTCACTTTACACGATTGCTGGGGACAGGACAGGACAAAATGGCCGCCCTGTCCGCAACGGAAGCAAATGGTGATAGCGCTCGGGCCTCGTGACCCAACCGGGCACTCTTTTTCTGTTGTCGCGTAACTGAGCCATGGATTAAGTTAACTCTTCCACCATGGTCTCCAGTTTGAGGCGATCACTACAATCACACGCAGCCCGCTGCGGCCCTAAACATCCAACTAACCAACCAACCATGTCTTCGGAGCGCAGAACTGCCACGACGGCCTCTATATATGTCTTTGGGTTTGTCTGCCATGAGGAAACGCCGATGGACGAGCAGACAGCTGTTTTGGAATCGTTGCAGCAACATCGACTCTCTGCTGCCAGCCCATTCGGCGTTGGCTCCCAAGAAGTGCTCCATAGCGAGCTCCACGATGGACTCCTTCGCCGCTGGATGACATCATGCAATTCTTTTGCCCCTCCGTGGGCACTACCTTTACGTGGAGGAGGGTTTGAGTGCCTCAGTGACGCTAACGACTATGCTGGATTGGGCCACCCATGCCAGACAGGCCTTAGCAGAGAGGCCAGACTAAAAGTGTCCGGTCGGTTGTGGACCCTCCCAAAGGGACCGGTACTCGCAGTGGATGCATGTTTTCGATATGGCCTCCATTGCGACCAGTACCTCCACCTGCGTGTTTGGCGTGCGCAGCGACCCTACTTCTGGGGAAAGGGGGATCCTGGTGGTTTAGTGAAGGCCTTCCGGAATAACACTCCACTTTGGCCCCTGCTTCTCGGAAGGATGGGTGGTCTGGGTGAGCCCGTCCAGATCAATCAGCTGGTCGTCGCTGCTTGAAGTTTCGGCCATAGGGTTAGGTGCTGCCTATATCCCTCTCGTATCCTTGGTGCCAATGTGCATCCCCTTGTTGGCTTCGGTGGTGGGTGGGGAGCGAGGGAGATGAAAGATAATTTCATTTAATATGAAAAACCAAAACCCAAAGCATAATAACCACAAAAAAATAACGATCGTGAAGAGAGATCTAGTCGAATACCGCTAAAGAATCGGACGTTTTTGGAGATGAAATTGGCAAGTGGGGAGTCGTTCAAGACCATCTCCTCATTTTTAATTTCAAAAGAACTTAAACGGCTTGTTGGGGCTACTAAACATGGAAAGAGACTTTTTAATGGCCATTTACTGATTGGAGCCGTTAAGGATAAACAAGCTACCACCCTTTTATCCTTGAAAAAATTCGCGGGGAAACCGGTTTCAGTTTTTCCCCACATAAGCTTAAATTATAAGAAACGTGTTCTTACGTGCCAGGACCTGGAAGGAATGGGGGATGAGGAAATCGTTGCCGAATTGGATGATCAATTCGTTGTTGACATTCGCTGGATCACTCCAAGGAGGAATGGTGTTTCTCATCCTACATATTCCTTCATTGTTACCTTTGAGGGAAGCAGTCTTTAGGGCACTTGACGATAGCTAGCAGTAGACCAGTTAGTAGAGTCGAAAAGCTAGAGACTCGTGATCCCTGCTTGGAATCCAGGCCACATTTTCCCTTTCCTTTTTCATCTATATATAACATGCACATAACTTTTATTTCCTTTTTTAAGTAACTTTTTTCTGATGATTTCGAGGTTTGCATTTTTGTTCTGTTAAATTCTTTTAAATGCACAAACATTTACTATTTCCAATTTGTAATATTTTAAATAAATGATATAATAAATAATTTCCTGTGACTTGGATTTTTTTTAATTATTTATTTCAGTGCGTTTTTCAGTGTACTGGTGAATACTTTCAACATCTTGGTTCTGAAAATTTTCTTCTACTGGCCAGGTGGCCGAGAGGCATAGGGCGTAGGCTTTCTAGTTCTCGAGTCCACCTGGTCGTGTGGTTCATATTCCGCCGTGGGCATGGATATTTGTGTTTGTCCTGGGTTGCGTAAAGATATAATTTGTGTAAAACGCGCAAAATGACCTTAGTAGTCGATGCCAAAAATTCTAATAAACTTAATAGAATTTTCCTTCTGCTCCAGCTTTAACTTCATGAGCCTAATTTTTTCTTCTTGTAACGAAATTCTTTCATAGTGCTTTTTCATTTTCTCTTCTTTGAATTCATTGAGCTACAATGGCTCTTTCGTCTTCTTTGAGATCCAGATGAGGCTGTAGAGAATAAATTAAAAATGAATATAAGCTACTATACTATTTCTATAGCTGCGTCTCATGTAAATAATTGTGATGTTAGCTTGCGTGATTGAATTTCGTCTTCTTTAGAAAGGTTACTATCATTTTCTTTAGATGTGCCTGGTTTGGAGATTTCTGTAAAATAAATCGTTTACATGAATCTTAAATAATGATTGATGTAAATTAGAATGTGCCAGCTAATTTGTATAAAAGATGTTGACAGTTCAGTACCTGACATATTTATTTCCAGATATCCTTGTCAACTGGAAGCAGTGGATAACGGAATAATGCTAGGATCACTTCTACAAACTTCATCCATTGCAGCAAAGTATTGCCACTGCTTTCTTCTACGGCCTGATTTTGAATTGTTGTCTTTCTTTTTTTTTTTATATGATTTTTCAGGCTTCTCCATTTATCATCACACTGCTGCCCTGTAACCTCATATCCCTTAATCACCATCTCCTTGGCTATATCCTTCCAAACCTGGGAAGGAAATAAAATTTTAATATTGATTAAATACCTTTGTCAACTTTGCTTAAGTAATGTATGTTGATGTATTAATAATTCGTAACAGTTTTATGCTAATGTCGAATTTTCTGACAACTATTGAAACTAACCAATTGCGTTATACAATACAAAAAATTTAGGCGTACTTACGTTTACATTCTTATAACGGGTTGACGCAAATTTCGATTTATTTGTCCTAAATAAAACGATAAGTAAAAGAACCATCCCATTATCCCATTTTCCCTTTTCTTCTTCACTTGTTTTATTGTTGTCATGGCTGTCGTCTGCTTGTTCATCGTCTGAAATTTTTTTTTTTTACATTTTCAACACACATTTACCAAAAATTAAGAAAGGAACTACTTAACTTGGCTGTAAAATGTGACATTCCAGATGTTCTTGTGCTTGTTATAGCTACAAATATAAATGGTTGGAGGGAATGGCACTGAGCACCTGCCCGCCATTTCTATTCTCGAAAAATACTTAGAAGCCCGTACATTTTCTACGAGACAGGCTCTTTTTTGACAGCGTAATATCGACCGGTTTTCACTTTTTTGACACTGCGGTCGTAGAGATCGAAGCCGATCGCGCCCGGTCTCACTTTTTAGACAATCCCTGAAAGTGTACGGTTGGTTGTGGACCCGTCCAAGGGCCCGAAGTGACCAGTAAGTCCACTCGCATATTCGCCGTGCGCAGCTACCCAAATTCGGAGGAAAGGGGTTCCTGGTGGTTGTAGAAAGCTTACTCCGGAAAAAAATGATGATATAGTTACTCCGAAACTAATGAATATGATAATGATTTTAAGTGCAACAAATAAATGAATATTTTTTTACAGTACAAAATCTTTTTTTATTTATAAATGGTCGACTTTTCAGAAACATGTATTGGTAACGCTGAATAAGGGCTTATGATAACTAAAGTATGAGATATAAGCACGAGTATTGAGTCTCTCAATATATAGAGTAAATACAGCGTCTACACATGTACCGGCTTTTGTAGTGGAAGTGGATGGATCAAATTGAAGATCAAATGTGTCGTGCATAAATTCAACAAAGTTTCGGCCTTCTTCGGTTTTAAGATTTAAATTCAAATCTCCTGGAAGAATTATAGGTATTTTGCCAAATCCATTCTCTCGAACAACTGTGAATAAAGAAGCTTTAGGACTGTAGGGCATGAGATTTAGTTCAAAGAAATTTTCAACATCATGCATCTTTGATCCAGGTATAATGTAGAAACTTACAATGAAAGTACGCTGTCCATTTATAGCGCTTTCAACTGTACAGATGTTGTAGATTTAAGAAATTTGAGCAGATCATGGTCAGTTCTTTTTCATATATACACACTCCTCTAGCTCGAATGAGATTTCTCTTGAATTGAGATATTAGATGGTATCCAAGTAGATTGATGTGCTCGTCGTTCACAAGCCACGTCTTGGTAAGGACCATAATCTTAACTGTAGTGAGGACGGAATCCGTAGAAATATCGTCTATGAGCTCTGCGGCTCTGCACATTGAATATTAGCGCATTTGATAAACTCTCGGCAAATGTTTCCAATTGTTTCGAATTTATGGTTTTCGAGACAATAAAACTCGTTTTTTAAATCCGTGTTCAGCAGGGTCTTTAAATCAACCCTGGTTGATTTAAAGACTCTGGTATTCAGTTTACCGCGAGCATGGTAACAAGTATGATCGCGATTAAGATTTATTAAGTATAGTCACGCCCAGTTTTTCTTTCCTTGGACAGAGTATAGAGAGAATGCCTGCGCGCAGATACATCATACATTGTTAATACATCATCATAAAAGGTCATAATTTTGGGCTTATTATTGGTAGAAATACGATTAAAAAGAGTTTATTCCAATATACAAGAATTCATTAGTCTTTATTCAAAATACTGAAAGCAAAACTTCCATTACAGGAATTTGCTAGGTAAGACAGTATAGTATAGTACGCTATCTGTTAACACACTTTCAATATATTTCATAATATCTCTGTAGTAAAGATTTAAATAAAAACTAGATGGAACACGCTAAAATTTGACGGCAAACAACTGTGTGGTTACATAAACAATCCTCTCCACAAAGACGTCAAAATCAAGAACTATGCTAGCATTGATGATCAAATTAACAACAATTACATACGACGATAACAATGATCAATGGGCATGCGCAGATTTTGCTCTTAAAAAGGTGCTGTGCGTTTTAATTAATATATAGGATTGTTCCTCAGACAACAATGGTCAGGTGACATTTCAGTTCCGGCATATGCGTAAAGCCGACGCCAAGAATGCTTAAACGTGCAACAACAATGCAAAGCTGTTTCCGTAACACTATTTGGTGTCTGTTTTCGCATCACGCTTTTTATAGATAGATGTCCAGCCAAAAAACATTATCATGTTAAAAACACCGCTTTGCCCCCTGCTTATCTGAAAGAAGGGAACCTGAAATTAGCCCGTTCAAACTAAAAAGCTGATCGCGTCTCCTTGGCTTTAGGGTTAGGCCGTGCCTATATCCCCCCATATTCCTAGTGCCATTGAGCATACCCTTGTTGGCTCGATGGTGGGTGGGGAGCGAGGGGGTTGAATATTATTATCTTAAAGAAAACAATGATACGTGTTTCTGGTGAGGGAAGGAAAGTGAAAAGACTGATGAAGTGTGAAGATCTACAAACACCGGCCAATGAATTAGAAACCTTCGTTCAATATGGCATTGACCCTCCTTTGGCTGTACTCTACAAGGTGTTGCAATGCAGGTAAGGTAATCGCAGACCATGCATTCGTCAGAGAGACCTTCAGGTACTCCAGAGTAGATGGAAGCGGATGCCTTCGACGAATGTCTCTTTCCAACATGTCCCAAACATTCTCGATCGGATTCATATCCGGACTTTGCACTGGCCTCGGCAGATGTTGCAACTCGATGTCATGTTCAGAAACCACTCCTGAACAATTCTTGCTCGATGGACAGCATTGTCGTCCATGAAGAACCCGTCACCATTTGGGTACAAATGCACCATTGCAGGATGGACTTGATCTGCAACAATGTTCAGGTAGTCTTTGGCTTTCACCCAACTGTCAAGGAATATCAGGGGACCCTTGCCATACCAACAGAACATGGCCCATACCATGACACCTCCTCCTGCAGCTTGAACGGGGTCCATCTCTTCATGGGGCTGCCGCCAAATTCTCTGCCAGCCATCGGTTAAAAACAATGTGTAACGTGACTCGTCTGACCACATTACCTTTTTCCAGTCGTCTACTGTCCAGTCACACCGTTCTTTACACCACTGCAGGCGAACTTTCCGGTTTGTTGCTGACACCAGGGGCTTCCTCACTGGCATGCGAATTCCCATCCCTATTCGCTTCAACTCGCGGCGCATTGTTCTGGAGGAGATGGGCTGCGATGATCCTTCATTGAAGTCTGCCGTCAGTTGCTCCACAGTAGACCTTCGGTTTTGCCGCACAATCCGTCTCAGACGACGTCGGTCCCTGTCTGTGTTGATTGTTTTTGATCCACAATTCTGCCGTTTCCACGCATTCCGGAGCAACTGAAGGATTCCGTTTTCACGCATTGAACACCTTGGAGATCTGACCTTGTGAGATACCGTCCTGGAAATCGTAGCTCTAGCTAGACGGGCTCCCACAATAACTCCTTTTTGGAACTCGGACAGGTCTGCTGTTTTCCCCATTTTGCTCAACTTGAGCAGCTGCAGCTTGTTCCTACCCTGTACCTGCAGCTTGGAATGAGCATGTACCTCACATGATTGCATTCATTTGCATATCACAATCGTTTCTGACCTGTGACCCCGCTTTACATATCAGTACAGTAATTCATCACGGGATTGTAATTCATTAGCCAGTGTGTGTGTAGTGTTTATCGCTGTGGAGATGATGAATGGAACATCTTTTTTTTTAAAGTTATTTTCTCCTTTTGTTGTTGATTGAGAAATAAAAAATATATGGGGATACAAAATCAATGCGATGGTTGTCAAATGGCATCCTTTTAGTTGAATTAACTACTACCATACAAACTCAATTTCTTTTATTCTTTGGTTTTTATTTATTTCGAGAGATTTAAAGAGATTGGATGATGAGACGCTCTTCGAGGAATTGAAGGACGAAGGTGTTCCAGATACACTGCTCATAAATTTTAGGGGATATTTCAAAATAAATATGAAACTATTAAAAAAGGAATCATTTCATTTGATTTTTGTTTGTTAACCAAGAGCATCAGAAAAGCAAATGCTAAGTTAAGGAACTAAACAGGTGGTGGCCTTACACTATAACAGAGGGACATCAGGAGCTCCAACTAGTTTCGCCATTTATTCCCGGCTTTGTCAAGGATATACAGCAAGCGAGAATCGACAATCGAACAGTGTAGTGTATCGGTATTCGAGTGGAACTTGAAGCATAGCTTCCATAATCTCACCCTTCATAATCATATTCCAAGGGAAATACACTGAGCTAGAAAAGAAGCCTGATGTACCCACAAGGGTCATCCAAAGTATGAAAGAAAATTGCCTCCTCTTGGTGGAGGAAAATTTGATTGACGACCGTCTAGACTAGAAGCAGACCACTAGTATTAGATAAAACACGACCTATGAAGTCCAGTAATATGGAAATAAGACATTATCAATGTCTTCAAAATTAATATCAAGTATATGCCTTGGATCACGATATCTCTTTCTATGCATAGGATGCTTTAAAATGCCCGAGACTAGCTCGTTGCTATGATTTTCTATATTGGGCAGCATGGATTCCATGAGCCCTTGAACGTATTTGCCCATATGAGTCATGTTGAAGTCATTATAAATGGAGGAATTGCGAACAATTCTCCGATCTTTTTGCGCAATAGTCCTAAGGGTAACGTTTTGGAACATTTGCAGGCCTTATTCAACCCATAAGTTGCGTGGGGAGTCCAGGTAAGTTTAGAGTCAATAACAACACCAAGATATTTATAAGTTTCAACCCAGTCCAGTTTTTTGCCATATAGTGTTAGAGAATCTAATGATCTCTTTCTCTTCTTGGAGACAAACATCGCCTTGCATTTGTCTACATTCAATTTTAGCCTCCACTTGCTAAACCAGCTTTCACACTCCTTTAGAGCCTTCTGTAGCCGCGAGACTACTACGGCTGGTTGACGAGCACAGGTCAGTATAGCAGCGTCATCTGCATAAAAATAGAGCTTACATTTGGAAGGACTTGGAAAGTCTCGCATAAAATAATTGAATAAAACTGGCCCCAGGACTGAACCCTGTGGGACACCAGCTTTTACTTCATACATAGGAGATAGACTATCTCCAACTCTGGCCTGAAAGAACCGGTTGGAGAGAAACGAGTGTATCAGAGTAATTATGTCTTGAGGAAATCCATCCATAATCATTTTAAAAATAAGACCATCGTGCCAGACTTGGTCGAAGGCTTTGTGTACATCGAGGAAAACGACCCCACAATACATAGAGAGATTAAGGGGCTCATTGATGTCCGCTGCGAGCCTCCATGTTTGGAGTTGGCAGGAATGGTTTGAGCGAAAGCCAAATTGTTCATCGCGGATGAGATCGTTGGCATCACAGTACTCAATGAATCTCTTGAGAATTGTTTTTTCCAGGATTTTGGAGATTGATGGTAACAAGCTGATGGGCCTGTAACTAACAGGATTTGCAGGATTTTGTCCTGGCTTAGGAATGCTTAAGACAACTGATTGCTTCCAAGCATCCGGGAAGTAAGTGTTCTTCCAGCAGTCGTTAATCACTTTTGCAATATCTTGAATTGTATTTTGAGGTAAATTTTTCAAAGCACTGTTCTTAATAGAGTCTTTACCTGGAGCTTTTCTCGTTTTTAAATTTTTAATGATGCTTTGGATTTCGTTTATATCAATGCCATGTTTTGGGAATTCATTGCCGTGAATATTATAGAAGCCAGTTATGCAGGATTTTACCTTCTCAGACATATCAAGTCCTATTTGCCGACCATCAGTAGGCGTGACAAACTGTTCTGAAAGTGAACTTGCAATAAGCTGCGCTTTATCATCATCATTCGTGATGAATTTGCCATTTTGGGCTAACAGGGGTGGGATATTAATTGCTTTCTTGTTTTGCAAGGCTCGAACCATTCACCAAATAGAGTTATCGTGGGTCGACAGACTCTTAACTTTATCGTTCCACCTGTCATTACGAAGTGCTTTTACCTCCTCGTGAACTCTTCTAGTGAGCCTATTATATTTGGTCTTAAGCCATGAATCACGAGTTCGGTACCACTGCCTTCTAACCTTATTCCTTTGTTCAATTAATTGTTTGATTTCTGGGGTGAGATCAAGGTGATCAGCTCGCTTCGACTCTAAGGGTGAAGCACTAGAGTCAATAGCTGCATTTATACGTGTAGTAAGCCTTTTCACATTGGTATCTATGTCGCTCGTACTATGTACGTTATTTAGTGGGTCGTCATCGTTTTTGAGAATTTCTCTAAAAAACTTCCAGTCTTGTTTGAGCCTCAGTTCTTCTTTGAGGTCAATGTTTACGTTGTCAAAATTTAGTGCAACTGGTTTATGGTCTGAGGACAGATCATTGACAGTATAGATATTGAATGATTTGTAGAAGCCCTTCAACAACACAATATCAAGTACATCGCTTGAAGGAGAATGATCACAATAATATGTATCATCCATAGGGCCTACTGCAATAATATCAGATTGCCTTTGCACGTAGCCATACAAAAGGACACCGTTTTGGTTATGGCATCTTGAATTCCAGTGCGAGTGTTTAGCGTTCAGGTCTCCCGCCATAATGACGGGAATATTCCCGGAAAACAGCTCGTCAAGCTCATTGGCATCGAATTTATGCTTGGGCGCATTATATAGAGCCACTAGTTTCACTTCTCCCAGTGTGGCATCAGTAATGATAGCAGAGGCAGCTTCCATTCCCATATAGTCTCGGGTTGGTTCCTCCCGATGATGAATGCCTTTCTTAATAATAATTGCTGACCCACCTGACGGGGACTTTACTGTAGTGGGAAGAGTTCTGTCTTTACGATACCCACAGTAACCAGGCAGCCTGAAGTCGCGGTCTGACCTTAAGTGTGTCTCACATAGAAAAGCTATGTCTATATCCCATTGGGTTAGGAAGTTGTAAAACTCAATACGCCTCCGGGGGACCCCCCTGGCGTTCCATATTACGCAACGAAGTTTACCTCGATTTGTAATAGAATAACATCGATCAGCCATACTGTCAGTGTTTATTCGTAAGTATTCCACTCATCAGTGGCATTTTCTTGCCCAGTTCGTTTAACAAATTGCATAAATTGCCAATTTGTTTATACATTACTTGAAAATCATTCACGTTAATGCTCTTATTTTGTTTGGAGATCATTGAGGCATAGGAAATCTCCGGGGACACTTTAGCACTTTGCACTCTCCTGACTTGCGGATATTTAGGATATTTTGTGTAACTGGAGGTGTGTTGTCCATTACATCGAATACATTTTGGGGGATCTTGTCCTTTTACATTTGGGCAGTCTTTTGACTGATGATCTTTAGCACATTTTTTACAACGGGGGGATTCCGTACAACCCATAGATACATGGCCAAATCGCAAACAATTATAACATTGTAAAGGTTTCTTATTACCTCGAAACATTTCAACACTGACAGCTAAGGGCCCTATGCGGGTCACACTTTTAAGAGTCTTATTGTGTTCAGTGTTTGATAACAGAACTAGGATTATGGGCATATCTATTGATCCTTTGGCTTTTTTAAGCCTAATCACTTTCTCAGGAAAGTAGTTAGCCTTTTTCAGGTCTTCCTTAAAATCGTTAAGGTCATAGGTCACGTCTACATTTCGTATAACGTATTTGAGGACTTTTTCCGATTTAAGTTGATGATGCTGAATCTTTAGCACGTTATCAGCCTTAATGCCAGACACCAATTTACTATGCATTTCCTCATCATGACACCTTATTTTGATCGTCTCTGCTCTGCCTGTGTGTACAGTAATTTAATTAATCGCCACATGCTTTTGAATCTCGCCCAGGATTTGCTTGATTGGCTGACCGTGAGTACGTATTATGATTGGCGGAATATAGGAGCTGCTCTTGGTATTTGGCTTTTCAACATTATTTCGCTGTTCGGACTTGCTTTCTCGAAAAGCAACAGCGATTGTATCATTTATATCAACAACATTCTTAATGTTGTCAATTTTCAACCCTTTTTTAGCCTTTTTAGATTTTGCAGGTATCCATATATCCGTATCATTGTATAGCCGTTTGCGATTTGTACTAATCGGGTCTTTGCCATCGTTATCATTACTCCCTAAGCCGGAGGGGATAATTTCCATAGGCTGAGGATTCACACTTAGATAGTCAGAAGTTTCACCTGTAGGCTGATTACCTTTCATTGACAGAGCAGAGAATTGATCTTTGAGGAACTGCTCCAACTTATTAAAGTTCTCGTTGGCTTCATTACGTGCTGCAGATATTTCAGCATTCATATTAGCAATTTTATCGTGGATTTCAGTTATGTTCCCTTTTAGTGACTCGACTTTTCCTTGTAAGTTATCATACTTAGTGCACATTTCTTGGCGCAAAACCTCTAGCTTATCCTTAATTATAGCATCAAAAGCTTCGAATCTGTAATCTTTACAGGCATCTTTATATATCTCGCCATACGTATATTTACCATCACTTGTTTTTTGGCTTGTAATGCCACTTAACGCTTTGCCGGAGTCTGGCATTATGATAAATTTAAAATAATAAGTAAACAATAGTCAGACGGCTAGCCCTGAAAAGGGCTTTTCCAGAATAAGATCTGTAGAAAAAACAGCCTTAAAGCATAGGATATAAAAAACCGCTGACCTTAAGAGAATGTGCCTTCAATTAACGTTCCATCTCCAATCTATACCACCAAAGAGTAGGATACCATCTATGAGTAGGATGTCCGGTGAGTAGTCCGTGTCTCTCCTGATACCACCAAAGAGTAAGATACCATCTATGAGTAGTGTGCCTTCCTTGTTTTGATGATACAGCAAGACAATCGACAATCGAACAGTGAAGTGTACATTCGTTAGGATGGGACGAAAGCAGCGCTTTCACAAAGCTCATCCAACCAGAATAAACTCCAAAGGAAATACACTGAGGTAGTCAAGAAGCCTAACCAACCCAAGCGGTCTTCCATATTATACAAAAAAGAAAGTAAGATTGACGATTGTCAGAAACAAAAAACAAACGAAATAAAAAATACAAGGAGAAATAAGATTATCACATCTTCCAGTAGTCTGGGAAAGAGACGTTGCTAATATCTTCAAAATTGATGTCAAGAACGTGCCTCGGTTTACGATACTTCGTATGCCAGTTCATATTCATTGAGTTCTTCAGTATCCCTTTCACAAGCTTATTGTCGTGAGTCTTCATCTTCTGTATCATAATCAAAAGGAGATCCTGTATAAACTTACCGATATGGGCCATGTTTAAATCGAGGTGGATGGATTGGTTTTTCACCGTCCTTCTGTCCAGCTGGGCAATGGTCCTCAGGGTAACATTCTGGAATGACTGTAGTTCACTCCATCTGCTTTTACAGATAGTCGCCCACGTAGGCATGCCATAGAGGAGTATGGTCCGGATAATCGATTTGTACAGAAGTAGCTTGTTGTCAATGCTGAGGGCGCTGTTGCAACCCATAAGAGCTATGATACTGTACTTAGCCCTCTTCGCTTTGTTCAGAGCATTGGACATATGCTGGTTCCATGAGAGTCTTGAGTCAATGATAACTCCCAGGTACTTGTAGTTGTCCACCCAGTCCAGTTTCTTATTGAACAGAACAAGAGAATCAGGGGGATGCTTGAGCTTCCTATTGAGGTACAAAGCCTTGCACTTTCCGACGTTAAGGTTCAACTTCCAGCAGTTAAACCAGTCTTTGAACTGCTTCAAGGCGCACTGCAGCCGAGTGATAACGTGAGCCGGCTGGTGTGCCCATGTCATAATGGCAGTGTCATCCGCATAAAAATACAGATTACAATTATCGGGTTTTGGGAAATCATGTACAAAGTAATTAAATAGCATAGGCCCGAGGACAGAACCCTGAGGGACATCGGCCTTTACAACACGGGGTGTGGAAAGATTTTCTCCAACCTTGGCTTGATAGGATCTGCCGTCAAGAAAGGATTTCACCAAGATCAAATCGTCAGGGAACCCGTCTCTGATCATTTTGTAGACAAGGCCCTCATGCCACACTTGGTCAAAAGCTTTACTGACATCGAGAAATACCACCCCACAGTACCTGGATAGGTTCAGGGGGGTGCTCAGGTCTTCAACGAGCCTCCATATCTGCATCGGACAAGAGTGGGCAGCACGAAAGCCAAACTGCTCTTCCCGTAAAAGGTCATTTGCTAGACAGTGATCTTGGAATCTGACAAGGATCGTTCTCTCCAATACCTTGGACATCGAGGGTAGCAAGCTAATAGGTCGGTAGCTCGCGGGAATTGCAGGATTTTGTCCCTGCTTTGGGATACTCAACACAATAGATTTCTCCAAGCCACAGGGAAGTAAGAAAATTTCCAGCAGTCGCTAATGATATTGGTGAGAAATTCAATAAAGTTCTTTGGGAAATTCATAAGGGCGTTATTACTCACCTTGTCTTTTCCTGGAGCCTTCTTCTTTTTCAGTTTATTTATGATGTT
>JAHWFO010066380.1:322263-343667 GCA_023313115.1 Rhysida immarginata
TGCACTGGTGGGGCTTCTCGGAGGCATTGCTCCGAGATAACAGCCGGGAGACTGTCGACTATTTTTCGAACGAGAGCCTCTGCCTAACTCCCGAACGCGGGTGACTTTAACCTGCCCCACACCAGATGCAGTATGAATTCTCTCATTCGTCGACATCATGAGATATATGTTTGTTTGGATACTCTTCGTCTCACTTCTCAACCATGACCTTTCTGGTAAGGGTGACCCTAAAGTAGCCGTGCTACAACCAGCATAGTTCACAGAATCCCTAAAGCACCCAAACACCTGACCTACGGTAAGGGGGCAACCACTAAGAGTTCATAGTACTTAACAGTTTCTTGAAATCTTTATAAATGATCAGTAACTGGAGATAATGGAGAGTTAGCAGGCTATTGAGGAAGAGTGGAAAGACGACAAAGGAAGCAATCCTTTAGCTCCGGGCTCTATTGAGCAAATAGTAATCAAGTAAATAGAAGAATCGGCGACTGCTAGACTACACAAAGTGATGAATAGCCAAGTTTTGCTTCAAGACATCCAGAAAAGAGTTGGAATTGCAACATCAAGTGTACATCTAAAGTAAGGATACGAGAGTAAGAAATTATTTAGACTAGCAGTGTCATCCTTGGAGAGGTCCATTCATTGTGAGCCTTTAAAAAATTCTTTTTCAAATTTTCATTATGAATTTTACTGTATTAATTCTAAGCGTTTTCATGTGTTTATTTTTAAGCTATTGCAAAATTTAATCAAAAAAAAAAAAGACCGACCCACACAGGGGGTTATCACCTAGCTTATTTGGTAGCACATCAGATCCAAACATTTTATAAAAATACATTTTGACTATATTCTGTGGGAATGTGTATATTTTGGAAACTGAGATGCTGATAATGCGATGATTGAACGTTCGTTTCCAAGATTTATTAATAATGAGCATAGAATGATGATGCAGTGACAGGACATTTATGAGGCAAAGCAGTCACGCGTGTCTCCCTTGAGCTTCTTATCAAACGTCCAGACGACTGGCAAAATATTGTGCCTGGAAAGGTAAGAGAAAGAACGAGTATTGGTGAAAGAAAGTCTCCAACAAAAACAGAATAAGCTATGCGGATATTTGAAACATGAGGGTATAAGAGCTTCTACATCAAGGGCATTTAATATTTTGAGATTGTTCTGTTTACTTACAAGTGTAATTATCCCGGGCAACGCCGGGTAACTCGACTGGTCTTCTATCTTCTATCTATATATATAAAGAAGGATGTTTGTTTGTGGGTTTGTTTGTTTGTTTTTTATTCCGATCTTGATAAAATTTCGCATACATGACCTTCAAAAAATGAGAAAGGTCACTGTCTACCTTAGATTTCGAAAAAATAATAATTATTGATAAAAAATCGATATTCATGGTTATGGCAGGGCATATTAATGAGAAATAGGTATCAACAATGTTGTCAACACGCAATGCACCAACACTATGCAAGGATCAGCAATATATGTCTCATGACCAACAATGAAAGGCAAAGTTTGTACAATACAGAATTCAATGCATAGAGTTCCTGTTATTCAGGCTTTTCTTAGAAAAGAGAATTCTTAGTACTTAACAATTTCTTGAAAATCTTTAAAAATGATCAGTAACTGGAGATAATGAGTTAGCAGACTATTGAGAAAGAGTGAAAGACGATAGAGGAAGCACTCCTTTAGCTCCGTGCTGTATTGAGCAAATGGTAAGCAAGTAAATAGAAGAATCGGCGACCGCTAGACTACAGAAAGTGATGAATGGCCAATTTTTGCTTCAAGACATCGAAAGAAGAAAGGAAATTGCAACAACATCAAGTGTACATCTAAAGTAAGATTACGTGAGTAAACAATTATTTAGACTAGAAGGCATCCTTGGAGAGGTGAGCCTTTAAAAACTTTTTTTTCGGTAAATCAAGTCCCGGTATATTATCTAGGATGGATTTTTTTAGTGAAGAGGTAAATTCCTGTCTTTCACGTCAAGAAAGAAAACAAGAGATATAAGTCAAGATAATAACTTTTTTATCGAAACATATCATGAGCATACACTATAAACCTTGTTATATGGCTATTCAATGAATCTGCCTTCATCTTCTATACCTGCTTCAATGCGAGATCAAAACCTTCGACATGCGCGAATCAAATGGTCATGGTTCATATTGGTCATTATTCAAACAATGGCAGCTTTCAATTCATCTTTGGTGTTATGGGGGTGTTCATTGATCTCTCTCTCCACAACGCTCCAAGTGATTCACGTCAGCGAAGTTAGCAGGCCAAAGGTTAGGGGTTACCTGATCATGGAAGTTGTCGGCCATCCATTCCTGTGTCATGCGAGACTTGTGTGCTGGGGCAGAGTCTTGCTGAAACACGTAAGGGCTTCCATTGCGTATCGTGTCTATCCAAGGCTTAACAGTTGTTTCAAGGGTCTCTACGTAGACCACAGAGTTAACTTTAAGGCGTTGTGGAAAGAAGTGTGGAGGCATCACATGTCCTTCACTGTTGGCAACCCCTAAAACCATGACAGTTGCAGGAAATTTCGTGTGCATGACTCGTGGCACTTTCGAAGGATCTGCACATAACCATCTGTCATTTCTTTTGTTCACCTTCTGATCCTGGTCAAAGTTTTTTTCATCGGAGAAAATCCACAGCAAGTCAGCTTCACACAGAATTTTCAGCTTGTTTCAAAGCCTTTTCGATCTGAGTAGGCGGTGTTTTGTCTGACATAAACTGACCTCTTCGTATAACATACGAGTGATATCTGATGCTTTCATGGACAACATTTCTGATTGTGCCTTCCGACATATGGAGATCTTTGGCAAGTGACCTCATGGATGTTCTGGGATTGTCATCGATGGCCTGCTGCACTCGCTGAATAAATTCAGGTGTTCTGATGATGTCAGAGCGTGAGGCATGCTTTTTACGCTTTGCTACTGGTGCAACATTACCATCTTCAATCTCCAACTCCTTCCGCACTTTGTGGACGAATGATCTTGCGACCTTTAGAAATCGTGATATCTCTAAATCGCTGTGCTCTGCCTTTATTGCCACGATTACTGCAAATCTCTTCATGATTTGTGTTACTTGATGGTCCGCCATTTTGCTTTCCGGAAACTGAAAGGACATACAATTTACTATAGTGCAGCAGTAACCAAACGAAGGTGTGTCCTCAAATACCTTACGCATTCTGTAGTCAATGATCTAAACGTAAATTATACAAAATAAATGGCAAAAGTTAACTAAACCATGGGAGCTGGTATATAATAAAAACTGAAATTTATCAAAAGAGTAATGCAAAAAAGTGGCCACCAGACGGCAGCACGGCCAAATTTGATCTAACGGCTACCCATGATGCCTAGCGTTTCGTTCAGTATTGCATGCTTTTTTTCCCTACATATTCACGTGTTTCGATTTAATATAAATTTCTTGTACTTTCTACCTTTATGTCAAAACAAAGGTGGACATTTATTTCCGAAAGATAAAGATCACTCTTTAAAAAAATCTTGCAATATTAATTTATCTCATTTTTTCATTATTACCTCACGGTTGATGCTTACATTCTAGTTAATAGTTAAAGCTTTTTTTTGATCAATAAAATACAGTTTCGTTCAAAAAATGTAGTTTCACGTCATAAAAATATAAACTCGATTCAATAAAACGTAATTTTATTCAGCAGATTCTTTTTGAAAAATTACAGTAACAGTACAACAGATTCAAGCTATTCATATTTTGAAGAATAATGAAGCTATATACACTGTCATATCACTGAATTATGACCACCCGCTCAGTAATGGGAGTAGCCACCCTACGCCGCTATAACTGCTGCTAGGCGACGTGGCATGGAAGCAAAAAGTGCGCGGTATTTGTCCGATGGTATGGCAGTCCATTCCGCTCTGATGCCCGAGTACGCGGGTTCGAACCCGGCCGAGGACGACGAGGATTTTTCAGGGGGAAATCCTGAGATCACGCACTTCCTTCGGAAGGGAAGTAAAGCCGTTGGTCCCGTGTAGTCGTTTGCCGGCTGCACGTTAAAGAACCCTTGCGAGGCAAAATTTGCGGCCCCTATAACGCCGTCCTGAAATGACCATAGCAGTTGAAAAGGACGTTAATACCAAACAAACCAAACCAAACCAACCAGTCCATTCCGCTTGAAACGTTGTCCACAGAGCTTCGAGAATCATAGGTGGAGGGTCCAGCTGCCGTACATGGCGATCAAGGTGCTCCCACAGATGTTTGATTGGATTGATGTCCGACGAATTAGCGGGCCAAGGGAGCACTCGAAAGTCAGTAAAGTGTTCCTCGAACCAATCCAGAAGGAGACGTGCCTTGTCCTGCTGGAACGCACCATCACATTGGGGGAACATCGTGAGCATGTACGGGTGCACCCTGGTCCGCTACGAAGAACCCCCACACATGCACACAACCACCACCAGTCTGGTTCCGGCCCACAATAGCCTCCTGCAGTATCTTTTCGTGGCGTTCACGACGCACTCGCCATCGTCGCTGATAACATTGAGACATACTGAAGATGGCTACTTGGTAGCCGAAATGTATGCATATATGATACATATTAAACTTCTTTTGTGGACAAGTGGAGTTTCCTTCCTCTCTTTCTTTGATACAAGCATCCACAGATTCCTAAGGTCAGTGTATTTTATTTCTTTATTATTAAGAGAAGACCTCTGAGTTGGACATACGAAACACCAGTGAGACCCGATAAAGAGCTGGTAGCCAGAATCGCCGTAGCTGCGGACCAGATTTACGAAGATCCAGGAACTTTTGAACCTGTATGTCAGTCCGTGCGGCGACGTTGTCAAGCATGCATTCATGCCAGAGGAAGTCAATTAGAACACTTATTGTATGTTTCATAAAAAACAAGTCACATTATTGTACTGTATGCAATGTGTTTATGTTCTTTTTTATTACATGATTGACCATGATTTTGAGGTGTTCCAGAAGCACGGATTGAGTGGCCTATTACGTATATGCGACGTCCAACATTTTTTATCTCAAAAACAATGCCCCAGAGAAAAAAATGATAGACGGAAATGTTGCTTAGATTTGATTCCTCTCTCCCCCCCCCCCCCCGAAGTTTGAACACATTTGAGAACGCCCTGTATAATGCAGCACAGTTACAGAGATATGATAAAAAATAAATCTGTAAAAGGTATGATTCAATAATTGCAAAAATGGTAAAAGTACAAGCAGACATTCTTTTATTTTTCTGAAATACTTGGACCACAATTGTGTGAAGTTATTTTATTGAATGAAGGTTGTTCAAAAATTTTGGCATCCTGGTCCATAACTTAACAGATTTTCAAAATTCATTTTGTATATGATACTTACATTTGCCCTCTATGTAATGAACTATTCACTATTCAACATAGTCTCTTTCCCTTTCCATGCATTGCGCCAACGCGTGACTAGTCGCATGAACCCGTCGGAGAGGAATTCCGGGGTTGTTGTCGACACGAGGATTGAATGGCATCTTTCATCTCATCGTCAGAACACAACTCATGTCCCTTAAGGTGCTCTTTATTCTTTGAGAAGTGGTGAAATTCGCAAGGTGCAAAGTCTTTCATCTTTGAACTGTAGGCGCTGCAGAAGAGGATCAAAGCTGCCATTCAATTGTGACGGAACATGCATCATCTTCAAGATAATATGACACATGAACCGCCACTACAGATATGCTCATGATAGCAGAGCATATCTGTGTATACCAAATCTGTAATTATCCAGCAGTAACAAAAAATAGTGGTTCTGCGAAGCTTGTGGTTTTCCCCAGGTAGAGAGCCTTCCTCCCCCTTTCCCTTTCAGCAAGATTTAATGAAAGCATCATTTCATACCTTAAATAGCTTTGTTTTACGTATTTGTCTATACCCCTGTTAGCAGTTATCCTGTTTAGGTTTAGTTGTTTCATTTTATGTTTATTCATGGAGTAACAGGGCAAATCAGCCGTCATATTTAATCGAGATTCCTAAACATGGAGGAGGCTTAGTGCTAGAGAAAACACGTTTTCTCTCTCACTTCTTTGTCCCGAACATTTTGGCGGGAAAGGAGGAAAAGAAAATCAAGTGCAGCAAAAAGAGCGTGAGTTGCCAGGGCAACAAGAGCATCCCGTGGGAGCTCCAGACTCAGATTCCAGGAAGCGACCGGAGCAGCCATTAAGAGAATGGGTGATGATGAATGGAATAAGAAGGTTATAAAAGAAGAAAAAATATATTCTCTCTCTCTCTCTCTCTCCATGCTTCTCAGCGTTAGAAAAAAAAAACTCTCCGAAAATCAAAAAGTTTTCCTTGGCGATGCAACCGCTAACCAAATTTGACCTGCTACCCGTGATTCAGCTCAGCGAGATGGACACTGGCAGCCAAGACTGATGAGCGAGCGGCAACCGTAGCGAGTGAGACATGGGACCAGATTCCGATCTGTGGCAGACGAACAGGCTCCAAGCCATATGGTACCTTCATTGAGCGAGAATGAGCAGGAACTGGTAATGAGTGCGAGGGTCCAATCGGCAGGTGACTGGGTCTAGCGCGGGGCACGGTGACGGGATAAGGGATCGTGTGGCGAGTGTCAGCCAACATGAGGGTTGAAGGTAAGACAGTATTTCTTAACCTACCATACCCTACCTCGTGGGAGCGAGGCGGCATCCCTTTTCACTGGGGCTCCAGGCGGCAGCTAGACCAACCTGTAGGCATGGAACCACTGCGGAGGCTTCGACGGCTGGGCTGTTTTGGGAGCAGCACGCGGGGAGCGTGCGTGAAGGCCAGCGACTCATTAGACAGATAAGCGGCTTGACCAGCAGACACGGGCATCTAGCCAGCGAGGCGACGGGAGGACGCCAGGAGAGGAACAGCAGCAATGACCACAGTAAAGATCAACAGGCAGTGAGCCAAGAAAGTGACATGACACGAAACCCGCCAGCCAGAAGACAATTAGCCACGACGGCAACGAATGTGAGGATTCAGCCGAGGTTCAGAAACGACTGAAGATAAGTGAACCGTTAAAATTTAATCGGGCCCGCGCGTGAAATTCGCGAGTGCAGCATCTGAAGAACAGTTGAACTGAGTTATTGCAAGTGATAAGTTAAAAGCTTAGAACGCTATTAGACTAGCGCTACAGCTTTGGATCCTCTTCTGCAGCACGATAACGCGCGTCCGCACGCGATCGCCACACATCAGAGGGGGTTGCAGCGCCTACAGTTCAAAGATGAAAAACTGCTGTTCAAAAATGAAAGACTTTGCACCTTGCGACTTTCACCACTTCCCAAAGAGGAAAGAGCACCTTAAGGGGCATGAGTTGCGTTCTGACGACGAGGTGAAACCTGCCGTTCGGTCTTGGTGTCGACTACAACCCCGGAATTCCTCTCCGACGGGTTCACCCAACTAGTCATGCGTTGGTACAATGCGTGGAAAGGGATGGGGACTATGTCGAAAAGTGAATAGTGCATTACATAGAGGAAAAATGTGAGTATCAGATACAAAAAGAATTTTGAAAATCGGTTAAAAAATAAAAAAGTTACAGCCATGGAGGCATTACTTTTCAGCCCACCCTCGTACATTTTAATAAATGGTGTCCCAAAATGGGCTGACATTATAATTTGTTAATATCAGGTTGTTGCAAAAGTTTTTTCCGGATTTTTATTTCAACACAAAAACGATTGAACTTGAATAACAGATTCAGCTCATGCAGATGCCGGGCAATGGTTGAAAAGTGAACTTTGAACTGTTCTGCGAGTTCCCTCGTTGTTACATTGTGATCTTCAGCAATTGCTTGGCGTAAATCACCATCTGAAATCATGATTGGCCGACCAGAGGAAGTGCATCTTGAAGAGTGCTATCTCCGCGTCTGAACCGGCGATACCATTCTTCTATTGTACGTAAACTAACAGTGTCATCACCTAAACGTTGGCAAATGTTTCGGTGACATTGCGCAGCACTGATCTTTCCAGAATACTCGTAGAAGATTATTTCTCGAATATGCTCGCGGTTGATGGCCGTTGATGGCACTCACAGATATATAGTCAGAAAGTTGATTCTTGGATGTAATATAGAAAAGGTATTCAGGAATAGAATGCAATAATTTGTTTGAAATAATATGAATACCCCCTTCGGAAAATGAGCCCTTCTTGGGCACGGGTTCTAGAACCGGAAGAAACTTTTGCAACAACCTGATAAAACACATTTTTCATTGGAAAATTTATAATATTTTAGCATTATTAGAAAGTAAAAACGTGGAGATTATCAGTGATACAAAACATCTGACCATCTGACAAATGACCGCCCCGGCCTTGGTACCACAAATTCACTCTTTTGAGGAAGTTTTCAATAACACTTGCGCTTATATAATTGCTGGGAAAGGTTTTCAAAGGTTTTAACTATTGAGAACCTGAATTTCATCTTTGAGGTTTTCAGTAGTTTGTGGTTTATTGATGTACACTTTATCCTTAAGAAGTCTAACGATGTCAAGTCACATGATCTTGGTGGCCAATTCACATCACCTTGCTGCGAGATAACGCGACGGTTAAATTCTTGAAGGTGAATTATTACAATTTCTACGTGTTGTACGATTGTGTAGTTTAACATAATTTAACCTCAATGTTTAATAATGGCAGCATATAAAAATTTTGTACCCTGATTGTACCACAAAAAATGGCGGCAAAATGAAAATGTCAGTTCATTTTGGTACACCCTTTATAAGAAAATCTTACTTTCCATTGAAAACACAGCTTTTGACACAAACCCGACCGGCCTATTATTGCACAACTTTGCCTTGTATTGCTGGATATGAGCTATATATTGTTGGTTCGATGAAAACTCTTAACAATAAGCGTTACGGATTCTTCGCATAGTATAGTAGGATTATTATATGTTATTTGAGAACCCTCTTGCACTTTGCTTTACTTTTTTTGTCAAACTCCACCAATGGCTGCACCTTCACTTTAGGAATTGTCTCCTGGTCTTGTTTCTAATCCATATAGTCGATTCACACTATGGGGTCCACAGCAGGGTCTAAGTGGAATAGTTCTGTTTGGTGGGAAGTTTGGAAATTTTCTGTTTTGGAAAAGGATGAGTTGATGTTGAATGTATTTAGACATAAAGAAACGCATGTCTGTCTCTTAAGTCTAAAGTGGTTGGTGTAAGATGAATACAGGTGTTAGTACCACTGGTAGTAAGACGGAAGAGGTAGGTTAAATAATTAGGTGAATCGGCTGGTGATCACTTCCAAAGGTTCCCTCAACTAAGCAGATGAGGATTCATAACGGCCAGTTTGGGGAAGAGAAAGCTACACTACTGTTTATAAAAATCGCAACACCCTGATGGAATAGCCCAATCTGCATTAAATTTGGAGCATTTGCATATCATGGGTCAGAAAAGAAACCATTAGATTTTCAGGTCAATACAATGCGTTTTATTGTCACATTAGTATCGGGTGAAACCACCGTGGGATGCAATTACAGCCTCTAAACGTCGTGGCATTGAGTCAAACCAGCTCTGAATAAGGGCCTGGGGAATGTCTTGCCATGCTCTGTCTACACGGGTATACAGTTCATCCACAGTTGCTGCTGCAGGAGTCTGACGAGCCAATCGATGAGCAACCCTGTCCCACACATGTTCGATTTGGGACATGTCTGGTGAACGAGCAGGCCAGGGGAACAAGGGCGTCTGATGTGCTTGGAAAAAGACGAGGACATTTCTGGCCACATGCGGTCGGGCATTGTCCTGTTGGAATACAGCGCCTGGAAGGTTCTGCAGGAAGGGGATGACCTCGGGTTGCACAACTTCCCTGATGTACCGGTCACTGTTCAGATTGCCAAGGATTCTGATCAGACGGGAACGGCCATGGTAACTGATTGCATCCCACACCATCACCCTTGGCGTTTGTCCTGAATGACGCTGCAGGATGCATTCTGGAAGGTCGCGCTCGCCACGATATCTTCTGACTCGTATCCTGCCGTCATGGTGCTGCAAGTTAAACCTTGACTCATCCGAAAACACAACTTGTTGCCATTCAGCTTGCCACTGTTGGTGTTGATGGGCCCATTGCAACCTGAGGCGCCGGTGGTTTTGAGTCAAAGGAATCCGCAACAATGGTACTCGTGCCATCAATCCTCTGGAAATCAAACGGCGTCGTACAGTGCTAGCAGACACTGCCTACTGTAGCACCCCACTGTTGTTCTAACACTGTGGAAGTGGCTGTACGATCTGCTACACACATGCGATAGAGGTGTCTGTCATCTCGCGGTGTCGTCGTGCTGGGTCTTCCTGAGCCTGGTCTTCGGTGTGCCCTGTTCTCTTCGCTCCACTGCCTCCATGCACGCATAATTGTCGTTGCATTACGTCCTACACGAGCAGCAATGTCACGATACAACCATCCCGCTTCACGCAGACCAATTATGCGTCCTCTTTCAAAGTCTGTCAGCTGTTGATATGGTACCCTTCGTCGTCGTCGAGGCATGGTGTTCTTTCAAGCAATTACTCTGAAAATCTAATCATTTATACTCTGACCCATTGTATGCAAATATTGCAAATTGCATATGGATTAGACCATTCCATCAGGGTGTTGCGATTTTTATAAACAGTAGTGTATATCTATGTTAGACGGAGACCAGTCCAACCTAAGTGGTTGGTAAGTTAACCCAAATGTAAAGTGCGCCATTAGGTTGCATTTAATGCTAATCTCTTCCAGGCAGGTTCCACTATGGTTGCAGTTTTCGCAACCCCATTAAATTCTCCATATAACAAAAGCGTGTTCGTTTTACCAGATTTCGTGAGACTCTGTGAAGCATGGCAGTATAATGTTAGAAATGGCTATTGCGATGTTCGTTTTCAGCTCAGCCATTTTTTTTTTTCAGATTTAAACCACATTTTTAAACCACATTTTTTCAGATAACCCTACAGGAAGATTGTGGCCCCCTCGCTCGCCAGATTTATCACCCCCTGATTTCTTCCTTTTGTTATTCGCGAAAGAGAACGTCATTTCGAACATTTATTTGGTGTTACACCTAAAATTTGTCTGTTAAAAATAAAAGCCAACATTTCAACTAATCTCTATGATACTTTATTTTCGTTTAAATTCTCAAACTGGTACTTTTACGGGAATCTAACTTTGATGTGCACGACTTTAAACTCAAGCTGCAATTGCAATGAATTCACGTTGAATTCATTTTGTTGGAATTCAAGTGATAAGGGAATTCCTGTGGACACAAAAGTGGGTAGGTCTTCTCTGCCGCTCGTTTTACAAGTCTGTATCGGTTGGTGTGAATTTTGGATGGGATAAGTATTTTCGGGATGATAATTTCAGCTCTGAAGTTGTTTGGCTTTGATCCCTTTTAGTGAGTACTGAAGGAAATGACCTTTGGTTAGGCTCCTCTGCGCTTAGCTTCAAACCGAACAGTTTTTTCTTGGTAATATGAAACGAAGAGATTTACCATGTTTGTTCAGATTAGGGCTGAATGTAGGGCGGCTCTTATTGTAAGGGGAGTATCCCCCTTCGCAATTTTTACATTTGAAAGTCTCAACAGTGCAGTTGCTTCTCCCGTGATTTTTATTTATTAGTGCATTTTGAGCACGTAGATGGGTTAGAGCATTTTGTTCTTGTGTGGCAAGTCTGTGGCAGTTTATAAATTGCATCAGACAAGGGGTATTAGATTATATTGGCTTGATATAGAATAGAAAGTGTGACTGCAGTGAATATTTCGCTTTCGAAGATAAATTTCTCTAGTGCAGAAAATACAGTGCTTAACAAAAAGATAAGGCCAAACTTTCAGGAAACATTCCTCATATGTGGAGAAAGAAAATATGTTATACGAGTATGTCTCCCGTGAAAAAATCACGGGGCCAAAAGAAAATTTTTTACGTTGCATTCGCATCAGTGAATATGTACGGAGGGTTGATTCAGATAAAATGAGACGACTTTGCAGTTCTGTTACGATGGTGTAATACCATGGCGCTGGACGTAAATTAAAACGTATTGGTTGGACCTTGATTCAACTGAAATATATTTTACCTCACTCCTTAATAAAAATAGCATATTATGCATTTTTTTACTCACTCTTACAATACGGCATTGTACACTGTAAGTTGGGGTGGGACTTATAAGTCTCATATTTTAAAATTACAGAATTATCATAAAATGATAGTTAAGATTTTATTTGGTCATAATTATTCAGTTGATTTTATGAATCTTCAACAAATTTACGTATTGAAAGTAATGATAAAGGTAATTATGGAGAAAAACATTATAAAACTAGATTGTTGCGACTAATGCGATTTTGATTCCAACTGTTGTACATACAAATTCTCTTCATCAATATTATTTTATTTCTAGAAGAATTTATAATTCTGCTCCTATATATATTAAAAATATTTTCCTTAAAGGAAATTGGCGGAGAGTTATAAAAATGGGTCTCTTCAAATAATGATTTTGATTCTTTTTTTCCTTTTCCATCATAATTTTATATTATTATTTTTTAATCCTCCTTTTAGATTTAGTTTTTAGTTTTAGTGTAAACCCTACGAGCTTAGGCTCAGTGTTTACATTTTATTGTATTAACTGATAACTGGTTAATTCAAGAAAATAAAATTAAAATCAAATCAAAAATAATATCCGATTGTCTTAAACATTCTACAGCTGTTTTTTATTCCTTTCAACGTGAACTCCTTAAGTTTTTAAAAGAAAATTCAATAAATGTAGAGGAGATACGAGGGTTGATCGAACTTTTATATTTGTTAACTCCATGGCTGTAACTTTTACATTTGTTAACCGATTTTCAAAATTCTTTTTTGTATCTGATACTTACATTTGTCCTATGTGCAATGCACTATTCACTTTTCGACATTATCCCCATCCCTTTCCACGCACTGCACCAACGTGTGACCATTCGGGTGAACCCGTCGGAGAGGAAGTCCGGGGTAGTTGTCGACACCAGGATTGAATGGCAGCTTTGGACCATCTTCTGGAGCACGATAACGGTTGCTCGCAATCAATCGCCACATACAACAGGTGCTGCAGCGCCTACAGTTCAAAGGTGAAAGATCTTTCACCTTGCGACTTTCACCATTTCCCAAAGAAGAAAAAGCACCTTAAGGGACATTCAATCCCTGATGACGAGATAAAAGAGCAGTTGCACGTTGTGAAACACTCTGCTCAATATGGCTGGTGAGATTTGCTGAACTTCAATTGTGATTTCCTCCTTCGGCTCAGGCATACACTTTACCTTTCAAGACACCCCAAAGAAAGAAATCGAGAGATGTGTGGTCCGTCGAGCGTGCAGGCCAGATGCCACGCGAAATGATTCGATCAGCAGAGACGTTCTGTAGAAAGTGCATTGATGTGTGTGCTGTACACGTTTCCATGCACTACTGCACACTAACTTTTGAATCACACTGTATAATGAAGCCTGTATCAACTCTGCTGCCTCTGCAATTCATCTCTTCCTTCAGGGTAACTCAGAAGTGACAGACTCTGAGAAAGTGTAAAGTAAATATACTTTCTTTATTACTAACAATTCGACATCATAATGCAAATTTATATTTTCTTACTAAATTATCTTCTTATTTAACAGGTGCTCAATACTTTTCTGACTTCTGAAAAAAAATCTGAAGTTCTAAGAAACATTTTTCCTATTGATATAATTATTATTGTAATATTGATTTTATTTTTTCGTGTAATTATAATTAATAATACTATTTATATAAATAATAAAAGGTAAATAAATGAATGGTCCCAAGGTTGCACGGTTTTTCTTCCCTGTACGAGTAATCAAATCCCTACTACCTGACTCCCGCTGCTTAGAGCTCAAACTTTAAAAAATTAATATCTTCAAAACGGCGAAAACACAGTTTTGAATTTTTTGTATTATTTTTATGAATGTATGTGTAAGATATTAATAATATTTTAACGAAAAAAAAATACCCACCATTTGAGAAATTTGCATAAATAAAATATTTTTATTAAATTCAAATATTTGCGCATGTGTAATATAATTTTAAAAATTTCATATAGAATCTACAGTTAAAGAGCTCTCATATGTCACCAATCACATCTTTCTAAGTAAAATACAACCAAAGTTACAGTACTTCATAGATAAGGCCCCCACTCAAATTTTGAAAATTTTAAATGTCCGTAAGTTCCATAAAAATGAAAAAAATAATAATAATATTTGGCATTCATTGCTAACACCCTAGGACAATTGTGTATACCAAATTTCATTAAAATCTGAGAGGTCACTGCCAATGCCTGCCTGAACTGACGTCGAATGACCCAAATTTATTAACTGACAGGTTGTTAAGATGAATTGTTAAAGGATTGATTGTTGAGAGCTATGCCAACAGTTGCAATGAAGTCTTGATGTGTTTATATACGCAGCCATTGTTTTGCGTGGTTATTGTTCTGTGCCGATATTGCTATGTTCTGTATCCATGGAGAAGTTAATTGTTGAGAGTTTTTCATTGCTTTTCATTTTAATCTGGGAGCAGTCGGAACAATTTATCTACTGCCTCTGTGTTAGGAATGGGTAGCATTTTTCTTTCTGACATTTAAAAGTAATCTGCTTTATTCAAAATTTAAATTCGAAGGCCAATTCAGTTTTTTTCATCGGTAACCGGAATGTCGTCGTCTGCTGTAAATACAATGGTGATAAATATTACCTTGTTGCTTTTATCTCTTGCCCTAACAAGTGATACTTCAGCCATTGATTTAAACCGAGATAAAAGTGAATGCTTTCAGTCCCTCAAGATTTGCCAGTTGACAAAAAACGGAACTGTATGCTGTCATGAACATTATCACTGCTGTAATGGAAGCGAAATCCATAAGGAAACTGAAGGATTGCTTTCTCCAGGTAAAGTAATAACGACATTTTGTTTTTATACTCAATCAGGGCGAGTCAGAAATCTCTTATTTTCCTCCTATCTTTGATAACAAACATAGATATGTAAACTCTAGTTAATGAATAGAAAGCTCAGGGTGACCTTTCTGATAGTGCATTCATTGATTTCAACTATACTAAATACAACAAATGCAAGTCGTAATTTCCAGATCTTAAGAGATAAACAAAAATTTTCAATTACAAAAAAAAAACAAAGTTGTTCAGCACCAAAAAATATAAAGCTTTCCAAAAACTCATCAACGAATAGGTTGATTTAAATGCCAAATCTATCCGCCAGATGGCATCCCCTACGGTTTATGAATTTTGTTCTAGTTTATTTACAAAAGTTTAGTGAAGATGAAAGAAAAGCTTCAGTTAATAGGAGCGAAAACTGACGGAAGTAAACAAGTATTGACTAACAGTGAGCAAATTTTGTAATGAATTACGATTTACGAAAGTGACGATGCTAAATATTGGGCTAGGCTACGACATCTCATTTAACCTCACTGAATTTTTCGATCTGTAGGAAATCCATGAAACTTGAGATTTTTGTTTTTAACATTGTTGTTCTAACACTAGAACTGAACAATTTACATGCATGTTCTTATACAGCATTCTTAACATTGCCCAGATGTTCTCTTCATTTCGACCATAGCGTCATAGCCTCAGATTCATAAAGCGTAGGCGCTGCCATCTATACTTAAATCAACCTATTGCAAACATCAACTGTTAGACAATTGTGTCTTCTACATTTGTGATAGTAGGTCTTCACTATGATGTCCACAGTGCATCCTAGCATAATTCTGTATGGAATTTCACTGATGTATTACGTCAATAAAGGTGGCCGGTGTTATTCCCTTGCGTGCTTTCCTAATCCGTTGTTGTAGGTCCTATTGTGAAATTAGTTTATGGCATAACCTTTCTCCTTCAGGTAGCCCCATAAGAAAAAGTCAAACTGCTTAAGTTGAGCATGCTGGCTAATGAACTAGTCCTCCTTTGAATTCATTGATCTTGTATTAATCCAAAATTTTTGGAGCGCCTTCCTGCTGTAACATCGTTTGAACGCATAGCAAATTATCCTCAAAGTTTGTCACTACGACGTTGAGAATCTCATCCTTGTAGAGTGCATCAAATTCCTGAGTCTAAATTCCTTCATGAGTGCATGGTCCCACCATGGAGCCATGGTACATCACACACATTACATTTTCCCTCTAGTTCACCTAATGTGTTGCTTCTCGCAGCCATCGAGGATTTTATACTTCTCGTCTTCAATGACCGGATGCACTACTCGCCATATGACTAAATTGATGTTTGTTGTGGACTTACAAGGGAATCCCTCGAACACGTATGTCACAGATTTCGACCAAATTGAAATATGTTACTCATCTGAAGCTACTATAGATGCTTGTAAAGTAAGAGTGCGAAATTTTGTTTCTTTCAAAATAAACCGCGAAAACGAAAAAATTTGAACATACATAAACCATACAAGGACTCCATTGTTAAAGCAGATAGGCTATGTGGGGTTCCCTTGTTAGTAAATATAAGGTGGACTAAACCCTGATTTTAAACGTTTTTTTTAAGTATCTTATGTTAATATTTAAATATGATGATATTGTTTTTCAGGCTATTTTAATTGATGCTACAACACACCATAGTCTTGTTTCATTGACTATTTTGTAAATTTTTTCAAAAACAGCTTATTTCTCATACAACTCTGAAATGAATTTTTTATGGTTTATCAAAAATTATAACAGTAGAAATTGTTGACATCAAATCTAAGATTATTGATCTGCAAAGTAAAGGGGGGATTTTTTAAATCTGGCCTAAAGTTGCACAGGAAACTAATTTATAGTAAGTTCTGGAACCTTCCAGAACAGCATGTAGATCCTACATGACATGATTTGCACGCTTAGTAAATGGTATTAAGAAGGGAAAAAACACTCGGCAGTTAGTTAACGAGAATTTGAACCCAGAGTTTATCGGGTTAGTTGCTTTTGCTTTCCCCAGGCACCATTCATCCGTTCCTCATCTTTGAAGGTGTTTACATGTATTTTGCGAAGGTTGAAACTTTATTAAACAAAATCCTAAATAAACAAAGGAACTTTATACAGAACAAGTTTGTAATTGGAAATTTTTGTCTATCTCATAAGTTTAGAAGATACTTATTCTATTCGTTTTACTTTGCATAGTTGAAATCAAATATTAGTGTGCCATCAAAAAGATTATCCTCAACTTCCTATTTATACACTACGTGTTATTGAGAATGCGACACCATGAACGAATGGGCAAAGAAATATACAAATTGTAGGGTTGACCCAACTCGTAGAGATATGTAAATGATGCGAATTGCGCAGCTTACCCGTACACTTTGAATGCAATATAAGGGAAGTAATTTGCATAATTGGCAATACTTCTGCTACTCTGTCATGTACAGAAACAGTCTTCCAATTTTTTTTCTGGTTGCTGGGGAAACGTTTAGTTGCAGAGAATACCAGGACGTCAACCAAGGCAGTTCCAGCAAACAAATGAATTCACGAGGGGTATGATGATCGGACTCCTGTCGTCGATTCGCAGCAGACTGCAACCTACACGCATTCACGGTGCATCGGCTGTGGAGAAGATGGATGGATCAAAGGAATGTGGCACGTTTGAGAGGTTCCGGTGCGGCCCCAGCGACGTCAGCACGTGTGGACAGACGCATCCCCCGAAGAGCTTTGGCGAACCTCCAGGCCACTTCCTTCGATCCTTGTAGCATGTTCAGGACTCCCTAGATGCTCCCATATCGTCCAGGACCATTATTCGTCGATTGGTCGCCGGCGGCCTGCACTCATATCGTCCATTAAGAAGACTGCCATTGACCTCACGTCACAGACGCCTTCGTTTGAAATAGTGTCGAGAAAGAGCCACCTGGGCAGTGGAACGTCGCGATAATGCGGCATCATGGTTTGGCGCGCAATCTCCTACAATAGCAGGTCACCTCTGGTTCGTATTGATGGCACCTTGACATCCCAAGATATGTGGAAGAGGTGCTGCGCCCGGTGACGCTATCTTTCCTTCAGCGAGTGCCCAATGCCATTTACCAGCCGATAACGCCCGAGTGAACACGTCACGCATAAGCCAACATGCCCTGCAAGGTACCCAGGTGTTTCCCTGGCCAGCAGTTCCCCTGATTTTACACAAATCGAACACATCTAGGATGCGATTGGATGTCGCTTGCATGCATTGCTATCGGCGCGTTTGGAAGACGAACTTTGGCAAAACTTTGACAGGGAATGGACATCCATCCCTCAGGACTCAATCCGCATCCTCATTGACTTTATACCTGGATGTATCGCTGCCTGTATCGCCTCCCACGGTGGTCCTATAACCTGCTGATCACACGGTTTTGTCGCTCAATGTTTAGGTGTATCATGTTGAAATAAACATTACTTATTGTTCATTGCTGATTTTTACCATTTTATATGCACGCGGTCATGGTGTTGCATTTTCAATGTCACGTTGTGTAAATTTGTTTGTATCCAAGATCGGAGGGGGGGGGGGGTAACAGACTCACCCTGTATAGCATGCCTGATGGGAGGGAGTTTCGAATAAGAGTTAAATATTTTTTTTTTATTTTTCAATAACAAATGAAAAAAAACTATATTTATTAATAGCGTCAAGTATATGCTTGCTTAGGAAAACTATAAAACTTGTTAATAAATTCTCATGTGGGACTTGCAGTCGTTTTAGTATTAAAAATTATCAAAACTGTGTCGTTACAAATTGCTCCAAGCAGGCTTAATCGATGGAATTTAAAACTTTAATGAAAAATTTTTAAATTCCGCAATCATCAAAAAAGACGTATGCTTATACACTGAAGTACCAAAAGTCATGGGATACCTATTCAATACCGTGTAAGCTTCTTTTTGCCGGGCGAAGTGCAGCAACTCGACGTGGTATGGTCTCTACTAGTCGTCGGAAGTCCTCTGAAGAGATCTTCAACCATGCAGTTTCGATACCCGCCCATAATTGCGTGAGTGTTGAAGGTACAGGCTTCTATGCACGAATGGATCGTTCGATAATTTCCCAAATATGTTCGATGAGGTGCATATCTGTCGATCTAGGTGGCCAATTCATTTGTTGAAATTGTTCAGAATGCTCTTCAGACAAATCGCGAGTATAGTTGGCCCAATGAAAGGGCGCATTGTCCTCTTGGAACATCTCATCTTTAAGGTACATGAAGGGGGCCGCAAATGGTTACCATAACGATTCTCAGTCAATGGTAGGACCAATTTGATCAGAGGACCCAAACTTGCCATGTAAACACGCCCCACACAATGATGGAGCCACCAGCAGCATGCACAGCACCTTCTTGACAACTTGGGTCCTTGGCATCATGGGGTCTACACCACCCTCGAACCCTACCATCAGCTTGCAGCAACTTGAATCGTGACTCAACGGGCCAAGCTATGCTTTTCCAGTCATCTAAGATCCAATGACTATGATGAGTCCAAGAGAATCTCAACCTCCGATGGCGTGCTTTGAGTAAAGACACTCTTGCCAGTCTTTTTCTGCCATATCCCATCAGTGCCAAATTTCGCTGCACTGAGCTCATAGACACGTTTCTAGTACGTCCCTCATTGAATGTGGCCTTTAATTGACGTAGTGAAGGAACCATTCTGCTCAGATAACACTCAGCAGCCGAGGTCGGCCACTATGCTGTCCATAATGGGGGGTAATGCCCGAAATGAGTAACTTCATGGCACTGTAGATCAAGGAATGTCGAATGCCTGCATCGTTTCCGAAATATATGGTGTGCCCAAATGAAAAGGAGACTTTCACTGTAGCGCCATTGTATCTGTATAAGCTTAATCGAAGTTGGTAAATATGCTTGTCGATAGGTGTAGCGTCATCCCGGCTCCCCACGTCCCATAACAAGCTCACTCTGCCACAGGGTGTCTACAGGTCACGAAAGTCCCGAAAAAGTCACGAAATTAGAAAATGGCTCACGAAAATTCCGAGTCGCAGAATTAAAATTTGGTCATGGAAAAAATCTGCTCACTCCAGTCTGGGAAAAATTCTTAAAAAGGTTTTTTTTGACGTTAAAAATAATTAAATTAAGTCATGAAATCTTTTTAAGAGGTTCCTAAAAAAGTCACTAAAAAGTCACTAAATTGACTTTCAGAAACTCTGTAGACACACTGTGCCATGAAGGCCGGAAAAGTGATGCTCAGTATCTTTTTCGACGAAGAAGAACCCATACTACTGGACTGGCTAGAACGGGGTGAAACAGTTCTCGCAAATGTTTACATGCCCGAAAGGTTAAAAAATTATCCGTGAGGATTAAAACGTAAATACGTAAAAACCGTGGAATGTAACAATCAAAAAATGGAGAGCCTCTAATCCAGAAAGAAAATTTTAATAGCGGACACGTATTTCGGCTACCAGATAGCCATCTTCAGCAGGGAGAGACAAGTAAATCAAGAAATTAATCCTTAATACTAGAAAATAAATAGACAAAGTTGGGGGAGGGCGTCCCGGATTGCCAAGAATATCTCCCATTGATTAAGTGGAAGGGATATTAACTGTTCATGGAAAAAGATAATGGGACGAGAGGAAACGTCTTGTCAATAGGAGGAGAAATAAACTAAAACACAGGTACCCGATGCGGCTCCTATGGGCGGACTCTATTGCATTTTTCTCCTTTCATTATCTTTATTGTTTAACCTTTGTTTACTTCTTCTCCTTCCGCTTAACTAACAGGAGCTGGGATTAATTTCTCGTTTAAGGCATTAATTTCTTGTTTACTTTTGTCTCTCACCGCTGAAGATGGCTACCTGGTAGCGGAAATAAATTTTATGTATTTATTTATTTTAAATTTGTTAAGAAATTACAATAGAGCCCAAACGGGTCCGGTATGGTCAAAGACCGACGAGTTAGGTCCCAGCTAGTTCTGAGCAGAACAATAAATAATATTACAATGTGGATTAGTTACACCACAAAACTAAAAAATAAATAACTAAGACAAGCAAGAAGGCAGCTTAGCCGGGAATAGTTCCAATAATTTAAATTTAAAGATTAAATTCATTGTGATACAATGTAATCAATTATAGAACAGATATAGACAGCTTCACGAGCTGTTTGCTCCTTTAAGGAATGCAATTTCGACAAAACGCATGAGGAAACTTGTTTATTTTAAGGTGCGGAACATCGCTAGGTATCTCGCGACATCCTTTTCAAAAGCACCCTATATAATATGGCATAAATTATAGAAAATTCAAAGTTCTCTAATTGAGAGTAAATAAAAAAAAAATTAATTAACCTGTAATCAGATTATGCATTAGTTGACAACTATACAGAGAAATCGGTCAGGGAAACAAGAGATTCGATTAAATTAACGTTATTCAGTAACATCACTAGTACAACCGAAATGCTTTAAAGCTCTTCGAAAAATAGGCCAGTCAGTAAGGCATTAAAACGGGCCGAATAAGGAAAAAAATCAGGGAAAGCTGGAACAAGTTTTAATGCATTCTTAAGTGTATTGTGTATAACA
>JAHWFO010066381.1:0-16592 GCA_023313115.1 Rhysida immarginata
GGTGTTGGTTCAGGCCTTATCTTTAGGAGGCGTTGGCCAGGGCCTGTCTTTCTCGTGGGCTACGCCACAACAATATTGCACTACTATCAGCTAAACCAAGGGCCTTCAATTTATCAATAAGTCGAAGATGGTTAACCGAATCAAAAGCTTTCGCATAATCCACATATATAACATCCAACGTAGTAGAGTAACGACGTAACTATACTATTGTCGTAAATGAAGCAACAAAGCGTGGAAAGAGAATTTTTATGAAAATTATTATCGCCAAAGGAATACTCTACGTGCATCATTATGTTGGCATCTGTTGGCGGAATATGAGCAATGAATTCTAGCCAACATTTATCCTAAAGGCGGACGAGTGACATCCTATGTAAATAAATATGTTATTTATATGTCTATAACAACAAACCATCCCATTCATGTATATGGCCAATCTGTACTTCCTAATGAACATAAAGCCCAAAGACTATGATGGGAGTTTTCAATGCGACAGAGAGATACCAATCACAGTCATGGCAGAAACTAAATTACATTTATTATTGTCAATTCTTATGCAATGAGGATAGAATTGCTTTTATCAATAGAAGAGAAATTGACATTCCTGAGAATGAGAAACGATTTGAGAATCAAGAGGTGTGGTTATTGACTAATAGTTACTTTGATTGTCCTCAGACGTGTCAGAATAATTATATAAGAAATGTTCACTAAAAGAGAACTCCAGAATTTTTTGTTTTCGTTTTTCCTTGAAGAAAAGTAAAAATATCCGCAAAAAAATCCCTTTATAATTATTAAATTAATTATTAATTAAAATAATTAAAAACTGAGTCTATTATAGGTGATTTAGATATATCTCTCACAGGAACCGAGTCAATAAAAGGGACAGACAGACAGCACTTGAATTTATTAACAGTGGATGGGTGTATATATGGATGGATTCTCCAATACCGACCCCCAACAGACGAATCCACCACGGGGTAAAAAGAGCCTAAGAAGAGGCAACATTACAGAGAGGTATACGGGAGTTATGAAAAATATCAATATTCTGTGAGATTCTGTTACTATTATACAATTGAATTAGCTTAAATGCTGGATCTATATTTATTAGTTGGATGCGTCCCTTTCCTATAAAAATTAACGTCTGTGGGTTTTTCGGAGACCGGGATACGAATCCCAATATATTGTAGGGTTTGTGAGACCCATAGTCATCCATTAAAAATAGCAATTAAGAGGTTAGTTAAAAAATTACGTATAATGTGCTGCAGATAAAAAATGTTGGAATTGACCTTACAGGTGTCGTCACCAGATAATTTGTTATATAAAAACTTCCTATAATTCTCAATTTTAGAAAGCAAATAGCGAAAACTGTTAGTTGGGCCTGAAAACCAAATCCATATACCGTACATTAATTTTGGAATTATTATAGAACGATAAAGTGTCAAAAAGGTTTGGGGTCTGATAAAGAAGTTGGTGAAGAATCCCAATTATTTTCCTTAGGTCAAGAATTAAATCCTCCAAATGCAAAGAAAACGAAAGAGTGAACTGAAAAACAATAATAATTAATAATAATAATGTAGCAACAACAGGGGTACAATCCACCGGATAAACCGGAAGATGAGGCCCTATGTTGCCCCCCCAACAGGCCGAAGCCCAAAGCGGGGTTAATGATACATATAAAATAGACTAATAAAGAAAAAAGATAATAGAAAAGTTATAATAATGATACCGAACACCGGCCGAGTCAGACAAAACATTAGTAAAATAATAATAATAATAACAATAATAAATAATAATAATAATAATAATGTAACAACAACAGCAGGGCACAGACCACCGGATAAACCAGAGGGTGAAACCCTATGTTGCCCCCCCAACAGGCCGAAGCCCAAAACGGGGTTAATGAAAACATATAAAGTGAACAAAAAGAGAAAAATGATACACATAAATTAGCGCAGAAGAAACTCAGACAAAAAAGATAAGTTAAGTAAGGGAAGAACAAGAGTGAAATATAACAATAAGAATAATAAAGAATCAAAGATAGTAATGAAAAAGAGTGTCAACAACGAAGGGTACAGGCCAATCAGATAATCTGAGTGGTCAAACCCCGAGTTGACGAAGTTGTAACCAACAAACAATAATTGACTGTTAACAGGTCTGAACCAAAAGAGAGTGGGATGAGAAACATAGAAATTTAAATAAATAAAGGGAAATGCATGTCCCTTAATGTCACTAGATCAAAATTATTAAAGTTATTTAAATAATTGTTAACAAGCTTCGTTACTGGATTCAGTTTTGATATGTTAGTCCTCCATTTCAGAGGAGGTTTGATAACGAATCCTCGCCGTGTTTTGGACAAACTCTGGAAATTAAAATCTTTAACTAGAAAAGGGACACGTAAGTTATCATGAAAAATACTGAGCAATGTATTAAAAAGATACCTACTGACTAAAAAGTGAATATTGAACGCATTCTTAAATAAGTGAAAATAATCCGAACAGTTAAAATTTCTAACTAAAAAGTTCTTAAAACTGATAAGTTTGCGCTGGGTTAAGGAAATAGCTTGCAGATTGCCGCCATACCAGATCCAAGCACAATAAACAAGCTTAGAGATGATTTAGCAATGATAATAATAATAAAATAATATCAATTAATAAGTAACAAAACAGGGATAAAAAAAAAGAAAAAAAAAACATCAAACACACACACACTCACGCAGGCTAAGAACTAACTAGTTCCAAAAAAAGAACAGCGTTTATCAAAAAATATATCCAAGTGGGGGAAGGACTTATTGAAAATATCTACTAGTTTGTTTGCAGGATCAAGGTTCATGACATTCGTCCTTCTTTTCCCCCAAAAAATCAAAGGTTGACGGGATCTATTGGAATAATAATAATAATAATAATAATAATAATAATATACAAAATAATATAAAAAATAATAAAAAAATAATAATCCATCCATACATCCATCTATTCACTATTAATAAATTCAAGTGCTGTCTGTCTGTCCCCTTTATAGACTCGGCTCCTGTGAGAGATACACCTAAATCACCTTTTATTCTTTATTTTGGCCGTGTAGGAGACGCTGGGGTGGGAAAGAGGGGGGGGGGGGGTAGATCCACTCTTGTAGTTTTTTTTTTACTTTAAATATTTTTCTTTTTCAAAAATTCAGTTTTTATACATGTCAATGGCATTTTGTCTGCGTGGATCAGTTTGTAACGTCATGGTTTTTTTTCTAATGGGTTTTGTTAATTTGATTGAGCGCGTAGAGTTCCCACCAACAACAGCAAACGAATCGCTGGCATAGAAAAAAACGTTTCTGGAGTACTGTCAACACTAGACAGAAGGTTTGATAACAGAAACGTCATACATTGTTACATCATCATTAGTCGACCAAATTTAGTGCTTATTACTGGTAGAAATAGGATTAATAATGGTCGACTAATGATGATGTAGCAATGTAGGACGTTTCCATTATCAGGCCTTCTATCTTAGTCAGTGGTGACAAACTTTTTTTATTAAAGATTTTTAACCTTTTCTAAGACTTTTAATATAAAGTGCACTGTTTTCCTGAAAATAATTTCAAATTATCCTATTTCTGGTCTCTCTTGCGCATATTTCTAAATAATCTTGCGGGCCGCATGGAATCCGGTAGCGAGCCGAAAAGAAACCGGAAGCGGCCCGCGGGCCGGAGTTTGCCCATCACTGGTCTAGGTGGTGTTGGTACTGTCCCAATGTTTTTCATCTGTCCTCAGTGTTTTTGGCTCGCATTTGAAAACACCGGAAATATAAGAAGAAAGATAAGTGAAGTGAAAGATAAGTGAAAGATAAGAAGAGTATTGAAGGCCTAATCACAAAGTGAACCTTTCTTCCTAACCCTTTTAAATGAGTCCAATTTTAATAGCATTGTTATTAAACCAAGTCAACGCCTTTCCGTCATGCCTTTCTTCGAAAATTTTTCTGATTCCAAATTTTAAAAAATTAATTTTTAAAAAAAATTTTCACCATTATTTTTAAACAATTTTTTTTTGCAGTGCAGACATTTAAATTAATTTTTCTCTCATTGAACAAAAAATTTTTGTCCCAATGTTTTTTCCCCGTTTTTAAAACTGACCTTAACACTATTATTTTTTTTTTTTATTCTGAAGCATAGAACGTTTTGAATGTTTATTAAATTATGAAAAAATCAATCAATATTTTTATTTTTCCGTTTTTAAAACGGGCGCTAATACTAGTAAATATCTAACAAGGAGACTCCAAGGACTCTGAGTCACCAATTTTGATGAAAAGATATGTACGAGTAGATTACTTCAAATTAAGCTCTCATGCAAAGCCATTCAACACACTTCTCAAAATATGCAGAGAAAAAAATCATTAAGTTTTTTACCAATTCAGATTGTGACGAAAGTGTTATTGTTGCTAATTCTCCGCCATTATCAATAACACCCCTTTTACGTCTCTAATCTCAACTCGCATTATCCGGAGTTGCACCTTACCTGTGATCGTATAGTGAGTTGATTTTATAACAAAAAAACATAGAAGATTTGTAGCCGCAATAACTTTATAACCCCTTAATAGACAAAAATAAACTAAGACCCCCCCCTATCCCATCTTAATTAGAATTAAGAAAACTGGAAATATGGAAGATTTCCCCCAAAAAAAAACAATGAAGAACGTTTTTATTTAGCAAAAATAACATAACTTGATTAACCGAAATGATGTCTACATAAACTAATCATAATTAAGTAAGTAAACCTCTGAATGGCATAAGAAAAATGGCGCACATCTTAAGAAATTACAAAATATCTAATGAAACAATAGAAATCCCTACCCTCATAAGATTATTCCCCGGTTATGCATAACTTTAAAATTACTTCGATGAAATTCTGTCCAACACGCATGCTGCAGTTCTAAATCGTATTTTTCACTTAGCTGTATTCCATATCAGAGTTCCGTTCAACATCACGCTAGGCCGCTGACACACACCTGCCTCCAAGGGACTGGTATTCCCCACCGCTGCCATCGTTGTCCGCTTCTCCTGGCTCGGTCCGCCTGGCTTAAAATTAGCTACGCCGCTTAGTACCCCACGACGTGCCCACGAATCACCTTGCCAGCACAGACTCCCGCCGATTCACTTCTTGACTTCCGACAGCCGGTGGATCCCACTATCGCCTCGGAAGCGCAGATACATCTCCGCCGTCGCTGATGCCTCACAGGCTCCATTGCCTCGTGATCGCTGTGGTCTTTTTCCCGTAGCCGTCTTACGCCTCTGAATTATATCATAACTGTCAGGCCTCCACGCTGAAGCAAGCCGTGTCTCGGCTGCCCGGCACGGAGCCGAACGCTAACACTCTGCTCGTGCTACGCAGTCACATGGTCGCTTGATACAATCTCAGTCCAGGCAGTCCACACGTCTTGTCGTCGTCAGAGCTGTGTCTCGAATAGATACAAGTGCAGTTGTTCCACTCATTTCAATTGTAATAGATCTATTACATTTCAGTTATTTTTGTTACGTCATTACGATTTCTTCCTAATCTATTACACGTTTCGTTTGTTTGTCCTCTCTTCCTCTTCTTTGTAGTTCCTTTCAAACACTCTCCTTCTTTCCCATGTTCTCCTCAAATTCAAACCAGTTCTAAATGATTAACACAGTTTTGAATGAACATTGGTGACCTAGACGACTACATCCAGTTGACGTCATTGTTAGTGCTGTTAAAAAATGGGCGGGAAGTCAAACGATAGTATTAGAAGGTGACGCTGCTTCTAATACTATGGTCAAACCACAGAGTAAACAGAGCGATCATGCAGCATTAGATGTGTTAGCCAGCTGCGTCGCCACCGGAAACTCTCGCGTGGCCATCTTTTGGTGGGACTCGGATCGCAAATTCCACGTTACTTTCCATGTGTTTAGGCACGTAATTGAGGGTAGGGAACGTTTTTTTCTACTTTAGCTACCGTGGAACGAGTGAACAACATGCCAAATTACTGCGTGGCATACGGATGTAACATGAGAACAGCAAAAGACAGGGGGTTATCTTTTCACAAAAAAAAAGAGAGAGAGAGAGAGAATGATTGTAAGTCATCGTGCGTTATATGGCTCAATCGTGGGTCGTTTTCAACTCATGCCCAAATCGCTGCAAATTATATCACCAGCCTTTCTTTGTGTCCCCAACATTAAAAATGTTTTGTTGTCTAAAAAATGTTTGTTTGATAAAAATATCAAAGAATTTCAGACATTTTTCAGCAGTATTATCAATGTAAGGTGCTGGTAAATGCTTTCAAAAGGCTCACTTTTAGATAAATAATTAAATATATACTGGAGATGACCTCCAAACATGATGTAATAATTTTTCTATCGAAAAATGGAAGGAAAAAATTTGGTAATCAATATTTTGCCCACTTCCTGACCACCTACAGCTCTGCAACTTTCCTCAACGGCGTCTTATAGATGATAATGCATGTTTCAATCTTTAATTTCACTAGTCTTTCATTTATTCCTAAGTTATTTAATATTTAAGTTTAATATACATTATATACAGTGCAATCATGACGTAACGACTAACTGTATTGTTGTTTATTGTTATCGTTGCTAATTTGATCATCAGTGCTAGCAAATTGTTGATTGTGGTGAGCATTGTTTATGATTAAGCCAGCATAAAGTATTTTATATAAACGTTTACCCAATATCAGACGGCAGATTTCCAAGGTTTTTTGGTTTTTGTAGATATCAAATAAAAAGCTTATTTTTTATAAATAAAGACTAAAAAGGATAAAATAAAATATATAAAATAAAAATTTTAAAGCACACACTTTCACCTTAAAAAGTTCAGAAAAAAGTAAAAAATCGAATTTAAAAAAAAAAAGTAAAAGTGTGGTGGCGCGTTCAATATTAAATTTTAAAAGAAAATACTACATAATAAACGCGCCACCACATTTTTACCTTTTTTTTTAAATTCAATTTTTTCCTTTTTTCTGAACTTTTTAAGGTGAAAGTGTGTGCTTTAAAATTTTTATTTTATTTTAAATTAAGTTGAAATTGAGAAAATGTAAGGCCATGTAGCAGTTGAACATTAATTTTTATTTCCTATGAAATTGATGAATGTTACCTAAAAAGTCACTTTTTTGTGCATCAATGAAACAAAGTTTTGGGAAAATATAAAAATTTCACATGAAATCAACGTATACCATGTAAAAAGCGGATTATTCGCTATTTTGAGTATGGCTTCTACAGTGTAAAACGCGGCATCGTCCCACCACAAGATGGCTGCCAAGAGGCGACCCGCTTTTGAGGCCGTAAGTGCTCTGTTTACTCTGTGGGTCAAACCAGGGAGTAAAGAATAGAGTCTATTCTTTACACCTTGGTCAACCTTCAAATCGAGTGACGCTTCACATTCGTCAGACGGCGCACTATCCTGTTAATGATCCGTGCTTCTTTTAGTTGTGTAACAACAGAATTTCTACATTGAATTGTGCAAGCAAATTCAAATAAAGTTCCTTTTTATCAGCAAAATTCTGAATGAGCTCACTATCTAGATTAGAACCAAAAATAGCTGTTTCCAGAAATATAAACAGTTTAGTTCCAATAGCAGTTTTTTTTCCCCTACCATTATAACAGGCAATGAGCTTGAAGAATTGAATAATGAGTATAAGTTGCTTCAAGATAGGGTAGATGTACCAGTAGTTGACAGTGTACCAGTAATTGCCAATTAACGATTTAAAGGCTTTTAATAAAGTAACAGGGCAAGAAAAGGGACTGGCGTTGCCACCTCGTATTAAACAATGTATCAGGCTTCCCAGAACAGCAAAAAACTAGGAACTTTGCTCCCTATTATGGCCGCAAACACATGTTGATTGTTCAATGCCTTCCCGAGTCGAAAAAACCTTGTAATGAACCACTACGTGAGGGTTTGAGTACTTGAATTTATTTCATGAATGTTATGCAATATTTGTTATTAATTTTACGTGAACCTTTTTGTGTGATCAGTGGACAATACTTCTAGTAGTAACAGAATTTCTGATGACTAATTTTTTAACTGTTTTAATCCACCGTCAATTACTAGAACCCGGGTATGTAGTGTCACTAGTAATTGACATAACTTGTCAATTATTGATAATTTCTGTGTTTAAAAAAAACGAACAAAAATATACTAATGTGATATAGAATATAGAATAATAGTAAAGGAAACGTGATGGTTTTAAGTGTAACTTCTTAATTTCCGTTAATTGACCTAGCTGTGTCAATTATAGGAACTTAACTGTCAATTTCTAGATCATCCACTTTGACATAAATCTTCTAGACCCTATTCGCCAATTCTTTTTGTTGGTCCTGAATCTTGTCACAGAGACGATCAACAGATAGGCCAGGACAAGTTATCTTCCAAGTAGAAAACCACTACTGGTATTCTGTTTACTATGATAAGGAGTAGCATAGGATGAATTGGATGAATTTTGCAAATGGGAGAACTATCATCAAAAATTAAGTTTTTCTACGAACAATTTGTTGGCCAAGAAGTGATGATATTGCACTACTGGAAAACACCTTCATTTTCTATGGTCCTTGCACTCTACATGGGAGTGGTCTGATTTTATTTATTACTAGCAGAAGACCCGGCATTGCCTGGGATAATTAAGATAAATGATCTATATGAACAATTTAAGTTTTAAAAAGCACAATTTTAGTTAATATTAAATACTTCACACATTCTTTAAAATGAAATTCTTTAACATTTCATCAACTACTTTTGAATGTTATCATTTTTTTGTCAAAATATCTAATACAAACTTGTAATTAAAATAGTGTCAATTACTGGTGAAACTGCCTGTCGATTACTGGTCAACTACTGGTGATTCATGCATTAGTTAAGAAAAAATTTAATAGCTTAATAGCTTTTAAAGATATAACAATTGTTTAGACATTGGCACATTCTGCATTCTGTTTACAATTTAATGGTATAAGTAGAAAAGTTTCAAAAAGAAATTTGATTTACGTACACAGTTTCGTTTCAGAGTAATGTCTTAAACTGTCAATTACTGGTACATCTACCCTATATAAGAATTCGGTAGTGGCGCAAAGTTTTTAAAATGAAGGTTTTTGATTGAGACACTTGCAATAAAAGTCTTATTATCTTTGCTTCGCTCTACCGCTGCTGTTTAGAGAGCGTTTTCTCAACTACATCTTATAAAAACAGACTTTAGAAATAAGCCTCTTGTTTCCACAAGCAATGCTGTGCTATTAACCAAAGAATTATTACTTGTATCAAGCACATGGTTTAATTACTAAGTTCCAAAAATAATGACACTAAAAGCTTTGCGTTCTCTGTACAGAAACAGAGGAAGAATCCAGGCCATGGATACAATTCTAAATAGCCTTCAGCTCTTAAAAAACGTCAATTTTAGAAATTATTGCATTATTCTGCATTTATATTTTTTAAACAAATAAATTCATTATAAGCAAATTCCTGTTCAAAGTTTTCTTCAGAGTCTGATAATTCCTTCATAGTTTTCAATTAAAAATAAAACTGTCTTTCAAAATCTATTACATTTTTGCGAAATCTATTACGTTTTTGTGAAATCTATTACTTTTTTGGCGAAATCTATTACGTTTTGGCGGGACTATCTATTACCATTTTCAAGTGCAGTGGAACAACCTCCTTTTTTCCCCCAAAAACTTTTTTGCAACCGTTCCGCAGAAAGAATAACAAAAAATAAAAAAAATAACTTAGCCAATCGGTATTTCGTGCACTCGCTCCCACACCCGTTTCCTTAATCCCATGACTAATCACCTCCCCCCTTCTTATCAGTAAAATTTTTCCCGCCAAAACTAACAAAGACAAAAGGCTAGGAACGAGGCCTAAAACACCGACTGTCTGAAGCAAAGACAAAATTCACCACAATAAATTTTACAAACTAAAATTAATGATAAATTTCCTTTACAAGACGAATAACGTATATTCAGTTGTAAAATAAAAATTAGAGGTCAATCTTCCATGCCGCCAGTCGTAGCAATAAGAAACAACACATGTTTGAATAACTATTTCAAACATGTCGTGGCATCTATCTATATATATAAAGAAAGATGTTTGTGGGTCTGTCTGTGGGTCTGTTTTTTATACAAATCTACAGTTTTATTCCGATCTTGATGAAATTTCGCATACATGACCTTCAAAGCATGAGGAAGGTCACTGTCTACCTCAGATTTCGGAAAAATAATAAATATCGATAAAAAATCGATATTCATGGTTATGGCAAGGCATATTAATGAGAAATATCTCATGACCAACAATGCAAGGCAAAGTTTGTGCAACAATAGGTATCAACACGCAATTCACAAACGCTCTGCATGGACCAACAATCAATATCTCATGACTAACAATGAAAGGAATAGTTTGTGCAAGTGTAATTATCCCGGGCAACGCCGGGTACCTCTTCTAGTATTATAATATATGTCACAAGATAAACTAGAAATACTTACATTGTTGCAGTAAGCGTTAATAGCTTAACGTGGCTTAGTGGTAACGCCTTGGCATCTGGTGAAAAGTACCTGCGTTAGATTCCCGTGGTGGCCATGATAGTTTTTTTTATTCCTAAAATTTCCTTAATGTATATAAAAGTTAAGAGTAACATTTTTTTAAACATAATCACAGTTTTTCCATTCATTATTGTTATTTTTTCGTAATTATTATAGAAGGAATGCAAAAGAAATGACCGTAATACCACAGAATGGACAGCTTTACCGTTTCCCATGCTAAGCGATGGTAGTGAGCAGACGGTCGCGCCCTCCGATGGATGGTTCGAATCTGCTGGCTGTTTAATCTGCGTTTCTATGGAGCATGCTACGACTTTTTCTAGATTTTTAATTATTTCTCGGTCTGTAATTAATGGAAACCGCCAAGATCATACAGGATGTAACAAAGTTACGGCCAAACTTTCAGGAAATATTCCTCACATGTAGAGGAAAAAAATAGGTTGTCCCTAAACGCTTAATTTTCTTCAACTCTTCATGTGGAACGCACAGTTCCATGTTCCAGCATACAACATGAAACTCCTCCTTGCATGGTGGTATAGTATTTTTCTTTTATCTTCATAAAAGAAGATGGTTGACCTTTGCTCGGGTCAGAGTGAGAACCAATCAGATACAAGTACTTTTGATTCATGACCTTCTCCTGATATAAATAACTCAATAGAGAGAATAGACTTACCTTAAAAACTCTGTGGATACTAGAATACATAAGAGATGAAGAAAGGAAACTCTTGTGGACAAGTGGAGTTTCCTTTCTTCATCTCTTACCTTCTCCTGACTTTAGAGAGAGCTAACTCTTAATGTTTTAATGCTAATTCTAATTGTTTGTAAGCATTCACATCGTGACATTTTTAAATAAACAAACTAGAAAGAGTTTATAAATATTTAATCTACTCTATGTAAAGGAAAATTTATTGAAATGTGTGTAGCTCTGGCACTTTCGGCAACTCTACAGACTTGGGCTCACTGGGCGGGGCTTCACCTAAGCCATGACGTAAGTCACAACTTACGTAGTAAAAATAGCATCTGAAAGCTTATAAACTTAATAAAGACTCGTTTATCGAGGTTCCCGATAGGAAAGTGGTTAACGGTTTTGACTATCTTCTGTGTAGCTGGGTTCGATTCCCCTTTCGTTGACTTTTTTCTCAAAAATTATTTTATTTGTTTCTTCAATATTAAATAAACCAGGGATGGATGAAGGGGGGGGGGGGGAATAAATGCCCCCCCCCCTTCTTATGTTCTTGATAATACTGAGAATAAATAACCAGTAACTACAAGATGTAAAAAGTAACAATGAAAATATACAAAAAAAAAATAATTAATAAATAAAATAAAATAACAAACATACGTAAGCTTACTTTTAAAAACAATTAAATTAAAAAATTTAATAATGAATTTTTTTCTTTATTCTGCATACTTGGTTGCATTTAAATAATCTTATTCTTTTCTCTGTTTCTTCATTTCCTCCAACTTACTTTGTTAGTTTTCACACCGATTTTGATGTTGTTTGCATTTTTCTATGTTTTAGCACTTCTTTATCTTGTTCAAGTTTGTTTTTTTCTCTCATTTTACAGTTTTAAATACATTCGAATTTTGTGCTCTCTGTAAATATGTTTATTCTATAATGTTTTCTAACTGTGAATTTCATGGTCAATTTTATGTTGCTTGCTACATAGTAGGAACTCCAAAAATAATCTGTACATCTATACATCAAATCAGAAAACCAAAAATGTTGTTTATCCACTTGCGTTACGGTAGATGTTAGTATTACTGTACATTACGCTACTGTTTAGAGAGCGTTTATGTACTGTCCAATGGTGCAAAGTAACTTGAGATAACTAGCGGTCTCCCGACTCATTAGTTTTCATAATGTGTATTAATCCCCATATTTTGCAAGTTTCAAGTTTTTCTTTTATTTGTCCAAGAAAATATTTTTTTTAAGTTTCTGCCAAATAACCTATCCTCTCAATGGAGAATGCCAATGCTTTTTCTTAAGTAATAGAGACATTTTCTTCTAATTATTTTACTTTATGCATTCTAATCTGTAATTTATTCTCCTGTCATCACAAATGTAGTAAAATATAAAAATTATTTTTGTTAAAATCGTTAAAATCGCAAGGTCACTTATAAAGTACATCAAGTACATTACAAACCTTTGCCAATCTGCACACAGTATTCAAGAAATACTACTAGTGGAGTAGTGGCTCTCAAATGCTGGAACCTTCTTGATTCCACTTACTAGACAGTCTTTTCTTTTGTGTTTCAGAAGACTTTATTTTTCGAAATAATGATAATTTTAAAACCTAATAAAACCCAATTAACCTGTCTCTTCAATTACCTTGTACGTAACTTATCTTCAGCTGCTATAGAATTTCTGATTGCGCCATCTCCTATCAATTATGTTAACTGATACCAAACTTAGAACCAATATATATTAGTATGAATTGAGATCTAATATCAAATCGTATTTTTGTATTTACTTAAGAAACATATCAGTGTTTTTCCGTCTAAGATTCTCTGAAAGGTTTTAATTTCCTAGTGATCAGTTATTAGGCAACCGTTTTGAACGTCGGATTTATTTAAGCTGTTTCTGTGAAAATGACACGTCATAGGTGAAGCCCCGCCCACAGAGCCCAAGTCTGTAGAGTTGCCGAATGTGCGTAGCTCTGAAGCGCGAGAGCGTGGAGCAATGAACGGAATAACTAAGCGATAAGCAGCCAACTCTGATTGGTTTGGTTCGTTTCGTTGGTCTTCTTTTATGAATAATGCACTCCCAGACAAAAATATGGAGATTTTTGAAAAATATGCAAGGTTCATCTGAAAAAACTGTTTTTTAAAAAATAGGACTTGTTCATGCATTCTACGATGATTTATTCGAAATTACTTAGTTTCTTCTCTATACACAAAACATTTTATGTACTTCAAACAATTTCTTTCAACAAAACATACAGAAAAACAAACATTATTGAAGCCAAAAGTTTGGAGATGTGTCTATGCTGTGACATAAGTTTAGAGATTTTTTGTTAAGTATTTGGTCCAGCCGCCTTTAGCATTAATAACTGCTTGCACACATTGTCTCATTAATAACTGACTATCATTTCTCGATATTTCACACAAGACATGGGACACAGTTTTGAATAAATCCTTGTTTGTTAGAATTTTACATATGGCAACGTTTCGCTTCATTTTACCCCATATAGTCTCTATAAAATTAAGGTCAAGACTATATCCTGGTCTTTTAGAAGGTTAATATTTTGTTCTTCCAACCAGTTCAGTGTCGCGTTTTCTCTGCGACAAGGTATACTATAAAGTTACCATCAGGAAAGTAAAAAGCAGCACCTGGTATCAGATGATCAGCCACTATTTCCGGGTAATAGGAACTGCTGACGTTTCCTTTGACAAAGGCTAAACTTCCGGTCCTATATGCATTTATTGTTCCATAAGCTATGATGATTGGTCGAAATTTGATTCTATATGGTACACATCTAAAGTCCCGCTTTTCTTGTTTCTTGCGCACAACTTTTTATTTATCATCATTCAGTGTCTAAATTTAGATTCATCACGGAATATGACTTTTTGCTATTGTTCTGTAGTCCATGTTGAGCGTTCACGTGCGCACTCAAGTCGCTTTTTCCTCATTCGTTTAATTAGGAGAGTAACCTCTCTTTCAAACGCCAGGTTGTTGTCTTTGCCGAAACTTCTTTCTTGCTGATTGGATTTCATTTGGCAGTAATTTCTCGTGCCGTTTGAAAGCGTGATTCTCTGACAATACGTCTTAGATGTCTATCTTCGGCTTTTCTTGTGATGCGTTTTCTGCAGCACCTTTGCTTCACAGTGCAACTTCCAATTTTGTTACATTTTACAATAATCTTGCTTACAGATTTTGTAGATTTTGCAACGTATATTCATTCATATTAATTCATGTTCAGTTCCCTTTAAATGTTTGATTATTTATTTAAACGTAATTAATTCTCATATTTCATTCAAATGTATATATTTATTTGTTTATCGAATTTATACTTATTACATAATTTATTGTAAAGGCAAATAAGTTGCTATTCACAAGCTCATTGCGCATTAAAGTTGGCCTTCTTGTTAATATGTTTTATGAAAATGGCACTGGAATCAATAGTTCTAATATAAAAACTATTACACTTGTTTATGCCACATTATATTGTATATTTTCTGTTCCTTGCCATAATTTATTGACGAATGGAAGGAACCCGTTGACTGTGACCGCTCTAATGGCTTCCAACAGTTGATAACGCGGGTTCGATCCCGGCCGAGGACGACGAGGATTTTTCAGGGGGAAGGAAGGGAAGTAAAGCCGTTGGTCCCGTGTAGTCGTTTGCCGGCTGCACGTTAAAGAACCCTTGCGAGGCAAAATTTGCGGCCCCTATAACGCCGTTCTGAAATGGCCATAGCAGTTGAAAAGGACGTTAATACCAAACAAACCAAACCAAACCAAACCAACAGTTGATAAATTACTATCGAGATTGTGTGATAATGTTTCACTCGAAGCGCATTTTTTGACAAAAATCTAATGTCAGCGCTGATTGCGATATTAATAAAGAAATAAAAAAAAAATTGCTCCAAGTAAAAAAAAAAAAATTAAGCACATTAGGACAAGTCAAGTTTTACCTACACGTAAAAGGCAACTTTCAGTTAAAACAAAAATTCTTTTCCAATTTAGCAGTATTCCAAAAAAAATGGGATTGTATTCTATTACAATAAATCTTGAACATGATTTATCATTTTAAACTGTTATTTAAAGTTCGTTATTAAATGCTTTCTTGCTCATTATACATTAATGTAATTTTATAGAATTATGTAAATAGAAAATGGAATTGACAATTATTTTTTATTATCTGCTTAAAGGCTGGTTCCCATAGCTCCGACTGGTCGCTACGACTACGACTGCGATTGAGAAGCCCGATTTGCTAAGCATCGACGCGAGTCGTACTCGATTATCGGCACCCTGTGCCAGTTCCCATAGGCGCGATTTGCAAACACGATCTAACACTGCGCATGCACGGATTGGAGCGAGAGCCTCTTGTCGAGAAAGAATAAACATGGCGTCTAGTTTATCGATACGTTGGCGAGCGTGTTTTCTTACCTTGTATACAGCTTTAAAAAAGCCGTACGTATACTCCTTAAAGATTATCAAATAATAAAGAGGGGAATAGTTATATATTCATCTGTGATAATATATTTGATATTCTTCAACACACAAAGGCAAGAGCATGGGAAATCACACCGACGATTCGATGAATCCCCCCCCCTCTCCTTTGCTGGAGCACGTGGCTAACGAGAGAGCTGGAACAGAGTTGACAAAGCCCTTGACTATAAATTCTAGGGCTTTTATAGTTGGCTTTGGCGCTGATAAATTTAAAAATTCATTTATTTCACAAAAAAGAATTAAGCTTTTCTAATGTTTTATTTTATATATTATACCTTGTTGAGATAATTAAAAAGGTCACCCAAAATGAATAATTATAAAAGTTCACAAGTTTAAAATTCAATATTCTACACGGCAAAAAAAAGAAAAAAACAAACAAAAAACAAAATAGATAACAATTTTTTATAAAATAAAATATTTAAAATAGAATCTTCTATGGAATCAAGAAAAGGTTTCAAATTAAAAATATCTTCAAATTATATAACTAATTAATCCTTAAAATGTGTAATTAAAAATTTAATTTTCAAATTGCATCATTTTTTTTTTTTATCAAAATTATCAAAATTGAAAATCGTGGAATTACAGTCATGGAATAAATATACATTTTTATACGCTGGTGTGTTCCTCTAGCTTACTATATCATTTAGATTTATTATGAACTAGCAAAGGTACCCGGCGTTGCCCGGGATAATTACACTTGGATGTAAACAGAACAATCTCAAAAAATTAAATTAAATTTTGCAATATCTTAAAAATAAACACATGAAAATGCTTAGAATTAATACAGTAAAAATTCTTAATGAAAATTCGAAAAAAATCTTTTTAAAGGCTCACAATGGCTGGACCTCTCCAATAATTTCTTACTCACGTAATCTTACCTCAGATGTATACTTAGTGT
>JAHWFO010066382.1:0-39614 GCA_023313115.1 Rhysida immarginata
GAGAAATGTGAGTATCAGATACAAAAAGAATTTTGAAAATCGGTTAAAAAATAAAAAAGTTACAGCCATGGAGGCATTATCAGCCCACCCTCGTATATAAGATTATCAGTCAGGAAGCAGGTGCATCTACTAATCCAAACGACAAGCCACAATGTATCACCAGACTGGGTGCATGTGGAAATTAAGTAAACAATTTAAAATAAAAAGTTTAATAGTCTTAAAAGATGCATTTCTGAACACAATTTCCTTATCTTCATTAGGAGCAAGTTAAAATTAAGACATTTCAGTGCAGACACCCTGTATTTTGTAATGATCTTGGTATATCATAAAGAACATTGAATAAAAATAAAATTTATATAAACTGATTCTTTATATTAATGTGCTCCCACACACCATTTGAATGGGTGCCCTGGCTAACTACAATTTTTTTATTCTTATACACAAGATGTAGAAGAAATTCCTGAAAAAGTCGAATAACTTAGCACAAAAAGTGCTAGAATCAGAAGTCAGGTCTATCTATAGGAAAGTCCCTGTAACCGACTGAATAAAGGTATTCCTCGCATCCCTTTTGTAAGCGCTGAGAAATTACTAAACCTAACTTTTAAGCATGATAAAGAAAATATTCCATTACAAAGTTGTAGAGCATCACCAATCTAATATAAATTCACTCTTTGCATACAGAAGCATAAAACTCGTTAAACAGGAGGGAAGAATCCATGTTTAGAGGGGGAGGGTATGATCGGAGTGGCATTTAGTGATTGTTTTGTTTAATTTTATTCAATCTTCCATTGTGGAAAGTATTAAATAGTAGCGATTCCGTGAGTTTCCTCTTGTACACGTGAATTTTTCTTCCCCGAGACTATGTACGGTGTCCAGTACATGGATTTTTCTCAGTTTATAACTTTTAGACTTTTGTTTTCTTCATACAAGGAGTCAGTTTCTACTAAATCAATGATGCTCAACAACTTCCTAATTGGAATGTCTTAAATTCATATTTATGAATGTCTCATAAATAAGACAACTATCTCTCATGTCTCATAAATTAGTTTTTGTAACTTCTGAAGTGCTGGGAAAACTTTTATTCAATCTGGCATGGGCACTTTCTTATAAATAGGCCAGATGTTTGACTCCAGTACTGTTTAGGGAATTTCCTCTAAACCCTGTATGAATAAATAAATATGCAAGTGGAAATAAATAAATAAATAAATGTTATGCAGGGGTCAAAAAGTCTATTCCCATCAAATGACTTGATAACTATCATACAATTTAAAAATCTATTAATGTTGAGAAACTGAAGTTGTGGGTGGGCTAGCTGTTGGTGACCTCTTTATGACCTGATTATGTAAATTGGGATATGTTCTATTATGTCTCATAAATTAGTTTTTGTAATTTCTGAGTCATAACATTTTTCTTTTGCCTGTGCAAACTTATTCTGCTACTTCCTTTCATTATTACAAAGTTGTTGAACTTACCAGCTTTGTGCAATCCTCTTGGCTTGGCTTCGCCTAGACGTTCTGCAAGGGTCAATAACGCTTCATAGTTTTCTGCTTCTGTAGTCTCTGGACTTGCCATATCTTGGCCATAAGCTGGGACAGATGGATTTGACAACATAGCTCTATAGGAAAAGAATAAATAAATGCATACCAGTTTAGCAAAATCAAATAACAAAAAATTTGAGCGGCTAATAAAAACAATTTTTTTTTTTTTTACATAAAATTTAGTAGCCTTTAATCAAATATATTTACACAAGAAATCTTAAATACCAAGTATACAAATTCAACTGCCATATCTCTAGATATCAATATCTAAATAACCAAAACTGTTTTCAAAATAAAATGTTAAAATTATCCAAATTATAAGGTTATCTTACACTCACAAACTCCTGCAGAAATGGAAAAGAAAAAGAAGAATTAAAATATTTTAATTTTAATCTGGACACAAACAGAAAAATAGAAAATTAACGTTAATGCACATCATTATAAACAACATAAAAACTAATTACATTAATTAATTACATTAAATCAGAAGAAAAACCACTGAAAAAATAATGGTGCACGTATATAACTTGGAAACAAAAGTTAAATATATTACACTGTTCTCCCCAGAAAATCTAGCAGCCAGGTGGCAGGAAAAAGTAGCTGGGTAGGGGGATATAACACCATAAAAACTTTATTTGTTAAAACAACCCTTCTTTGTCTGTTAATTTGAAACAAAAAAAAAATTGAACTTCGTTGTGAGTGATTTAATAACAGTTTCCGAATCTTCAACAGCCAACGTGAGAGTCATTTTTTCTAAATGTTCCACAGTAAGACTCATTTTTAATCAGTTTCAAATTCAAAGTATCCAACATGGTAAAAACCTGAAAACAACTTAAATTATACATGTACTACAGTGCAGGCACAGAGTTTAAAGGGGCACGGTGGAGGGAATTTTTAACCAACCAATCATAATAAATGGAAAAACTTAATGTACAGCACCACTCCTTCTGATCCCACCAGATGCACAGCAGAATCCTTCTAGCTGTAAATGTTGCATTTAGGCTTCTAAAAATGCCTGGTGATCAGTTGAAGACTGTTGTCGTGCCACTGTATTTGAATGGTTTTCACACCACCCATTTTCCTTCTTTCTGGATTCTTCCAAGCATGTGCAATTGATTTCAATGGCTTGGCGATATACTCTGAACCTCTGCAAGTTCCTTTTGAGTCTATGTTGTGTCTTCGGAGAAGACTGCTTCAAGATCTGCATCTGAAAACTTCTTTGGCTGGCCCGAGTGCTCCTCATCGTTCAAGTCAAAATTGCCGATCCTGAGCTGTTTTTTATCATCCTTGCCTTGTTCTTTCAGTTGCAGTAACCTCTCTGTACATTTTAAACAAGATCCTGGATTTTCAGCAGCAAAAATCTTCCAGTTAAAATAATGAAGAATGCAGTGTCAAATGCGCACCATTTTGGGCTTCATTTCTGAGCAACATAACTCATGAAGTAATGAACAAAATTTTTGAACTTATTCACGAACAAAGATGATGATTGTTATTCTTGATGAAAAAATTGTTAAAGCCCAACAGCTGATTTATGAATTATGACTTCTTAAAGAAAACTGACAGAATTAAGTTGCACACTCAATAAACAACATCATATCTATGAAAGTAACAAATCTCCTATGTTGAGACATTGGAATAAGCAAAGCAAGGGTGATATGTCAAAATAGGCAATCATTCAGATTGTAAAAAAAATAAATAAAAAAAAATTTGTTGGTTTCTACTCACAGAAAATGAAAAATGAATCCTGCTGAATATGTGGCTGGAGATGATGGAAGAGGTGGACCTCTCCACCTACGATTAGTTACCCGGCGTGGCTGATTTAATCGGCGCATCGTTCCATACGTATTCTGGAAAAACAAAGACGAACATTACTTGACTGTGGATTCTACAAACATCTTAGATCTTCTACCCCATAGTAAGGAACATGCATGTTCAATTCATAATCTTTAAGGTACTTTTCAGATTTCACTAAAAACATCACTGGGATTTCTATCATTTTACCATATTTATTCATCTATAATGTAAAAAAAATTGACATTAAAAAGCATCTAAATTTGGAGGGGGGTGGTTGCATTATGCAAGAGATTAATATTTTATATGCAAGTACAATGAGAGGAAGGGAGTAAGTAACTTCAAACAAAACTAGCATTTAATATGTAGGTACATTACTGTACATTCCATAGTATATATAATATACAGGGTGGCCCATAATAAGTTTCAGGTTTTTGACAGCCTACAACTTTTGAACAGAGCAAAATATATTGAATCCATAAAGAGGGGAGAATAGCTAGAATCTCTGAATAGGATCTCTGGATGAAACTTTCCCTGAAAGGATTGTGCACCATGGCCCCATTGAGTGGCTGGCCCAGTCCCCAGACCTGACACCCCCTCGATTTTTTCTTGTGGGGCTATGCCCACCCCATTGACAGCATCGAGAAACTGAAGGAACTGATAACCCAAGAATTTAACGCGATTCCTATTGAGTTCTGCCACAAAGCGTGTGCAAAACATGGCTTTGCACCTCCAAGCAATAATTGATCTTGATGGAGCACAGATTGATATTGCACTGGAAAAAGGGATGTAGAGAAACATTTTTGTATCCTTTGATGATGTATACCACTTCACAGATTAAATAAATTGTATTCTACAATGGAGTTATTGGCTGTCAAACACCTGAACTTATTTATGGGCCACCCTGTACATACATTAACTCACTTTTTTTTTCCTCCCTCTAATTCCTATCCACTTTTCTGTCGTTAAAAGCTAATGCGAAAGTGAATTCTCAAAAACAAGACAGTGAATTTCAAATGAAATTAACATATTTATTAAATAGACAAAAGTATTCAGACACTGAATATTTTTCAGAAAATTTACTTTATTATTTTATTTATTAACAGGTAGCCCTGCTTTTGCTTGTACTACAGCAACAACATGCCAAGGCATACTCTCCATAAGTCGGGGCAGGAATGCTTCTCAATTCCTTTTGCAAGGCTGTTGCGAAGACGGCAGTGGTTTGCGTTTTTGTAATGGTTGTTCCAGTTCGTTCCACAAGTGCTCCATCGGACCGAGATCGGGGATCTGAGCAAATTCTCCTCATTTTTACGAAACCGGTCTTGCACATGCTTTGCAGTACGACATGGAGCTCGATCCAGTTGAAACAAACAACATCACCTCTGTTGTATTGCCAAAGTGTAGGCAGAGCCAAATTATCCAGAACATCAAGGAACACATCAGAGTCACGGTACAAAGTATGAGAACCAATGGGCCAAGCCCTAAGCAGGAAAAGTAACCCCACACCATGATGGAGCGAACTTCACCACTGGAACAACACAGAATAATTAACCTGGAAGAAGCAGTTTTCTGAGTTGTTGTCACACCCAAACGAGTCAATCAAACTGGAAGACTGAATACACTACCATAACTCATCACTCCAAAGAAGCTTTCCCTTCTTCAACGGTCCAGAAACGTCAGTCGACACATCAGCCCAAACGATGCCTCGTATTAACATTTGTAATCATCAGCTTGTCTACAAATGCTCTATCATGATAACTGATCCAATGCAACTCTCTGCAGATATTTTTACTACTATCATTTAAACTCTTCAGTGATAGTTTACCATGTCATACCAGGCATGTTCTGTCAGTTTCTGCAGGTTTTTTTTTTACTGTTGTTGCCTCTATCTCTTGAAAACATATGCTACAGTTGATATTGGATGTCCATTTTGAATGCAAGACCTCATACAGAAAGATTACACAAATGGCATCCTATGAGAAACACATAAGTTTGAGTCCACACGGAATAGCTCCACAAGAGTTAACGGATAGGTCACGAATATGACCAGCTTTTTATTCATATCCATGCCCTTTCCAGCATACCATTTGGCAAACTCATTATTTACATAGTTTCAAATTCTCTGGAATATCCAAATATTTTATCTACATAGTGTAATGTTAATATACTGTTTCATTACAATTCATAATACAGTATATAATGATTGGGTTGGCAAATAAGTTCAATCAGTTTTTTGTTTCAGTGCAAATTTCATGCAAATTAGCTATAGCATGCAAATCGAAGTTGCATTATGTGTCTATGAAGTTAGATTTGGCTAGCATCAGTTTATGCATGCTGCATAGCTGTGAATATGGAAGGGAATAAGTTGCAATATCGTCACGTTTTGCTATATTTTTTAAAAAAAGGCAAACGAGCTGCAGATGCTCATAGAAAAATATACAGTGTCTATGGAGATGATGCCCTAACAGAATGTGTATGTCAAAAGTAGGATGCCAAATTTCGTTCTGGAGATTGACATCAATGATGCACCTAGGATGCCCCTAAGAAGATCAATGATTGAAGCAAACCCATCCCAATCGGTGTGAGAGATTGCTGCAATGTTGAATATATCCCATACACATGCAGAAAACCATTCCAATCTGCATAAAACATCCAGGATTGGCTAACAGCAAGTTGTGTCGTATTCCACCATGACAATGTCAGACTGCATACATCTTTAACCATTCTAAACAAATTACTTAGTCTTGGCTGGGATGTTTTACTTCATCCTCTGCACTCACCTGATCTGACACCTTTAGATTATCATTTTTTCTGGTCATTACAGAACTCTGAATGGGGAAAACCTTCAAAGATGAACAGGCCGTTAAAAAACACCTTGACTGGTTTTTTGGCCAATAAACCCCAGGCATTTTATGATCATCGCATAATGAAGTTGGCAAAACAATGGCAAGAGATCATTGATAAAATTAGATATTATGTATTATTAACTTTTTTTTCTAAATTTTCCATCCACTTTCCTGTTGCCTAAAGCTAAGAAGAAAATAAATTCTCTAAAACCATTCACCAAATAAGATGGAAAAAAACATTCACCAAAAAAGTTAACCTTTTCTTGTTTTTTAATAAACCACTGACTATACTATTTTAAGGAAATTCTTGAAGAATTGGATGATAATTAATCAGATTTTGAAGATATTTTTATTTTTTTATTTTTTTTTAAATTGTAAAGCATTTTTTAAAATTTTATATGTATGCACGTTTTATTTCTGGTTAGTCAGCAACGAGTCAAAATTTTTTTACTGGAAGTGTGGATCACATTATACAGGAATAAATACAGTAATGGCAAAAATTGGAGATAACAATATTTTTAAGAAGCAATGGGAGAGAAGAAAAAAACAAACGAACTCTAACCAGGGCTGAAAAGTCCGGAGGTGAAGATCGCACTATAGATTCCTGAAGGAGATGCAAAGGTGGAGGTGATGCAACATTTGTACCAGATGACAATGCACCAGGAGGCAAAGGATGGAACCCAGCTGCTGCACGATGATCTGACATCACATCCAACTCATTGTCTTGGGCCTTCAAGAAAAAATAAAAATGTTAATAATTAATTACCTTCATTTTTACTTCAATCAAGAAATAATTTTTCTTAACAATGATAAAAGATAAAAATATTATTTAGGTTACACTAAATTAAGTACAGTAGCAAACAAAAAGAAACAGAACAGCATAAATTTTAATACATTAGTGTATACGCACACGTTAAAGCATTTGCATATTGATAAATAAATTAAATGTAAATTTTGGTGCACAAAAAAAAGGAACAATAAATCTGCCTTGCACTATGCAACGATATAAACTTGCTGTTATAAATTTGGCATTATGTAGAATCCATTATATAGAGCACCTTATATGCTTCCTATCTGGATATGCTTCATAATTTTGCTGTGCCTCAACTTCTAAGCAGACAGCCACATGTTTTGTTTCAGCAAGATGGTGTGCTGCCACATTGGGGATTAGAAATGAGAGCACAACTAAATCAGCAGTTTCCCATGAGATGAATCTGCTCTGGACACACAGATCGCCAGATAGTAAGCCGCTCAATTTTTTTCTGTGGAGCTTCGTAAAAAATGTTGTGTACCACACACCAGTGCAGAACATTGACAACTTGAAAGAACGCATTACAGCCGAAATTGTCATGGTAGATGAAAGCATGCTAGAGAAAACGATTGAAAAAAAGAGTATCACTTAGATGTTTTACGGGCAATTACAGATGCGCACGTGAGAAGTGTGTAAATCATCCAAGTAATGAACCTTTTGAGTTTATTTCTCTTTTCCTGCAATCCGTATAATTCTAATGGTTTTTTTTTGTTGGTGAATTTTTGAAACATTGACAAGACTTTGTTGTGCCCACGGTCTATAATAAACATTCAGCATAGGTCACAAATTTTTGCCTTTCAAAATGAGATAGAAAAAGGACTAAAAACGAGTTCAAGAGAGAATTCGAGGAATTACTCAATTTTCTACTCGAGCCAGCAATCATTTAAGATTTCAGATTAATTCATTTAGATTAAAAAATTTCTTAAGCATCATTACATTTAAATACAAGGTGCATAAGGTATTTGAGGACAGATTCACGTCAAGAAAGACAACAGAGATATACGTCGAGATAATAACTTTATTATCGAAACATATCATGAGCATACGCAAGAAACCTTGTTATATGACTATTCAATGAATCCGCCTTGAGCTTCTATAACTGCTTCAATGCAAGATAGAAACAGTCGGCATGCACGAATTAAATGGTCATGGTTCATATTGGTCATTACTCAAACAATGGCAGCTTTCAATTCATCTTTGGTGTTATAGGGGTGTTCATTGACCTCTTTCTCCACAACGCTCCATACGTAGTAGTCCAACGGATTCAGGTAAGGGGAGTTAAGAGGCCAAAGGTTAGGGGTTACGTGATCATGGAAGTTGTCGGCCATCCATTTCTGTGTCATGCAAGACTTGTATGCTGGGGCAGAGTCTTTCTGAAACACGTAAGGCCTTCCGTTGCATATCGTGTCTATCCAAGGCTTAACAGTTGTTTCAAGGGTCTCAACATAGATCGCAGAGTTAACTTTAAGGCCTTGGGAAAAGAAGTGTGGGGCATCACATGTCCTTCACTGCTGACAACCCCTAAAACCATGACAGTTGCAGGAAATTTCGTGTGCATGACTTGTGGCACTTCTGAAGGGTCTGCACATAACCATCTGTCATTTCTTCTATTCACCTTCTTATCCTGGTCAAAGATTTTTTCATCGGAGAAAATTCACGTGGATTTTTCAGCTTAAGAGCCTTTTCGATCTGAGTAAGCAGTTTTCCCATGTTTTGTCCAACATAAACTGACCTCTTCGCATAACGTATGCGTGATATCTGATGTTTTCATGGACAACATTTCTGATTGTTCCTTCTGACACATGGAGATCTTTGGCAAGTGACCTCATGGATGTTCTGGGATTGTCATCGATGGCCTGCTGCACTTGCTGAATAAATTCAGGTGTTCTGATGATATCAGAGCGTGAGGCATGCTTTTTAAGCTTTGTTACTGGTGCAACATTGCCATCTTCGGTCTCCAACTCCTTCCACACTTTGTGGACAAATGATCTTGCGACCTTTAGAAATCGTGATATTTTCTAAATCGCTGTGCTCTGCCTTTATTGCTACGATTACTGCATGTCTCTTCATGATGTGTGTTACTTGATGGTCCACCATTTTGCTTTCCGGAAACGGAAAGGACATACAATTTACTATAGTGCAGCAGCAGCCAAATGAAGGCGTGTCCTCAAATACCTTAAGCACTCTGTATATAATTTAGCATCCATTTCAGTTTACTCATGAATAGCACGATGCAAGAATAAAAATGATCAGGGGAAAGGATGAGATGTAAAATTCATTGAAAACACAGATTAAGGTAATTTGTCTCAGGATGATCTATGGAAATTACAGTCCTTACAGAAGACTACAAGCGTAGTTTGAAAAGCAAAGAAGTATGTTAAACAGTTTTTGGAAAAAATCAAACTTTATATTTCAACATGATCTCCAGTGAAGCCAATAGGCTTGTTCCAGCGAATTTCCAATTTTTCATCCTACTGGGAAAAATAGATTTTGATGCAGTCATTGAGCCAAATCTTAAAGAAGCTGTGCAAGGAACAGGGTGAATAAGGAAGTCCAAGTCATTTAAATGGCAGAGTTGTGGGATGCCATGTTGTTTTCTTTTTGTAGATGGCTATTGGACATTACTATGCATCACATACAGCTGAAACTTTTTTAAATGAATAATATGTACAAAAATGTACCAAGCTTTTCCAACTACCTTCACATAAAAGGACAGAAAGCAATATCCTCAATTCTTTATAAAGGAGTCAAACTTATATGTTGTGACTTATAGTGGCTCTTTTCAGATACAGTCATTACAAATACGATAAAATTACATATAGAAACATTCTTAAAGAAAACTTTGAATAAAATAAATTATACCTTAGTTTTAATATCTTACAACATTGACTTTTAAGGAACATTGATACTTTACCTGTGGCACAAATTGCTGAGGATTAATAAATTGTGTTGGCTGTAGGAGAGGATGTTGAGTTGGTGAAATAGTTGTGTGGCCAGGGCCATTTGATCCTAATGGATGATGGTGATGATGGTGGTGGTGGTGATGGTGATGATGATGATGCAACAATGGTTGATAAGAATGGGGTGGAGGAAGATGAACATTACACGGGGGTAAAGGTGGAACCTGTAATAATTAAACATCACATAAATCATCAGAAAGGTAATCACTGATATAGTTAAAATATGACATTAGCTAGAAATTTCTTTGAACAAAATCAGCATTCATTATAATGACATACCATATGCAAGGCAAAATATTTTAAAGGGAAAGGGGATGGTTTTAGGAAAAAATATTTCACGCCTGATGATTTTTTTTGAAGGAATACAAAGTGCTTTCTAAAATAACTTGGGCAACCTTTTTTTTTTTTTTTTGTGAATTCATAAATGACCCTTTTGGTCTGAAACTTTTGTCGTAAGCCAGGGATTTTTTTTTGATGTTCTTTGTTTGTACAACCCCTGGCAAAAAGTATTGCATATTATGGGACGTTCTAACAACTTCGACATTCAAAAATTTTTTATGCAGCACAGGGACATCGGATCAACTTAAAAAAACAATAGTTTAGTTATCCATTCAAGCACTACATGTGTATAAATTTTGAGACAAAAATATTGAAACATAATAATGGAAAAAAATTATGAGCGAACATTACGTTGGAAATAAGTAATGCACACAGCTTTCACATGAAAGTGAGTATTGCATATCTTTAACAAAACGGTACTGAGGTCTCACTGTGATCTAAAATACACTTCGTGATTCACGAATTCACAGATCTGCAAAAATTTCAATGGAACAGAACTTACTTGCATCCGCGATTTTTTCGCACATACAAAAGGAAACAATCATTTTACTTTCTGTGAATGCGAAAGAAAACGACAGCCAATGCCTATTCTATGAATTAGGGGTATGTTACTATACTGTAGCGCAAATATGCATCAGGCGGTACTGTACTCTATTTTTACAAACATTTTTTATTTTAAGTGTAATAATTTAAGCTAACTTCTAAATGAAATTAAACTGTTTGGGAGTATGACTGGGGTCATATTTAGGGTTTCAACTATAGAAATAACCATACATTACCATTTTCAGTGACTATACCAAACGCCCGCAAATCTTCCTCATTCGCGACAGATTCTGGAATCTAACCTCGTGAATGTCCAAGGTCTGGCTGTAGATATATTCTAAGAGGTTTGTTCATGACAGAATGGTAAAGAAATTTTTTTAAATGCATTCGAATTTGTCAAATTGTAATCTGAGCTTTCTATGTAAACACATCATTTGATAGCATAGGCCGTCAAGTGGAATAGGCAGAGTCACAGAAGTTCTAAATTGGACAATCAGAGAAAGGTGGGATTATGCGATTGATCATACCTGGTTTAAGTCTTACTTATAGAGCATTTTATAACAATTTTACTTTTATTCGGTAACCAAATTATGTTGTGTACAGTATTGCTGCACTTTAAACAAAAAGCATGAATAAATGTACAAATTAAAACATTCATACAGTTCAGATTTTCGATTCATTTAAGAATTTACAGTTGAGAAATGTTTTACAAGCCCTTTTGCATAATTGTTGTTTAGAGGGATAATTCCCACCTAAAAAAGCAGTTCCACATGTAAAAAGGATATTAATCTCTAAAAAATGTAATATCCCTATGAACGGAAAAAAAAAAGTTTCTATGTTAGTGAAATTTTATTATAGAAATAAAAACTAATATTTTTTCATAAACATTGCATCACTGGCAATACTTTAATCTCACACATGCACTGTGTATATACAGTGCCCCCCCCCCCCCCCACAAAAAAATTCATACCCATTTTTGTGAAAAATTTTAAGCCTTCTTCTCTAGTATATATATATACACGGCGTATGTATAAAGAGTATCGGAGCTTTATTTTTCCTGCCAAAACTAATGAATGGCAGGTTTTCATCATCCGCATGTGTGCAGTTGGTCACGTATGCAGAGCTCATGAGTTGCTGCCTGGCATTGTGAGAGTGAGTGAGTTTAGTACACACCTGTCGGTTTTTCGATTTTCTCGAAAGGCCAAACTACTAACAAAGAGTATACTATCTGACGGTGATGCTTTACGACGGAAACGACCCGACCTTTGGGCAACAGGAACTTGTTCACTCCATCACAACAATGCACCCACCCATTTATCGCATCTGATTCTCAGAAGTTCCTAGCCAAAAACAGCACTCCTTTGCTCCATCAGCCTCCTTACATGGCTCCATGCGACTTTTGGCTGTTCCCCAAGTTCAAAATGCCACTGTAAGGAACCCCATTTCAGTCATGAGAAGACATTATGCAGAAAACGATGGTGGAGCTATCCACCATTCCCAAACAGGCCTTTCAAAGATGCTTCCAACAATGGCAGGAGCGGTGGGAGAAGGGTGTGCAATACCAAGGAGAATACTATGAAGGAGATTAATGTTTAAATCCTATAGGTGAATAACTTTAGTTTTCCTGGTCAAAGGTCCGATACTTTTTGTACACACCTCATATACACACAATGATCTGTGAATATTAAACACTTAATAAAACAACTTACTTATTGAATTGACATTATTTACATTGAAAATTGCCTTTTTTTTGAATTTTTAAAAATTTCAACTTTATTAAAAATTTAGTGAAGCTACTGTTTCAGATCAAAATAATTTTGTAAAGATCCAGTTTCCATTTAAAATGATTTGTGAATGTACCCTTAAATGGTACCAACTTGATCCTGATAGACCCCTGATTAGATCATTATTTATGAGATTTATGCGGTTTTTTTGGGGGGGTTGTTTTTTTTCCCCCCCATCGAACAACAACGCTATTTTGTTATTTTCAATACATGTAGTTTTATGTACCTTTTAGCGAACACGTAATATACAGGGGGGCTTTCTATTTTTAAATTAATAAAATACTAGCGATTACATGTTAATAATTTTAACGTCTGCTGTTTTTCAAGCAGTGTTAATTTTTATATGTATATGCCAGATCTCTCCTCTTGCAGTTTGAGACCGTTTAACGTCTTGAAATAATGATTATAACAAATAAAAATAAAAAAAAATCAAGTAGAGTTCATTTTACATTTTGGTCTTTGCTTCTGACATTTGATTACCATATAAAATGTACGATTTAATCTATTTATGAATATAGATTTTTGGAGTGAATGACTTGAATAATCGGTAGGTAATAGATTTCAAAGTCTATAAAATAAATATGTAAATAAATAAATAAATAAATACAGTTTGAGAAGTTCATCGTAACGAAATTCTAATGCTTTAAGACTAATACTGGTAATCTGCAGTATTGGAATTAATATAAGTTGCACAATACATATGTATGAAAAAGTTATATAGTTATTCAGAACAGCTGCATTAAAAATGAAAATTCCAAATGAATTTATGAATGCTCCAAAAAATTCTATTACAAATCCTTAAAACAAACTAAATACAAAGTTACAATTAAACTTTCCCTACTTAACAGTCTCTTTGTGGAAAACGAGTAATCGCATGAACAGGAACTGAAATGTGAACTGACATGAGAAAGAGAAATAATGAATGATCAATTCCATTGAAACTCTTAACGTTGAAAGAAAGAATCCAAGAGTGATATAGTAAAACTAACAAACCCAACCTGTTTCAGCATCACATGATCCATCGGAGATGATAGCACCTATAAAGGGAAAATTTACAAGTCAACAGCTTTTAGCTATATATTTTATCTTGTCAATTTTCCCTTTGTAAACTATTGCCTCCGATGATGGTATAAAAAATTAATTTTACCGTATCACTCTTGGATCCTTTATTTAAGTATCAATTACTGTTATACTAATCAACAATGGAAATTATATTTTTAATGCATTGCAGCATCATACAATATGCCTAGTTTTTATGGATGCAGCATCCATCAAACAACAAAGTGTTCAGGAAATGGCACCCATCAGTGTCCAGGACAGTCTGAAAGCATAGAATAGAATACTACTAAGCTGCATGAAGCCTCTCCATGCCTGAAAGTTCCCTCATACACTCATCTTTCAGGCAGCTTCACAACTAACAGAAATGATGAACTATGCGGATCTTGTTTTGTTGCCCATAATCGGACATTATTCCTACAGAGTTTGGTACCTGTACTCTAAATACTTTCCTGTCTATAGTGGGTTAAACAAGCAAAGTTTAATTATAACCATCTTGTACTTAAAATATTACAGTACAACTATAAAAAAAAAAAAAGAAAATTTAAAAAATAAATTTTTATAATAATGTTATTTACTTGGCATGATGAAAATTGAATGCCTGTGCAATTATGAACACCAGACATATTACATGGAGGCATGTGTGGTGTTGTACACATCGGCAATGGAGGACCAGAATAAAGAGGAAGATTATGCGGTGAAAGAGCTAATGGAATGGATACTGGAACCTAAAATACATTAAAAAAACATGTGGTAAAAAAAATTGCCGTAATTCACAAAAATAATTCAAAAGCTTTAAACTTGTTTGTATAACAATCAAATTAAATTTGACAAAAGGCTTTAAAAAAAAAAATGCATCTCGTTAAATTAAGTATTGACAGAAAAATTTTTGCAATTATCTATTGTAGAGATATTTAACAGTGTTCTTCAAAATAAATCAGGAATTCTAACAAGAAAAGATAAGGAAATCTGATGCAGAACTGCCAATATAGGTGAGAAAACCTCTTACCAAAAACATCAAATCCGACTTGCACATTGGAACACATGCTCGTATAACATTGTGGGTGGAGAATGGCTAAATGAAGAGAACTTTGGACTCAAGAGTAATAACCGGGCGTCAAATTATAAACGTGTCTATTAATGAAATTCTGGGAAAATTATCACAGCTACATTCAATTATTGTTGATATCGTGAAGAAATGGAACACGCATGCTACACTTGCGATAACAGGGTGTCCAGCGAGTTATTCAAAAAAAATTCCCGTATAATTCCCGTATATTTCCCGTACTTTCTCAAAAATTTCACGTATATTTTTCACCATAAGCAGCAGGGAAAAAAATCTATCTTGATAGAATAATGACTGAAGAAGAGAGACGGTAACCTAAAAACTGTGATTATGAAAAAGTCTACTTACAATTATGAAGTCTTCCAATGAAGTTTCCAACAAACTGAAATTGTTACGATCAACACGTTTATATATATCCCAGACATACAAATAAAGCACCAATAAGAGGCCAGCACAATTTTTTTTTTAATTTCCCGGATTTTTTGAATTTTTCCCGTATAATTCCCGAATATTTCCCGGTACCGAAGAATTCCCGTATAATTCCCGTACTTCCCGGAATTCCCGGATCGCTGGACACCCTGGATAATCACAAAACTCACTGAACGTGACTGAAACACAAGATTCATAAAAACCAAAAGAAACCACTCAAGATCATCAAGAAGGGGTTCCAACAGGAATCAGTGTGCATTACAATATTTTGCTGAAGGAACTATATGCACTCTGAATTCACGATGTTTATACTCTGTCCAACGAAAGAAAAACTGGGCGTGTCTAATTAAATTTCCGATTTCAATTGTTAAACATTGTTGCTAAGTAAAATTAACAATTGCTAACAATTGAAATCGGAAATTTAACTGGACACGCCCAGTTTTTCTTTCGCAGGCTAGAGTATAGCTGCACACAATCAAAATCTCAAACAACAAGGCTGCTAGACTCCAATGGTGTTTGTATACAGATGTTAGACTGTCGAAAAGTGAATAAACATTTTGTGGAGACGAATCATGTTACATTCTGTTTCAGCTGGATAAGCATTTTTGGATAAGGTGAATGCCTTTACCTGCATCATTCTAACTGTGAAACTGATGGTGGTGGAGTCTTGGGTGTCGGAAGGTTTTCAATGCTTGGCTTAGGATGGCTGCAAGTGGTTGAAGGCAATTTGAACTCTGAAGCCTGCAAGGACATTTTGGGCAATTGGGAGCTTCCTATGCTCTGTGAATTTATTTGGTAATGAGGATTGTTATTTTCAGGAAAATAATGCACAATGCCATGTTTCGTTTTTTTTCAGGCCATGACCTGCACGGAGCCCTGACCTTAACCCAATTGAACATTTATGGCACAAGTTGAAGCATTGAGTGAGGGCCAGAGAGTGGTATCTAAAATTCATTGCTGACATGGTTAAGTTTTTGCAGCAAGAATGGACTCCATTACCAGAAGCTGTTTCTTGTAACCTTATAGACAGCATGACAATTTCAGCTTGCAGTGGTCAGCAAAGGTATTAAAATAAAATATAGAATATATCCAAAGTCTTCATCCGAATTCAAAATGCTATACACTATCGATTGCAGGTAAATGAAGTACATTTCACTGAAAAGAGGGGATCATCAAGTTTTGTGTCACTGGCATGGGAAGTCTCCCGGGCACGTCTGGAAGACTATGTGAGCTCTCATAAGTTGTAGGGATGGACACAAAAGTTGTGAAAATATGGTTAAAGGCTCCTCCTGTAATTACAATCTGACAGTGATGATTTTCTATTCCAAGAAGATGGAACATCACCATACTGGGTCTTAGAAGTCAGAAGATTCCATATGAGGAGATTCCTAATCGTTGGATTGGGCACACAGGGGCTCAAGATTTGGCACTTCAAACATGGCCAACTTGTTCCCCTGACCTGACTTTTTTTTTTTTTGTGGGGCTTTGTTAAGGATCACATTTATGTGCCTCTCCTAACAAATGAGCAAATTTGGACAAGCTCAAAACTCGAATCACAGCTCAAAACTTGAATCATATATGAAATGACACCAAGCATGATTTAGCAATTAGGGGAGTAATTTGAATATCAAGTGGACCTTTGCCATGCAGCGGTAGTCACATTGACCTTTTATAAAGTACCATATCAAAACAGAATATATTCCAGCTATTTTGCAATTGTATCCACTTTTATTTGTAGATTAAATACAGGATGAGTCAAAAGTCCTTGTAGACCTTCATAATGCGAAACCTGAAGGGAAAAAGTGAAAAGTTATGGCAACTAATGATGGGTGCCCAAGGACTTTTGACTCACTCTGTATATATAGAATTCTGAAATAGGATGAAGACTTAATACATTGTGAATCAGTTTTCTTGTGCCCGTGTATTGTCTGTTCCATTATTGTAGGGCAGTTTCACTGCCACAATTATATGAAAATGTCTTTTATATTTAGGAGTTTTATTACTATGATAACCACCAAGTCTATGCAATATCTTGTTTAAGACCTACAATTCCTGCCTATAGGGCAATCCGAATTCACAATGCAAATTTTGTGAGACTATAGTTTTTAACTAATACTTGAACTAAATAGGCTGCAACAGAGTGTAACAACACAGAAAGACTGTATAGTTTTGTTAACAACAGTTCATGCAGCATCTTTCATAATGGCAGAATAATGTTTGTCCTTAGAAAAATATGCACAATCTATAAAGTTATCTTCACTAGCCAATAATGTTACACAGGTGTACAACAAATGTTAGTAAAAGTTTGGACCACCAAGTATTGGATCTTTCCGTTCGCCGCATACATACAAGATGAAACTGGAAAGTTCAGTGAATCACCCCTTACTGTGATAATGGAACTGTCCTACTCGTGGCGATGTGCAAAGCGTTCTTCTCTATCTCAGCTAACATAGGCAAACATGTTACGTTCGCGCAGCAGTGTTTAGAGCTTACAGTCATGCAGCAATGTTTAGAGTGCAGTGTGTTTATCACAGATAATGGAACGGAGAATCAATATGAAATACAGTTTTAAATTGGATAAAACCGCAAAAGAAACACAAAATGTTAAAGACAGTGTATGGTGAAGATGCTGAGAGTCGAAAATGTGTGTATGAGTGGTTTAAGCGTTTCTGCAAAAGACAAGAAACCTTTGAAGACGAACAAGATGTGGAAGGCCGGCCACCAGCACTACATCGCACAATATCAAACTAGTTCGTGAAATCAACAATGAAAGGACACAGATTTCTCGACGTTCCGGATATTCAAGTGTCTGTGACACAGGAGCTTCAAGAAGTACCGATGTCAAAAGTGTATTGTGGCCAGGGGGGCTTACTTTGAAGGATCTGTCCGTGCTTGTTTTTCAAAGTCATTCACCAAATTTTAGTCTTGCCTTGTAGATCATAGATATGGTTGAACATTTTTAAATTTTTACAAAAGAAAACAAAAAGGGACAATACTAATTTTAAAATTTAGAGGCTATTATTAAAACCATCATTTAGGTACCATACCTGACTAACACTAGCCAATAATGATTGTTGACCAGGTGAAGGATTTCCTTGCCCTGTTGATACTGGAGATGTCTGATGGCCAAGATTATGAAAGGCAAGGTGATGAGGAGTTGGTGGCTGTATAGAAGGTTGAAATGGTCTCTGTTCTGGAGAATGAGATGGCCATGGTGGCAATAGTTCACGACATTTGTTTCCATGGCGCATGGGAGGACTAGAGACGGGAAAAATAAGAAATGTTTACTAAACTCAGTTTAATCCACAGAGTTTCGGCTACAACAATAAAAATAAATATAATTGAAAACTACAATTACATAAATAGAAGCATCATTCATAACTGGTAGCAGGATTTTGTAATAAGCCTGCGTGTGCAGAGTTCAATAAGCATAGAGTAGATAAAAATACCGGACTTTCCATACGAAGAAATATAACAACAAAAAAAAAAAATATCATTTCAAGATATTAAATAAAATCAAAAAAAATTACCTTTCCTATAACTGTGTACTGTCCATTCCATTATTATAGAGTAGTGTACTAAAATACACTACTGTTTATAAAAATCGCAACACCCTGATGGAATGGTCTAATCCATATGCAATTTGCAATATTTGCATACAATGGGTCAGAGTATAAATGATTAGTTTTTCAGAGTAATTGCTTGAAAGAACACCATGCCTCGACGATGACGAAGGGTACCATATCAACAGCTTTGAAAGAGGACGCATAATTGGTCTGCGTGAAGCGGGATGGTCGTATCGTGACATTGCTGCTCGTGTAGGACATAATGCAACGACAATTATGCGTGCATGGAGGCACTGGAGGGAAGAGAACAGGGCACACCGAAGACCAGGCTCAGGAAGACCCAGCACGACGACACCGCGAGATGACAGACACCTCTATCGCATGTGTGTAGCAGATCGTACAGCCACTTCCACAGTGTTAGCACAACAGTGGAGTGCTACAATAGGCAGGACAATGTCTGCCAGCACTGTACGACGCCGTTTGATTTTCAGAGGATTGATGGCACGAGTACCATTGTTGCGGATTCCTTTGACTCAAAACCACCGGCGCCTCAGGTTGCAATGGGCCCATCAACACCAACAGTGGCAAGCTGAATGGCAACAAGTTGTGTTTTCGGATGAGTCAAGGTTTAACTTGCAGCACCATGACGGCAGGATACAAGTCAGAAGACATCGTGGCGAGCGCGACCTGCCAGAATGCATCCTGCAGCGTCATTCAGGACAAACGCCAGGGGTGATGGTGTGGGGTGCAATCAGTTACCCTGGCCGTTCCCGTCTGATCAGAATCCATGGCAATCTGAACAGTGACCGGTACATCAGGGAAGTTGTGCAACCCGAGGTCATCCCCTTCCTGCAGAACCTTCCAGGCGCTGTATTCCAACAGGACAATGCCCGACCGCATGTGGCCAGAAATGTCCTCGCCTTTTTCCAAGCACATCAGATGCCCTTGTTCCCCTGGCCTGCTCGTTCACCAGACATGTCCCCAATCGAACATGTGTGGGACAGGGTTGCTCATCGATTGGCTCGTCAGATTCCTGCAGCAGCAACTGTGGATGAACTGTATACCCGTGTAGACAGAGCATGGCAGGACATTCCCCAGGCCCTTATTCAGAGCTTGTTTGACTCAATGCCACGACGTTTAGAGGCTGTAATTGCATCCCATGGTGGTTTCACCTGATACTAAAGTGACAATAAAACGCATTGTATTGACCTGAAAATCTAATGGTTTCTTTTCTGACCCATGATATACAAATGCTCCAAATTTAATGCAGATTGGGTTATTCCATCAGGGTGTTGCGATTTTTATAAACAGTAGTGTACGTATTTATTAATTTTTTTTTTTAATTATGCTAACTATCGTTAACAGAAGTCTTGTTTTTGTCAAATTTTCAATTTTCAAAAATTAAAATTCTGCCCTGCTGTATATTTAATAATCTATTGGTCTCATTAATTTCCATTTTTATTATATCATCAGCATGATGTCATCCCATTTTTAATTTCATTTTTTGTATATTATTTGAAATTATTACTAATAGATTCATTCCATCAACAAGATATTGTATAATATAGGGATGGGCACACTTGAGGTCCATGAGAGATGCATTCTGGGTTTTCATATATTTATAATGGGTCACACCATAGTTACATACCATTAAATACACAGATTTAACAAAATTCAGTGGGGGGGTGGGGGTGGATGTAACATCACATCGTTGCAATCTCAGTTTCATTAAATTCTATATGTAGTCAAAAGTCTGTACCCCCTTCCCCCCAAACAATTTCAAAATGCATGGAGATAAATCTGTGCAGGGACCATATAGGTAGTTAGATAGGAGCTAAACAATGGGGAGGAAAAAAACAAACTAAAACTGATTTAAATTTTCAATGGGAATTACACTTTACTCTATGAAGCACTGGTATGATATATTTATTCCCCAAGCAGATGACTGATCCATTTGTCAACACAGTCTCTCTCTCTCTCTCTCTCTCTCTCTCTCTCTCTCTCAGTAGCTCAGATGATGGCATAGCCGAAATAATCATCAGCTCATAAACGAAACTTAGTACAGTGCATCAATCTCGCACAAATCGTTTTCTCGAATCAGTAGTTTCCTTTGTTTCTTTCTCAAGATCTGGAACATTAAAATAATTTTTTTTTTTCTTTTTTTACCTGCAAAGAATTGGTTTTGCACTGATCATTTTCCTGCATCCATCATTGGGAAAACTCATGCAAAATATACCCCCCCCCTCCCCAAACCACATCTATTTCCTTATTATTTATTTCTCTACTACATAACCCACCCACTTCACATGCACTCACCCAGCCTTGTAAGGTTAGGTTGGTTAATAACCCATTTGCACTAGCATACTGAATCTGGATTGGTAGCTTGTACTAGACTTTCCAAATACCGGCAAGCAGAATCAGTGCATTGATCCGGGTCTTGAGGGAGCAGCTTTTGCACCACATGGATCTTTAAAATGAATAACAGAACCTTTCATACCGTAGACCATGGGTGAGACAAGCCACGTGAACTGCTTGAGCAAAACCTTTATTTGGAGTCCGGGACTATACATCATAAATAAAAAAAAAATACCAAGCATGGAACTGAGGTAGTCAGAATACTTTAAAATCATAAATGCTCAATGTAATCCTAGAGCAACTCAGCATCTAAAAAAAGTACTCCGCACCTGCGCACAACTGACTTACGACGTTAAGAGCGTTGACTTTTCCTTGAAGCTGAAGGTCAGCTTTCGCATTCGGTGGGATAAAAATGACTTAAATTTTTCGAATTCCATTTAAGTGTGAACGCTAGCAATCTGGATTCGAACTAAATTGACAGTCCCGAAACTCGATTCATCGAATCCTGTTTGAAGAATTTAGTCGATGCTGCTAATGTACATTCGTTTCTTTTCACAAATTGGCATCCAAGAAATCTATCAAATCGTGATTCGAAGAAGAACCCAAACTTTAAGAAAACTTGGATTAAAAAAAAAAAAAAATTGTTCACAATCCCTTGCAGTTGTAAAAGTGGGTCGAGATTACAGTACGGGTTTGGTAACTGTATTAATAACGTTGAAGTGCGAATGCTTTGTGGACACAAAAAAGTTCAATTCGTTCATATCTAGATTGACACGATCTAGTTCTGTAGTGCAAATTGAGTATTAGGTTATTTGCCTTGAGCCACAGAAAGCCAATTTTGGCTTCCTATGAGAATTAACATAGGTTGCGCACAGCTTGAAATTTAAAACAAAATAACGTTAAAACTTTTGACATTTTATCGCCAATAGTTTTTAATATAATTGAGAAACCCTCCTTTAAATTATCTGTTTGATATTACGTACATGCAATTATTAGAAATTTAATAAAGTTTATTTAAAACAAAAGAAAGGAAAATTAATATCAGCGTATCATGTAATATGTATTGCAATTTTCACTATCAATAATATGCAATTAAATAAAGAAATTACTACTACCATTTTCCCAATTGGTTGCCATATTGGTAAATAAATTTCCATAAATAACTAACAGTGGAGTCATTGTATGGCTATGCCGCTCAAATTTTTTCTTAATGGTAGCTTTAGGTGAGTAACGCATTTCAATTTGGTGTGAAATTGAGATACAGGTTCAGATGTTCTCTTGCAAAGTAAATAAGATTATGACTATAGAATATTCAAAACGTAGCTTAATTGGGGAGGCCGTGGCCTAGGGGGCTTTCGCAGAGCAAGCCAGTTCTGCGAAGTTAAGCATCGCCTAGCACGGCTAGTCACTGGATGGGCGACCATTAGTGACGCGAGATCTTACCCGCCCCCTATGCTTCGGAGGGCACGTTAAACCGTGGGTCCCGGTTGCTACTACCACCTCGTAGCAGTCATTAACTTAGCACTGGCAATGCAGAAAGGAGAAAGGCCCCTACTGCGTAATAGACTTGCCTCAAGAAAACTCGTTCATCATGAATGAGTCATGACGTTCGGCACCAAACAAAACGACCAAAGAAGGAATATAGAAAATTAATTTGGAATGGAGATAGCATTGATTAAATATACAGTAGAACCTCGTTTTTACGAACTCGCATTTTACGAAATTCCGGATTTTACGAAGTAATTCTGAAATCCCGACCCCCTCCTGTTAATTTCCATATAATAAACTTTAAGTTTTACGACGAAATTTTTTACGACGAAATTCGAATTTTACGAACTTAAAAGTTGTAATTGGTAGTAAAAAATTTTACTAAAAAAGTGAAAATTTTTTGCGTGAGCGGCCTGGTTGCATTTTTTCGTCTGGTTGCATTTTGTTCATTTGGCATATGTTATCGCCGTCGTGATCGATGATTAACTGGATTAGTTTCCGCCGTCACCAACAAAGGGCGCCAAAGGTAATGCAAACTAGAGAACCTAGAAAGAGAAAGAGCTTTCTTTTTCTAGGCTCTCTATGTAATCGAAAGTGAAACTGAACTTGCAGTCTAGGCCTATTGCAGTCACCTGAAGATGATGATAGCGAATTTGAAGGATTTGAAGAGTGGGAAATCCTGAAAAGTAAGCTGAATTTTCAATATAAATTCTCCGAGTTTGTTAATATTGATGCGGGAGTTTTAACTTCTCCGATGTTAAACAATAACGAAATTTGCGATCTTATCAAAGATGGCGGCGAAGAAGAACATGAAGATGACAATGAAGAGAAATTGGAAAATACGACATTCAAAGCAACATCCTCACAAATTAAAAGCTCCTTAGAAACTCTAAAAAACCATCTGTATGCAACTAATAAATGTACCAGACGATATTTCTGACAGTTTTTGAATTTTCAAACTACTTAAATAATGATATAAGTTCAAATATGCATCAGACAATTCCTAAATATTTTCAAAACTCGAATACTTAATCAGTGTATAAGCCTATTTGTATTAAAAATACTGCCTATTAAAAATTCAGTGCCTATTTAAGTGGTTTTTTTTGGCGGGGTTTGTTTTTTACGAAGTTCGGATTTTACGAATAAATATTATTGGTCCCCTGAAATTCGTAAAAACGAGGTTCTACTGTAGTGACAATGACAACTAGAAAATGACAATCTCATGCTATGCCATTTCATGAACTTTGCTGTCAAATTCAAAATGGTGGTCAAAAAATACTTCTCCATTACAGTTACTTCACAAGCAACCAGAAAAAAGGAAACCAAAAACAGGATACCAATTGAGCAACCAAGCAGGAAATGAGTCAGCTTCGTGCCTACTTCCTCGAAATGGACGTGAAAGATATCATTGTACTGGCTTTATGCATAGAGAATAAATAGAAAAATAAGAAAATGAAATATTGGTACAGTCCCTACCGCTAAACATCACAGTAAAGGGATGTTTCAAATGTTTTAGTTTTTATTCAGTGATTTCAGAAAGTAAGAAAATTAATTTTTCAATTCTGTTAGAACGTCCGCTACATTCGGATGACAACCCAAACTGTTCTCCTCTTTTCTATTTCTAGGATAAACAGAAATCCATCGAATTTTGCTTTGATTTTTATTTTAAAAAATATTTTTTTTATACAATTCTAGTTCGTAATTTGATACAGAATCGTCACTGGTGGCCAGACACTTGAATAGCAAATGGATTGTCATTCACGATCTCGTGCTGCCAGAAATATGCAATTCCGACCACTGAGTCATCGTGTAAAAAAAATATTCACTTTACAGTCTCTACAATCTGTATAATTTTGACTCTGAAGGTTTGATACAGATTATATACTCTGTATACATTATATGGAGGAAACTGTTAAAAAAAAATAAATTATAAACTGGAAAAAAAATAAAAAAAGGATATTTCAAATGGCTTAACAGATAATAAAAGCCTTGTCAGATAATCAAAATTAAATTTTTAACAGCTCTAAAAATCAAAAGGAAAAAACCTTTAATCCACATGAAGAAAAATCCTCAATTCATAGTAACAAATTTTGCCATTTTTCTTTAAGAATTTCATTCATAAATTCGCACAAGAGCATAAAATGGCAAACGTTCTCTCCTCCCCCAACAAAGACATTTGGCCCAATGTGTTTCCACTTTTTGAAGCAGACCTGGAATCCTTCTTATGGAATTAGTTTTACTTAATTCCCTCTGAATTTTTCTAGATCACCCTGTCAAATTTCTTCTCTTACAACACTGCCTTCAGTTTGGGGAACAAGAAAAGTCTGCTGGAGCCAGGTCAGGAGAGTGTGCGGGATGAGGAAACACAGTCATTCCATGTTTGGACAAAAGACAATGAACTAAAACAATGCTGAGTGAGCTGGCACCTTGTCATGATGGAAAAACAGTTCTGATTGCAACAAAGTCTGGTCTTTTCTTCCTCATATTTCCTCCGAGGCATTTCAGAGCTTACAGATAGTAACTCTGGTTCACTATCTGATCAGATGGAAGGGGAACTTCATGATGGATAGTGGCATTAAAAAACACAGTAAGCATGACTGACATTGGTTTGAACCTGGCTTGTTTTTTTCCAAAAGCAGATTTTCACCAATCTGTTGAGAAGTCTGAACTTTGTTTCAATCTCACAGCTATATACTATAGCGTGCCTTTTTGACCCTCTGCCTGCTCTTTAAGCGGAGCTTAATTTTTTTTTATAATCAAAATATTTCTTCCAACTTTTGAATTTTTACTAACTTAATTTTACGTATTTTTTAATTTTTGCCACCACGATTGTTGTAATCTTTTTTTTTCCATTCTTTTGTCATTGTTGGCTTTTAGCTTTCGTCGCGTTGGTCGCACTCGCTCGTGCCACGTGCATTCCTTTCTTTTTTTGCTGCTGTCATTTTTCTGGCGAGTTAGTCAGTCTGGCCTCGGTCTTGGCCTCGTCGACTCTGCTCTTTAGGAAGCTAATTCTTCCTTATTCCATTCGTTATGGCCTGAGGCACTCAGCCTAAATTTTCAACTTTGGGAAGCTTAGCCCACTATTTGTTCTGGGCTGCTGACCGGCTGGAGTTATGACGTCTTCTAGCTGGTTTGGACTCAATTTGCCATCCGTTGGATCTGTTTTCAAATCATCTGTAACTTCATAGACTTGCCACCTCTTGTCCGTTTGTTTTTCGACAAACTGTCGCTGCTTCATCGGTTGGACTTTGTTGTGCTGGTTTTGGAGGCGTCTCCTTTTCTTGCGGTATGTGGATAGCTTTTGTTGGGTCATTTGCGTGTGGCGATTATGGATATCGACCAAGGCATGGACGCCTTTCTTCGGTACCCTTCCAAGCTTCAATTTACTTCTGCCATTTGCAGCCAACTAGTGTGTAGTTTGGGTTGGCGTTTGGGTTTTTAGGTTGTCACCTGCCTTTTCAGTCCGAGTTCCTGTTTCCAACCGATGAAGTCTGCTTAGTTTATTTCTCAGACCGCTTCGAACTTTACTAGATGGGTCTTCGTTGTGACCTCTCTCTTCTTCAGAACTTAGTTTCTCCATCAGTGGACGTTTAAGAACTTTGGTTGGCTTTGTCGTCGTATTACCTTGCCGTGTCTCCTTGTTTAGACTTTTCAGAACTTTCACCTTAAGCTTCCTTCAACTTTCTTCAAGCTTCTGGCCATCGGAGCTTTTATTCAGTTCCTCAGAACTATGCAAGCATTAGTTAGGGTTGATTTGTCCCCCTTTGCTGACTTTATGTGCCTCTTCAATGTCTGAATTATCGCACCATATCACCATTTTGCAATTAATTCTTTATGCTTTAAGTTTATTTTTCCTTAAGATCTTGTGTTTCTATGAATATTGAAGTGTATGTTTAGTTACCGAATATTTTTTTGTATTTTTCTTTTTTTATTGTTTTTCTCTTTTTCAGGACCTTCTTTTTTGTCTGAGTATCCGTTTCCGTGTCCGTCCTATGTGTGCGTGTGCTTCGAGCTTGTCTGCCATATCACGTCTTTAGTTGTGTCGTTTTTTTTTTTTTCTTCGTTCCCTCCGAGGTCCTTGGTATTCTGCTTATTTAATCTTTTGCTTGTTTTTATTTAATCCATTTATATATTATTTTTTTTGTTTTCAACTTTTCATCATCTTTCTTTTCAAATTAGATTTTTTTCCATTTCCAAATGTATATACGTAATGCCCTGCTTCCCGATCGGCTAGCTTTGCCCAAGACGTTTTAGGATCTAATGAGTTTCGGACTGCGTCATGAACGGTATCACTTGGATTCACCCTCACCCGAATGGCGGCTGCGATGGTTACACAGCAGTTTCGTCGACCCGGTTTGTTCGTCTCGTTGTCCGATTGTCTTCGCTGATACGGTTGCCCTCTTGGATCGGTGGGTTTGTTGTTACTTGTCCGTTTGGGAAAAATTTCATTCTTGGCATTACTCTTTTATTGTAATAAAAGAAATATTTGTTTGGAACTTGTTAGTTCTCTTTCTCATTATTTTTAAATATTTACTGCAGGGGTTAAATCTTAGTAGGGTTTTATTTCTGCATTATTTCCTTTCAGGAAATTTAGGGATTGTTAACTATTTACTTAAAAATACTTTTCCCACTAAAAGTAGTTTCTGAATTTTACCCAAATAAAATTAGACTTATTCTATCCTTAATTAATTCTTAAAAGGGGACTTTATTAACAATTTCAAGGGTCTTTGTTTTCTAGTGGTTGTGGTGCGGTCCTAACTTAGAAGGGGAAGGGGTTAATTATTTAGAGGAGGTATCACTTCCTTTAAATAATGGCTGGGCGTGTCGGAAATTGAAGCACGCTACAATACCTATGTTTCATAACCCATAATCAAGCAATTCCCAATCTTTTTTGAACCGATTGAACCATTACAACACTGGATGTGACTCAAGGATACATTACACTGGAGGCTTGTTGAAGTATCTGATAAGGTTCTGTAAATGTTTCCCCAATTTGCAAAATCATTCATAGTGTAAATTAAATAACACAAAACACTTGGGAGAGCACTTTACGTAAAGAATATGCATAAGCTACATATCAGCAATCCAACAACGGGTATTTATTCATTAGGTTAATGAGAAGAAAGCACATTTGCCCATACATTTATGGACACCCTGAAAAAAACAAACATATCTCGTGAATCATGTCAACAGAAAATGACATCACTGAGACAAAGCTTACTTCTGTTCAAGACATTTGCCCACGTTAATGTATCGTAGCTTATATACTAGTCAGCTGATTTTCCATAACGGATAGCAGCTATTTCGAGTTACTCTCACCTGCAGCAAAGAAACGTTATTTAGAGAAGCTATTGTTTGAAAGGAACGAACGTTCCGATCCCCTAAACAAAATGAGTGAGCGCCTTTTCAAGGACGATATTTAAGCATGGCCACTAAATAACTCAAATCACGCTTTACCTGATATGAAGTGCAGAGAAAATAAGCTACTGATAGCAGATGGTTGCCAACTTTATCGGCTAAGAGGATCTATCCAGGCTAAAGATAAGGCTCATTTTTAGGAATAATATACAATTTTATCTTAGATTAATTATTTGTCCGTCTTATCTTGGAGTACCTGAATGCTACACAGCTGGCTCCACATTCTTTAAAAAGGGACTGTTTTATATTAGTCTAGTTTTAAACTCCTACTCACAAATGGTTGTCTATTGAAACAAACATTCTTCTCAGCTTCTGGTTTGAACCAGGAAGTTTGCTTTGTCCCACAGTGATCTACAGCACCCTCGGTCTAAGCTTTACATTTCAGGGTGTCCATACATTTTTTTGAACAGACCTTGTATACATCAAATGTTCTTAAAATGAGAAATAGTCTTATTCCTTTTTATTTTTCAGTTGAACTGTTCACATACATGACATTTGAAATAACATACTCAAGAAAAAAAAAAAAAATAATCGGCAATTCAAAAAACATGCTAAGAACTCTTAAGGAAGGTTTAAAACATCATTTAAGGAAGAAGGATTACCTTCGCCTATTTCGAGGAGTGGCACATCGTTCAGTTGGGATCATCCTACGTTGGGCTTGAATTCTGCGTCTTCCTAAGTTTCTATCCGGTCCTAGGGGATCCCAGAGATAACTGGCTGGAGGAGAAGGAGAACTTGCCAAGTCCATCACGTTATGGGATGTTAGAGAAACACGTCTTCTTTTACGACTGGGGCTTTCACTCTTAAGACACGGAAGAAATAAAATTTACCCAATGATTATTTCACAATATAAATTATATATATATATTATATTATATTAATAGCAGTACAATTTGAAACAGTATTATATGAATAAAGTTTTTCCTTGCTAACAGCATTACAGAGTGGTCAAAAAGTCTGTACCCTTCCTCAATTACTTGATAACTAATGTAGAATTTAAAAAGCTTCCTGTTTAAAAATAGGAAATCTTGGGTGGGCTATCTATTGGTGACTTTCTGATTACCTAATTATGCAAATTAAGGCGTATAAATTGAACTGTAACAGACCGGGAACAATTTTTTTTCATATTCAATTAAAAACGCACAAAAAAAACATCCTTCATGATCGAATAAATAAATCACTAACAAATGAAACTGAAACATATCTATATATTTGGATGCCTATCCTGATAAAGCAGCACTGTTAACAACAGCACCATATCACAAGATCATGGCAATCATTTCCTTAACTGTGCACATTGTACTGCACAATGTAATTGCACATGTGTGAATGTGACACATTGAACAGTAAGATTGTCCTGTTATGAAACCTTAGAAAATTATGTACAAGTTAATGGATACATGTATATGATATGATTTGAATATAGAAATGTTTCAATTTCATTTCTAAGTTATCTGTTCATCCGATGAGTTTTTTTTTTGTTTTTTTTTTAATGTGTTCATAATTGAATACGAAACAAGTGACAGATGTCAGGTCAGTTGGCAGCTCACATATGCCCGGCAAAATTAAGTTAAAATTATAATTGTGATTTTTGTAAGATCCGTTTTGTTTTGTTCAAGTTAATTAAGTCAGTTTTCTTAATTAATGCATTTTATTTTACTTCTTTTGTTAACTTTGTTGTAGCGAGTGATCGCTGTCGCGTTATGGCGACGCCGCAACGTTCGCTATTGTTGACGACAGCTGATATTGTCGTTTTAGTGGATTTCTAAGATAACATCAGCCTCTCAAAGAGGCATTGTTGTCTCGGCACCATTGTTCAACAATGTGTTGATAAGAGCCCTTAGATGATTTTTGAGCGTGTTGTTCTGAAGTTGTCATTGTGTGAGGCAGCGGATTTTTTTTTTTTTTTTTTTTTGATGACAAGCCATGTTTAAGCAATGGCGATGTTCGATCTCTAGCCCTAATGGACTTTCGCCGATGCTAATTAATTTAATAAAAAGTTATTGAACATTCATCGCATCAGCGGCATATAAAACAAAAAAAGCGTAACGCTGTTAATAATCAGTTTTTTTGTTGCTGTTCCGTGGATGAACATTCGTCGGCCTTTTGTTTTTCGTCGGCACCTTGCGCCTTACATTCGGCCACTAGACCTTGTCAGCCCCGTTCATTGTTGTAAGTGTCAGCCTACTTTTCCTGCCCTGTTCAGCCGTGAGAAACAACAAGTATTGCAGCCAATTTGATGATGTTATTGGTAAGATCATTTTATTTTTTGATAGTCGACTTAAGAGCCCTTAGATGATGAACAGTGTTAGTGTGCGTGGACAGTGCTTGTGTCGTGCAATCGTCGAACAATTACCATCCACATGGCTGCTCCAGTTCTCAGCGTCAGACGTGTGGCGTGCTTGCGCCTGAGCTATGGCAAGTTTGGAGAACGATCATAGTGTACGAGAACGTTTGCAAAATCCGGCTTTTCTGTAGTTGCTTCTGGCATAAATTTAAGTTTTGTTTAACGTTACCGATTTCTTGTTTGAAGTTGTGGGAGTACGGAATGGCCAGTCAATCCCAGCCGAACGCGCAAGTGAGTGAATGAGTTGAGCGTGGGTGAGCGGTATAGTCTAGTTCGGGGCGTCTCTACATGCATGCAGACAGGTTTCCCCCGCGACTACCCGTGCACAGAGCGGTTAGCTCTTTTGGTTCTGCCTGGTGTTAAGAGTATGTCTCCCCAGCAGGGTTACTGTGGTCCCCCCTTCCGTTAATTAAATTAAAGGAACCACAGGGCGTCAGAGCACGTCGGTTTAAAGGGGTATAGGGAGCTGGCTCTAGCCAGGGAGCCAAATCCTCTGAGCTCCTCCAACCTAATTCTCTACGGCAGCACGGCTCATGCTGAAATTATGAGAAGTGCACACAGCCACTCTCTTAGCCACACCTTGCTGACTAATGGTTGCCTGGTGGTAATGTAAAGTGATGACACTATTACGCAGACGTTGTGTAGATATTTGAGATTGAAAATGTTTAATGGACAATGAATTCTTGTTAAGATATGCGTATCGTTTACTTTTGGGAGTTTAAGATATATTTTTTTGAGCTTTAAGGCACCAGTGCAGTGAGTGTTGGGACATTAGAAACAAGCATAATATGTAAGTTTTTGGCCAATGATTTTAGATTAATAAAAGCTTGTTTTATTTTTTTTTGTTTAAAAGTAAATGTTTGAGTTTTCTGTCACCCTCTACTATCCGCCCCGAACCCCTGACAAGCACCCTTTGCCGATAAGCTGTACTTAGTGGGGTCTATTACAGTAGGTGGGAGGGGGCAACATCTCAAGTTTGTAATTGGAAATTGGTCCCTATTTGGTAGGGTTTATGAGATAAATTTTATATATAATTTGGTTCCTAATTTGGATAATCAAGTTACCATAAGGTACACAATAAATAGCTCACCCACAAATAAGACTTTGTTGACTGCAACAGATTTTTAAATTCTAAGTAAGTTGTGAGGTATAGACCAATTCCAACCATCCTGTATAATGCTTCCATTCAACTGAATTCTAACATATATAGTAATTATTTTTCAAAAATATATAGTAATTGTTTTTCATTTAAGAAAAAATTGTAACTTAAAAACATGAAAAAAATTATATAAACACCACAACACCACCGAGAGGAGTGCTAGAAACCTATGGAAAATATAAATACACTGGTTGACAAAAAAAGGGAAGCACCCGGAAGGAGTGATTGAAAGTGAATGAAACAACATATGATGAAAAAACATGTGATGTTATTGTACTGAATACAATATGAGATGAAACAGACAACACGGTTGGCAGTACAGGTAGAATATTGGCGCTAGGTCAGTAGAGTGTGGCACCCCCTCTGGCCCAAATGCATGCCCTTATGCAGTTCAAAAATGGTGTCAAACAACTTTTGGATCCTCTCCTGAGGCAAGTCAGTTCACAGTTGTTGCAGCTGTCCCTCCAGATCCCGCAGGTTGGTACTAGGATGGAGTCGCCTTCCAATGTCATCCCACATGTGTTCAATGATGGAGAGCTTCGGGGATCTTGCTGACCACGGAAGGACCTCAACATGCTGTAGGCAGCCCATAGACAGAAATGCTATGTGTGGGCGTACGTTATCTTGTTGGTACAATGTCACAGGGGTTAGAAGGGGTAGGACGTGCGGACACAATGTCTGTGACGTATCGCGGTGCCATCAAAGTCTGCCGAAGCACTATTAGAGGTGACATGAATGCATGAAGGATGCCAGGGGTTACGCCCATGTCTCTCTCCACAATATGGGACGGTTGTGCCCTCTGCCCTCGACGTTGCCATACGCAAACACGATGGTCATTGGAGGTCATAGAGAAGCGGGACCTCATCACTAAACATGATGCGACGGCATTCATCCTCTGTTCATGCCTCCTGGGCAAGGCACCACTCTAAACGCAGGTGTTGGTGTTGTGGTGCAAATGTCAACTGACGCATGGGGCGGTAGGACCTCAATCCGGTGGATTCGAGTCGAGACACTGCAGGAACTCGTAGGGTGTTGTAGAGTCTCCAGTACATGCTCGCGGATGGCGAGTGCAGATGCCATGGGATTCCTTAATGCTTGGAGCACCATATGACTGTCCTCCATTGTTGGTCTTTCCGAACCTACACGACGTGCACGGGTCCCCTCATGTACCCATCAATTCCAACATCGGGCCACTGTAATATCTGAATGGCCCACATGGCTGGCAATTGCATGATACGACCAACTAGCCTCATGCAGTCCCACAATGCGGCCAATCAAATGCTGTCAATTGGTGGGTAGGATGTCTAACTTGTCTGCGAGGGATCACGGGTGCTTTGTACAGTACAGTAATCCACTCTGTACATCTTGTATAACTGTCGGACTAACAGCGGTTGACTGGTAACAACTTAACATGGCGGTGACATCATGAATGCACTCTGGTGAACATTCTAGACATTACAGATCCTCGCGAATCTAATAGTTTACTCACACATCAGTGGTATGCATGTGTACCAAAATAGGAAAATATTGGACCATTCATTCTGGGTGCTTCATTTTTTTTGTCAGCCAGTTTATTTAAAGGACAATATATGCACACATACAAATTTATTTAGCTTGAAAGTTCAGTACGTAAATAATCAATTAGCTTATGTAAGAAATTCAAATCACACTCGAACATATGAAAATTATGAAGGACAAGGTCACCTCCTATGCTTCATTACATGTAGAGGAAGTGAAGTAACCATTAAAGAGTGGGTACTAGTGTAAACATTTTAAATAAGCTATATATATGCTTTTATGATGGCTTATGCATCAAAGAGCCAGGGTTTGTTTTAGGGAAAAATATTATTGAGTCCCCGGGACTCCATGCTTTTAAATTATTGAGTCCCCTCGTATTTATTTAGCGTCCCCTTTGAAAAAAAAAAAATTAACAAAACAGAGTATGATCATAAAATGATTTTATTGCTATTCTTTGTAAATTTGTTGTTTACATTAAAAAATTTATGCAAATTTATTTATAAGTGAATTCTTCTTCTTCACAGCCTTCGTCTCACTCAGGCAGAGACCAGCTGATTAGTCGTAACATATCATTGTAAGTGAATTTGTACAAAAGATCATTTTTTTCTCCTCATTAAATACTTTAACAAATTTTGTAAACATTTCATCATTTGATTGGGGGTAAATTGAATTAATTTTTGTAAAACTTAATCTATCTAATGTTTCCTCACATATTTTATTTCTAATGGGATTTTTAATCATTTTGAATTGAGAAGCCTCTTTCACATGGAACTGATGTAAATGTAATTGATAATGAAATATTCATTAAAACACAAAAATCAGGATATAATTCCTTAAAATTTGTTATTAATTTGAACCCAAATTCAGGGTACAGCATTCCTTAGTAACTATTTAAAAACTGAAACAGAGTATGAACTTTCAGTCAGACTTTTGTTAATGAAATCATTAAAATGATTTAAGACAATTTACAATTCCTTGCTTCCAAAAGAAACAAGTAAAGAAATCCGCCCAAATGAACTTTAGCGTCTTCCTGGATGCTAAATAATTTCAAAATGGCATCCAACTAATAAGTGTTAGCGTAATTTACGCTAAATTTAGCGTTAACGTAAACCCTGGAGAGCGATATTGATTTAAATTCTTTTGTGGAAGACATAAAAAGAATTTCATTAGGACATGATACAAATATCAGCCTTACTATTTTGAACCGCTACGACGCAATCATCCTTCGTGTAAGCCTCACTTGTCAAGAAACGTGTGTGATGCCAAAAACCGATTAGGCTACAGAGGGTGAATACAAAAGTCACCGAAGCAGATATTTTATTTTGATGAATCCAATGAATACGAAGTTGTGGGTGGCCTATCCCATGGTGACCTTTTCATCACCCCAAATATGCAAATTAGGACACATTCAAAATTTATCTCAAAAACCGTAAGGGATACAGAAAAAAACCCAATTGCAAACTTGTTCAGCATAAAAAAACAAACAAAACAAAAAAAAAAAATCATCCAAATCAGACCAACCAATCACCCACAATCACGTGGTAAACTGTTTGTAGCTTACAAACAGTCACACTGCACAAACAAGTTACTTCAAACAGTTTAAAAAAAAAAGTTAATCAACAAAATGCTCGATGTGACGACCGTGGTCACCATAACACAATTGGGCACAGAACCTAACTGACGCCAAAACATCGGCAAGCATGGTTGGTGTCACTCCTCGGCACGTTTCCTGGATTCGTTGAACCAAATCCTCCAGTGAGGCGGGCTGCGTAGCATAAACCTTGTCCTTCAGGTATCCCCACAAGAAAAAGTCAAGTGGTGTAAAATCAGGAGAGCGGGGTGGCCAACGAACTGGTCCTCCTTGGCCAATCTACTGTTATCCAAACACCTCACTTAGACGCTCGCGAACGACCAACCCATAATGTGGAGGAGCTCCATCATACTGAAACCATGTCCGCTGATACGAGGCCAAAGGCAAATTGTCAATGAAGTCTGTGACTACCACGTTGAGAATTTCAGCCTGGTAGCGTTCTGCAGTCAGTGTTCCATCGTAAAAATACGGTCCAACCACAGTGTCATTGTACAATCCACACCACACATTGATTCTCCAGTTCACTAGATGAGTTGCTTCTCGCAGACATCGTGGGTTTTCGTCTGCCCAATGATGATGGTTGTGCCTGTTGATAACTCCATCCCTGGTGAACTGGGCTTCATCTGTCCACAACACCTCATGAATGAAGTTTGGATTGTCATCCAGGCAGGTAAGTAACCAGTTGCAGAAGGCGGCCCTAGCAACATAATCCAATGGCAGTAACTCCTGGTGACGATGAATATGGTATGGGTGAAAATGATGTGTGCGTAGAATGTTGAGAAAAGTTCTCTGATGGCACCCAACATCTGCAGCAATTGCTCTGCTGCTTGTGTGGGGATTTGCAGCAACTGCAGCCAGAACTAGTGTTGTTGTATCCTCGTCGTCTTGTGCCCTTGGTCGTCCTCGTTCTGCATTCCCTGTAGCCTCGAATCTTTGAATAATGTGACGCATTGTTAGACGAGATGGATGGCGTTCGTTAGGGTATCTGTCTCGATACAACCTAACTGTAGCATGTAGGTTTATCCTTGCCTCTCCGAAGCAGAAGATCATGTTGACCATTTCTGGAACAGTGTAGCTCGCCATCCTGGAATTATTCTGCCTTCAAACATGCCTTTTATTTGCTTTTCCGCATGAAAGTGAATGTGAGTATGGTAATTTATGTTAATTTTTTGATTTGCATGCTTTATTTTATTTTTTATTTATTTATTTATTTCAGAGGGGTACAAAGCATCCACCCGGGGCCAGTATGGCAAAAAGCCCCTGGGTGGTCCCCTGGGTGGGCAGATTAAAAAAAACAAACTGTAGAACACAAAAAAGAATATAAGAACAAAATAATTAGAACATATAAAAAGGATATAATAATCTGTAGAGCATATAAAAAGAAAATAATCAGAAAGAAAAGCGGAAAGATAAGGGAAGTTAAACAGGAAAAAAAAATTTAGCTAGAATTGCACAAGTGGGACATTAGTTTAATTTTAAAATTGGTGGTTGAAGAAGAACGGATTTCAGATGGTAGGCTGGACCAAAGCCTTAAGACCTGAGGTAGAAACGCTCTTACATTGGTAAGAACGACTAATCCGGGGAAGAGTGAAGGGAATATAATGGCGGAGTAGTGATGGGGATAAAAGGAGAATGAGGCAAAGAGGTAAGTAAAAGGTTGTTAAGAGATTTATAAATAAACATTGCCAGGTGAAAAGTGTAAAGTTGATGAATGGGGGTAATGCCAACATAATTAAATGAGACACAGAGGATGGCTTTCGGAGTTTCAAAAAAATTTGAAGAAACCATTTTTGGGAACGGAAAAGATGTGATAGGTTAGATTTGGTGGAGGAACCCCAAAATTGTATACCATAGATGAGAGCGGAGTGAATTAATGCGTAGTAAAGCAACAGCAAGATATAGGGGGGAAGATAAATGGAGACAGGAAAATAAACCGAGACGCGAATTTAAGGTGGAGGCAAGAGAATTAATATGTTGTCCTAAGATAGGTTGTGGGATATGTAAATTCCCATATATTTAAAGGACTTAGAGGGAGTGATAGATTGAGAGTTGTATTTAAGCGAGAAGGTATTGATGTCAAATTTTTTATTATGTTGTGTAAAAATTATATAAGTAGTTTTATCAAGGTTCAGTTGCAAGTGGTTGGTACTGTTCCAAAGGAAAAATTTATGAAGAATAGTATTAAACTCATGTTCAATAGATAAGAGTGAAGAATCCGTAAGTGATAGAGTGGCATCATCGGCATAAAGAATAAGAGACAAAGGGAAAAGTATATAGGAAAGATCATTAATGAACAAATTAAAAAGAAGGGGAGAGAGGATAGAACCTTGGGGAACCCCGGAGTTATGAGTAATTGGATCAGAGGATAAATTAAAGAATAAACACGATTTGACAAACTTGTGATCCAATCTAATGGGGGGGCCACGGAATTTAAAAAAGTGAGACAGCTTAAAAAGAAGGAGATTATGAGGAATGGAATCGAAAGCCTTGGAATAATCAACAGAGATACAACAAACTTGTTGTTAGCCATATTGGAAATAATAAATTCGGTCAGTTCAAAACAAGCTGTAGTTGCATTACGTTTAGGGATGAAACCATGCTGTGTAGAAGAAAGCAAGTTATTATTAAGGATGTAGGAAGAAAGACGGGCATAAAAGAGGCTTTCAAAGATTTTAGAGAAAGAAGGAAGAATTGAGATAGGACGGTAATTGGAAAAAATGGTAGAGTCACCTTTTTTATAAAGAGGGATAATTTTGGCAATACAAAGGCTGGAGGGAAAAATCCCTTGGTAAAGAGAAATGTTAAATAACCAAGAGAGAGGGAACGCCAGGGCATTTGTGGCCGAGATGATAATTTCGGGACAAATGCAGAGATGATCAGGATGACGGGAGGGTTTGAGGCAGAAATAAGGGAAAGAACTTCATCAGGGGAAGTTGGGGTAATGAAGAAAGATGAAGGGTTAGTGGGAATAGAGAAAGGGTAATGTATTGGTAGAGAGGGGTTACTGGGATCCCGGGGTAGTAAGGTAGCTAAGAAGGACGTAAGTTGGGTGGAATCGAGAGATGCAGGGTCTGAGAATGGGGAAACTTGATTGGAGGCACCTCGAATTAAATTATTAATGGCTTTCCATTTACATGGTGGAAATATCAACATTCAGTTTTCCTTGTGCAGTGTGACTGTTTGTAAGCTACAAACAGTTCACCACGTGATTGTGGGTGATTGGTTGGTCTGATTTGGATGATTTTTTTTTTGTTTTGTTTGTTTTTTTATGCTGAACAAGTTTGCAATTGGGTTTTTTTCTCTATCCCTTACAATTTTTGAGATAAATTTTGAATGTCCTAATTTGCATATTTGGAGTGATGAAAAGTGCACCATGGGATAGGCCACCCACAACTTCCTATTCATTGGATTCATCAAAATTGACATATCTGCTTCGGTTCAAAAAATAAAAGGGGGGTTCAGACTTTTGTATTCACCCTGTATACAGATTAAGTATAATTACTGACCATGTTTATTATAAATAAATACTACTAGTGTAAATGTCATTCTCCAGATTATATAAACTTCTTTGGCAAAATAGGCATCTTTGTAAAATGAGTGTACCGATACTGGCAAAGCTGAAAAACAATTTGCTGTTGGGCTGTGGCAGAGATAGTGAGGAGAATTCCTGATGTTTCTCGCTGCATAATGGCACATGCAACATTCAACAAGCTTTGTTTAGATGGCAAGGCTTTGAAATTCACGAACAGTTGTGTAAGTGTCGAGAAATCTGATGGTTTATTAAACAAGTTAGTATCAAACTTCTTTAGACAAAAGTAACTTCAACAGCTGCATTTCCTACCATGACAGGAAGGAATGCAGTCTGTAGCTAAATTTGCTGATATCGGCCTACAGAGATGTTTTTCCTTTATGAATTTCTTAATGCAGGCTTGTCTAAGTTTAAAAATTTAGTAAACTATTCACTTACTAAATAGAAACGATAAAGAAATTCAAAGCATAAACACAACCAAGCTAGGGGAAATCTGGGAAAATTAGGGAATGACATCTGAACTTTTATCTCCCCTTCCTCTATCTCCAAATGAATATAAAATCAAATTATTATAGTTAATATCATTACTGTGAGTTATCAGTTTTTATTAAAGATAACTGTGGACGAATCTACATTAATATTATAAATTAATGACGATCTGTCACTTAGATGCGGACTTCATTCATCCAAATCTGTATATTTGTTCCTTTGCTTTGAATTAGGCTTATTGAATTTCACCTTATAATCTTCTTGATTGTTACTAATTTTGTGACAATTCTCTACCATGACAGACTATTGTATGCTTATTATTGCTCTGTAGAATCCCTTTTAGCATCATTGTCTATCACAAAGTTTTCCCGTTATTAGTATTTTATTAACTTTATCTTTTGTAATAGCAATCAGCTGTTCATGGCTTTGGTTTTTCCGTTTGATCGACGCTGGCAGCATTGAGCAAGGGGGAGCCAGGGACAATTTTTCTTTCGTGTTGCCTAGGCAAAGATTTCGTTTATTGGCGGGAATTCTTTTGTATTCGAACGGTGAGGCTGATAGCGGGGACGGCCGATTGGCTAAGGCTCATTCCGCATCTTTTAAAATCAAAACCTATATAAGGAGGGGAACAATTAATTCGTTAGCTTCGAACCGGTGCAATTCTTGTAAACAACAAGTGAACCCATTTCGTCCCGCATGGGATACTCTGCCACTTGGCCGATCTTGGCGCGGGACCTAACCTTGCGAGACCGAGAGCAAACAAATGCCAATGGAACGTCAATCCATGAGCAAGATGAAGGTTATCAGCCAGCATACGATGAGAGTGGAGAGCGGGAGAACATCGATCCTTCTGGCGGCAATCTCACGTTGTCTGTGGCGGCAGGCACGGGGATTTGCCTGGACAGAGCATGGAGACGCCGATAGCCAGCAAAGCAATGCAGCATATGAACCCTGTACATGGCATGCTGTTCAACTTTAATCACGAGTTGGA
>JAHWFO010066382.1:40014-152178 GCA_023313115.1 Rhysida immarginata
TTAATATTAATAAGTTGGTGCAGGGTGGAGTTTTATCGATCAAGTGTTTTGGTCTGGTAAAGATCATAAGACGTCCCATGTCACAACTGTATTGGTTATTTTAGCCAGTATAGATGAGCTTTAAATACAGACAAGTCATGCATTGGATTTGGTTGCAGCTGGGGTGAAATAAACTAAAATTTCCCCTAGGTTGCTGTCACTCACAAAGAGGAAAACTCCATTGGAAAAGTACTGCAGTTTTAAATATGAATTTTGAACATTTCTTTTTTATGTATGTACTAGCTGATGTCTTCGGCATTGCTCAGGCTCTTTTTGATGAAATTTTGCAAATATATGAATGTGAATATAAGTAAAAATGAACACATTAAAAAGCTTACAATTAATACAGTAAAAATTCATGGCCAACTATGGCCCTCTAGAGTTCTACATGGCTTTGCTCTGTTGGAATGCTGTGTATAACAGAGTGAGTTTTACGCAATGTTGGAGAAAAAAAATGTGTACAATAATGTATGTGGTTTCGAAAGTGGGAGGAAATAGAATGGAAATGAAACAATATTATGATCCGACGTTTCGTCATCCCTGGCTATGGCTGTAGTTCTTCTATTTTCTCCCAATAATGCACCTGCTCCAAGCGCTCGTGCAACCCCGTTGTTGGCTACTTCGTCAAAAATCATATAATTTCGAAAACGATACTGAAGTCTAGTCTTTTGTTGCCGACTCCTCTTCATCAGTTATTCGATAGGCAGCTTCAATTTCTTCCATTGGGCTTGCTTTTTCTCTTCTTTGGTGGTAGTGGATGTACTTGATCATTAGTGCCTGTGTGCTCTGCAATTTCAAAAATCTGAGTGAGGTTATTCCCTGCTTGGTCATCTGTTGTTGCAATTTGCACTCTGCTCTCGATATCTTGAAACAAAACTTTGGCATTCATAACTTGGTGTGGTCTGGCAGTCACAGTTTCTTCTGTTGACAATTGGATTGTCGACAGCTGCCTGGGAACTTCGATGACCTCTGGATCACTCACTACTTGCTCTGTTGCAGCAGTGCACTGGTAAAACTGATAGTGCCGAGCGAAGAGACTGGTTCCTCTACTGCCTTTCCAATGTTTTTCAATAGTGTGCTAACTTTACATTATCTCCAGTTACTGTTCATTTAAAGATTTTCGAGAAAATGTTAAGTTCTAATCACTATCAGTTCTAAGAAAATTCCCAGCAACAAGAATTATATGTAATTTTCGAAATTCCATTTTGTTTTATAATTCGCAGAGGTGGGATGGCATCTTCACGTCTTAATGAACATTATTTATACTGCATAAACTTTCCTTTGCATTGTTGGTCTTTCAATATGTATTATTGATCCATGGATATTGTTGGTGAATTGTTTACTGCTATCACCGTTGTTGATACAAACACGACCAGTCTATCGTTTAACAAACTTTGCCTTGCATTGATGGTCATAAGAAATGTATAGTTGATCCACAGCCTATTGTTGGCAAGATGCTTCCTATATGTATGCCTTGCCATCATTTTGAATATCGATTATTATCAATAATTATTTTTTCGAAATCTCAGGTAGACAGTGACCCTCCTCTTTGTTTATATATCAAGTGTGCAAAATTTCATCAAAATTGGAATAACATTTTAGATTTGTATAAGAGGTAAATCACAAACAAACCCACAAACATTCTTCTTTAAATACAGGGTTTAACACATCACATTTCAAAAATCTATATTTTTTTAAAAAAATCAAGATACAGAGATGTGTGACATATTGTAATGTTTGTAATAATCTTAACTTTTGTTTATAAGTGTTTGATGTGTCCTCCTCCTACTGCACAGCACACATCTAGCTGATAATCAAATTTCTCCCATACCTGCTGAAGCATATCTGGAGTCACTTCATGAATGTCAGCTGTTATTCGAGTTTTTAGCTCCTCCAGATTTGCCAGCAAGGGGGCACAAAAACATGGTCTTTTACATATCCTCACAAGAAGAAGTCACTAACAGTGAGGTCTGGAGATCGAGGTGGCCAAAAGAAGCTGTCAACATTGCTCCCGCTCGGAAACTCATGTGACAGGCGCATAAATACTCCTCCCAAAACCTGTTCAATTTTGCCTTCAATTTAGACTTAACCTTGTTAGCTGAGTAGACATAAGGATTCTGCAGTGCACGTGCTTTGTGTTGGGCCTTTGCCAATCTTGACAGTTAACTGATGGGATCTCCCTACGTCTTAGAGACCTCTACCGGCATTGAACAAAAACTTGACGTTCGCCTCTTTTAAATGGTGTGCGGTTTTTTGACCTGCAACTAACGGTTGCAGAGCTATTTATGATTGAAATGCAATGAACTTTTATGATACACCCTGTATACAGATTATCATTACTACCCTAAGTATTCTACTAAGAGATGCATTCAAGTTATAACACCTCTGATTTTTTCCTCACAAATTAATCACACGAAACTGTGAAACTTGTGTCACTTATCGACATAATCTCCCTGCAGCTGTACACATTTTTCACAATGGCGATGCCACGAATCCATGGCCACTGCGAATGCTTCTTTAGGAGTCTGCTTTGACCACTGGAAAATCGCTGGGGGGTGCGCTAGTGAATGTGCGACCACGGAGAGGGTCTTTCATCATTGGAAACAGCCAAAAGTCGCTAAAAGCCAGGTCAAGAAAGTAGGGAGGATGAGAAATCACTTCAAAGTGGTCATGAAGAAACTGCAGCGTCGCGTTCACCCAATGCACTGGTGCGTTGTCTTGATGAAAGAGCATACTAAAGCCTTTTCTGGCAGTTTTAGTAGCCATCCACTAGCTGTACTCCTGATGTCGTTCAGGCTCTCACCAGCACAATGGTTCTTATCACAGAACATAGGGAGATCTGTGTACCAGTAAACACAATTATCAACTATGATTTACAACTGGAGAAGCGACACAAGAGCCATGTTCAAGAGTGACGGACCAACTGCTGTAAACTGTATGAACGATACGTGGCAGATGTGGTCTTACTAGATGAATAATATGTTTATTTAAGCAAGTGCATTCAGAAATTGGTACTGTGAATGCAAAGAAAGATTTTCAAAAGGTTTCATGATTGTGGTGGGTACAGCTACAACAGCAAGTTAACTGTACACAGAGTTGAGTCAAAGGCCAAAGTCAATGCCATGCACTAACAGACTAACGTTGTAACCTCCATATTTACCCGTGACATTCCTGGTTTGTACCAGAGACAAATGAAAGAAAGAGACTGGCAGTGCCCTATTCATTTCGCCGAGCGCTACTGGTGCCAGCGGGAAGTGCAGCATTCGCCATGTTACGATTGGCAAAAACCTAAGGCTGCATATATTCTCAATGTAATTTCAGCTGTTTTGTAGATGATTTCTGGAAGTATTAGTAAGCATAACTTGTTTTCTGATTTTTTTTAAAAAAAACTTTATTGCATTAACTAATGATAACGTATACTTTTAATAACTCCAAATAACTGGTTCAATGCCTAAAGAATTTTTAAAAGACAAATATTTTACAATTTTAAATTAAAAGTAAAGGAAGAAATAATTCTCAGTTCAATAAAATAATCAATTTATTAATCCACATATTGTAATAAGCAATCGTTTGCGATTGTTTCACATCGGCCTCGGTAGCTCAGTGGTTGCGTTTTCGCCTCTGATGCCTGAGGACGCGGGTTCGACTCTGGCCGAGGACGAGGATTTTTTCAGGGAGAAAATCCTGAGATCACGCACTTCCTTTGGAAGGGAAGTTAAGATGTTGGTCCCGTGTAGTAGTTTGCTGGCTCCACGTTAAAGAACCCTTGCAAGGCAAAATTTGCCGCCCCTATAACCCTGTCCTGAAATGACAATATAAGTTGAAAAGGACGTTAATACCAAACAAACCAAACCAAACAGATTGATTCACATGCATTGCCTCGGGCGATCAGCTGTTTCTTGCCAATCCCAATATGGCAGCGCGAAGGCACCACTAGAGGGGAGGTCACTGCCAGTCTCTTCCTTTCATCTCTCTGGTTTGTACGGTACAGAGGTAAACAAGGTATGGCTGCACCAAGACAAGGCATCAAGTCGCACCATGGCATCAACTTGCCTGTTCCTGGAACGCGTGCAAGAAGATACCAGAATCCATTCAATGCCATTCATCACGTTGCCAGATGCATCCTCTATGATTTTTGTGGCTCTGACCTACTTAAACGGGCCCTCGGAAAGAGCTGACCGCAAACAGTGGAGGGTCTTTGGGAAGCATGTCAACAGGAGTGGTTATGAACTGTTCTTGGTGTTCTGCGATCCAGCATCCTGCAGGGGAAACTGGGATGCAGGGCAATAGCAGCAATGCATGGCTACCAGACTGAACACACTCGATGGTGGCTAAAGGGGTTTTCCCCTTTTCTGGCCAAAGATCCCCAACAACCCTCTGTATACTAAGTGATTATTGAGACCTTCATCTTCCGTTTTAAACAAAGTTGTTCTGAGCGTATAATTTACTTTTAAATGAGCACATGTTGCCAAGGGATAATGCAGTAAACTCTATAAACTACATAATTATAATTTAAAGAATAAACTTAAGAATAGTCAATGAGGATTTGTTTATATACCATTCCTCAGATGTCTTATATGAAAATAGTAAAGAATATTCCAAAGCTGGGCTCAAATCAGGAATCTTCAACTATACCTCGTCCAACAAGAGAAAAACAGGGTGTGTCACAGGAAGTTTCAGATTAGCCAATCAGAGAAAGGGGGCCTCATGCGCTTACTCACTTCTGTCTCATGTCTCATTGAAGAAGCGCTTTATAATATTACAGCAGAAGCTTTAATATTTTCTGTTGCTTTGCTTTGCTTTAATTATAATTAAAATAATTGTACACTTCATAAAATTGTCTTTTAACTCAATTTTATATATATCGTTTACTTATTTTAAGGTAATAACGTGCAGTCTGTTTAACCATTTTTTTTAAATATTTATACATTCTAATGACATGTTTTTTTGGGTTTTTTTAAATAAGTATAAGGTTTTATTAAAGATGCTATCTTATTTTTTATTTTTTTAATAAAATACAGTTTTATGATACGTTTTCCATTACAGTTAACGATATCTCTTTCGTTTATTTGCTGGCCATGAGAAGGGCCTTTGAATGTATATAGTCTTGAAAAAGACTTCTTGAATTATATCTAAATTCAGGCTAAGGAGATTGTGGTAGAACGTTAATGTCATTCCACTCTTCTGCTTCTTCACTGTTGCTGTCTTCTCCATTAACATGAATTATTAAAGGCTCCACTTGATCTTCAATCAAACAGTCCGTTTCCCAATATCGTTCTTCCACACGCAAAATGTGTTCTATCGCTTTTCTCCAATTTTCAGGAGTTACATTATCAATTGCCGTTCTCGTTAGTTTTTCAACATCAGCAATCTTGAAAGTTGTATTCTTCTTCCGTATATATTCTTTTACCTGTGCCCAAATAAGTTCAATGGGATTGAGATCACAGTGATAAGGAGGTAGTCTTATCACTAAATGGCCGGCATCGCTAGCCAGTTCATCTATAACTTAGCGCTTTGCTGTTTTGTGTTGTTTGATAACATCGTACAGCTCACCTTTTGACATTTTTACTTCGGTAGGTATTCCTCGTAGGGCCAACCACTCTATCATATCCGATTTCCTTGTCTTGCTGCACAGCGCTTTGGCCTTCTCCACCGGGTGATATGGGGCATTATCCATGACGATTACTGAATTTTTCGGAATATTTGGCAGCAGTTTTGTTCTAAACCATTCATGAAAACAATCCCCATTCATTTCGTCACGGTAATCTGCGGATTTATTTTTTGACCGAAATAATAAACAGCAGTCGTTCACAAACCCTTTATCGCTTCCAGCATGCAAAAGAATGAGACGGGAGCCTTTACCCGTAGGAATGAAACGCCCGCGGTAGGGTTCCGAGCACCCTGGTTGAGCACAGCTTTTCCCGTCGTGATGCCACTGTCTTTCACGGCCATGGTGTGCATTAGCCCACGTTTCATCCAGATATATGAAAGTGTGGGGTCACTGCGTAGCATTTGTACTTGCCTTAAAAAACGACGTCGTTGTGCGATAACATCTGTCCGCTCGATGTAAAATTGACGGTGGTTGATTTTGCCATACTTCATATGCAATTTATCATGCATAATGGTGGCGAAGGAAGTTCTCGATCCAACGTAGTCAGTTTTTTCTCTAAATTTCTGGTACACATTTTTCAGAGTAGGATAATTACCTTCTGAGTGTATTTCGGATACACATGCTCGTGCAATCGAGAGGTCAAAGTCATCCAGATTCGTTGTTTGAGATTCCCTGGGCCTTTTCTTTCCAGGAGTCGAAAAGTGAGGAGAGGGGGTGGTAGCTTCGCATGAAGACGCTTAGTTTCCTTCTTGAACAATTGTTCGAACGCAAGAAAAAGAAACTTGCGTTGCCTTGGAAGTTTCTTCTATCAAGGCAGATGAGCTTTTAAAACACTGTTTTCCTTTTAAGTAGCAAAATACGTTCCACACAATCTCCCTAGCCTGGCTGTGAATAGTTTTTCCTTGTTTGGCTGAAGAGCTGTTGCACGGCGACGCCATTACAAATTGACTTGTGTAGCCGCTGAAGAAGAGATCCCACAAAGCATTGCGGGTGAGTGAGTAGTCGATATCAGACCAGAAACACGCCCTGTTTTTCTCTTGTTGGACGAGGTATAATCATGCTCTAACTGATTAAGCCACTGCGGACATCGAAGCGTTACACTATCTAGATATCCATATGGGCCGATTCACAGTATCTACGCTATCCTTCCTAGCGATGTAATATTCCTTAAAGAATAAACTTAAGAACTGTCAATGAGGATTTATTTATACAGCATACTTCGATGTCCTAGTTCAATTAGCTGAAGGTTCCTGGTTCAAGCCCAGGCTATGGAAATTTTTTTTTCTTATTTTTATTGGTAATTTCAACAATTAATTTTCTTCACAAAAACTTTAAGCTGAAATCATACATTCTGAATTTCAGTAAAATATTTACAATACAGTAAAAATCCTTCTATCCAGATTCTCGAATACAAATTCTATCCAGATTCTGTCAACAATGTATGTAATTTCTGCCATATTAACTATTTTTTTTATTCATTTTTTTTTTTATTTTTTTATTTTAATGAGATCTAATACATCCATCCAGAGGCCGACGAGTTGGGTCCCTGGATGGACCTGGATTGATTAGTGCTGTATGATGGTCGCAGCAGCCGGGAAAGGGGGGGGGGGGGGGGCATGAAGATTGTGTGTCACCATCCAGTAAACATTAAAATACAGGGTGTTTCTAAATTATCTCCTGTATTATCATGTTTATTACTCAAAAACTATTACAGATTTTAATGTGATTTTTTTTAATTCACAAAAAAAAACTCAAAAAGTTTCTTAGCCTCATGTGAGTTGATAATTAAACAGCGGTTGGTGAGCTGTTCCATTTCTCGCAAGACGCAGTAAGCAATGGCGAGTGCTCAAGAAAAAGCTCAATGCGTGTTATGGATTGCAGAATGTAAATCAATGATTACAGTTCAAAGAACGTTCAAAACAAGGTTTAAAAAAAGGATCCTCCAAATCATAAGTCAATTAATCTATGGCATGAAAAAATTTTAAAGACAGGCACCCTGTTACACACAGGTTGCTGGTAGATCTTCAGCGACATCACAGTAGAAAAGGTCAGGGAGGCGTTTGATCGTAGTTCCCGTAAATCACTTCGCCAAGCGGCTCGCGTCAACTGGATATGCCAATGACATACATACATAAAATAGTGAAGCACCGCCTTAGTCTTACACCCTAGAAATCCACTTGATGCATGAACTGAGGCCAGATGACCAACCGAAGCACAAGAAATTTGCTGAGGACATGCTCCAAAAAATTGACAATGATCCCACCTTCCATAAGGACATTTTGTTTTATGATGAGGCAAATTCCATACTTCCAGAGCAGTAAACCGACACAACTGCCACATTTGGGGCTCACAAAACCCCCATATTCTAAGGGACCATACACACGGCAGCCCAAAGGTTAATGTTTGGTGTGGTTTAATGCATGATCGAGTAATCGGACCTTTCTTTTTCGCTGAAAGCACCATTACCGCTGCAACCGACCTAGTTATGCTGGAGAACTACCCGATTCTACAGGTGGAAGAACTGCAGCCCGACATAGTCTACCAACAAGATGGAGCACTTCCTCACTGCAAGTTAGGCAGTGCCTTGATACAAACTTTCCAGGGCGATGGATCTCTTGGCCCCCTCGCTCACCCGATGCGAACCCTCTGGATTTTTTCTTCTGGGGATATGTGAAAGACAGTGTACAAGACCAACATTGATGACATTGAAACTCTCAAGAACAGAATAATTGAAACAATCGCTGAAATTACCCCCGAAATGCTAGCCCGAACATGGGAGGAAATCGAATTTCGCTTTGACGTCCTTCACGCCATAAATGGGGGACACACTGAAATTTATTAAGGCACGCTAAGAAACTTTTTGAGTTTTTCTTTGTGAATAAAAAAAATCACGTTAAATTCTGTAATAGTTTCTGAGTAATAAACATGTATAATACGGGAGATAAATTTAGAAACACTCTGTAATTAAATATACTTTACAGGATGTTGAATAAATGTAAACATCTTTGAAACCTAAACGAGGAACACGAACAACAGGTACAATGGTAGCGACATGTACAAACTCATTTATAAAGGTACAAAGAACACAGGAGCTTGTGGACTAACACAGATGGCAATTCAGTAGTTGCTGACCACTTCATAAAAGAAAAGCACCGATTTGGCCCATTTTATGAAATCATGACAATATTGAAGTACGAGATAGACCTAAGAAGATTGGTTTTTATGAAGCAATTAAGATCCACCGACATCATATAAAGTTCCCTAAGCTAATCTAGTCAATTCTGAAATGGACCCATTATTCAAAGTCATTAATTATATAACTTATAAATTTTTAATCCACCAATCAGCACATTGTCAGATATTGTTGCATGATTGGTGGAAACGCCCTTATTCTGTACGTGTACATGTTAATTCCCGAGATTGGTGGATCACCGCTCCTGCTTTGCTATAAATTTGTCATTATGTTTTTGTATCCTTGGAATTTTCAGTGTTCTCCCCAGGCTCTTTTATACTGGTGCACCACCCGGCTGTTTTTTTTGACCACCCGGCTAATTTATTTGGTGAACACAGTCAAATCTTGTTACAGCGAACTCGTGTACCATGAATCCTCGTCTAATTCGAACTCATTTTCTCAGTTTGGTTGGCTGGCTACTATTCTTATACAATTTCATTAGCTCTATGACGAACTCCGTTTTCATGAAAACTCGGATAAGTCAAAGCTAGTTTCAGGTCAAAAAAAAAAAAAAAAAGTGTTAGAAAGTTTTAGTCTACTACGACATATGAGGTTATGGAAATCTCTTTGAAAACCTGCATTAAATTTCAAGATGTCTATTATAGCATAAATATGATAAGAATCTATAACCTGATATTATGTCATAGTAGACAAAAACTTTCTAACATCTTTTTTGTGTCATCTGATACACATGTAATTTCAAAACAAAAAAAAAATTTTATCAATATAATTTCTGCACACTTTTGTTAACCTTGTACAGTATTTATGTACATTATGTACACAGATACCACCCTGTTTTGTGTGCTGTTCATACAAAGCATTGCTAAGACGAACAGAATTCATGGTAAACAGGCCATGCATACTACAAACTTTGCATACTACCAACTGATATAACATGCATTTACTAGTTCGTGTAACGAGATTTGACTGTAGTTGAATTTTTCTGATTCAGTTTACTTTGCTCTACAGCACTCTTCATTCTGCCATTGAAATCCACCTGAACAGCGTTCTATATGACAGATGTAGAAAAAAAAGGACGAAACACAAGAACCCGGGAATAAAAAATGAAAATTGAACACAGGGTGATAAAACCCTGAAAACAGCTGACATTTTAGAGAGAGGCTATTCTTTGTCAACGCAAGGAATGAAAGTGATAATAGGAACATTAAATAAAATAAGGGGAAGGGAAGATATTGGCTAGGGAGAACGGAAGGAAACCAATGGGAAGCCTAGAAATGAAATAGAAGACTTGCTGGGATAGAACAAGAATGGGGATCAATGGGAGATGATAAAAAGATAGTGAAAAAGAGTGCAAATAGGATAACACATAAGAATAAAAGTGACAGAAATTGTAAAGAAAACGAGAATGATACAGTCGAACCTGCATGTAAGAACTCCAGATAAAAGAACCATCTGCTTATAATAGCCACTTTTTCATTTCCCTGGATAGCTGGGCTGCTTTTTGTAAACTTCATTTATAAAAGTGATCCGCTTATAAGAGCAAATTTTATATTCCTTAACGATGCTCTTATAAGCGGGCACAACTGTAATAAAAAATAGAACTGAACTACAAAAATAAAGAAAAATTTGAGAAAAGGAAAAAATATTAATGAACCTGAGCATTAAGAAAGAAGACAAAATTAAAAATTTGATAAGAAAGATAGGAAGGGGGAATTCTAGAAAAAGAAAGACAAAGGCACAGAAAGAAACTGTAGAAAGGTTTGCAACAAATTAGAGTGAAATAGAGTGAAAAGGGAATGGGTGAAAGATAATGAAGGAATGATGCCTTTGGTAAGATTAATGCCAATAGGGGTTAGGGAAATTGAATTTCCAAATGAGAAAAGACACTAATTGCTTTCTTTCTTTTTTAGTTATGGAAGTTGTTACGAAGAACATAAAGACTAACTCCAGGTAAGAAGTGGCCAGGAGAATTAAAGTGTTCAGCAGCAGGGGTGTCAGCATTGTTAAGGATGTCGAATTCGTGCTTGGTGAATCTGGTACATATGGTATTAACAGTTTCTCCAAGATACAGCTTCTGACAATCTTTGCAATGTAAGAAATAAATTAGATTGTGAAAAGTGCAGATCAAGTTCTGATTAATCTTAAGAGTAAAGGAGGAAGGGTTAAGTTTCCTTGGCAAATGCCACACTGTTTTTCATTGCAAAGAAAACAGCCTTTAGTAGAAGCACATAGTTTAGTAATAGCAGCATTGACCAGAATACCTTTAAAATTTGATGTATGTTTAAAAGACACTTTTGGTGGTCTGGGAAATTGGAATGGAAGAGAGGAGACGTGCCAATGATGTTGATGCTTCCTTAGGACATTTTTTGCAGGCCTTTCTACAGTTTCTTTCTGTGCCCTTGTCTTTTCTTTTCTACAATCCTCACCAATGTTCAATTTTCATTTTTAACCCTATATATGTAATTCAACTTGTCATTTAAAAACTGATATGTCACATTTTATTTCAAATTTAAGTATTTTGTTTTAATCTTTACAGAAGTATCATTAATTTTCTTCCTCTTATTGGTCTACAAGAGATACATATCAAAATTTTTCACAATCCCATTCATAAAATAATGGTGAAAATACTGAAGCTATGCTTCAAATCAGATTAAATTTAGATGAAAAAGGAAAGGAAAAATTCCGAATTCTAACCAGGAACACGAGTCTCTAGCTCATCACCTCTACCATTTGGTTACCGCAAATATAGGTACAGTTGTCTCAAGTAAGCTAAAAACTGCTAAAAGTCAAGCGGAAGCCCAATAAAAGAGCAGGCACCTGGCACAAAGATCGCGAATTTCTCCTTCTGAAAACCATCAGGATGCTGATGAAAATTGATTATTAAGTAGCCCCACCCAACTCCCAGCTACTTTTTCATGCCTCCCAGCCAATAAAAATTTCTGGGAAGAAAACTGAATTTTTATTGCCCATGAGAATGGTGATTACCGAAACGGTGTCGACTTTCATTAAAATTACTCTATTGTTTTATCTGTAAAAACAATGACAATCCTTTAATCCAGCAGCTACAGGAACAGGTTGATTCTGAACATCAAAAGTGCCAAGCTGTCAAACACACCCCCCCCCCCCCCCTGCCTTTGATCCTTTAAATACTGTACACCATCAAATATAGTCAGCATTTGGTAAAGAAATTATATTTAAAATTTAAGAGGTCTCCTAAAGCAAAATAGTCCTGCTAATGCTGATAGTAACAGCAATGAAAGATGTAGTATTAATATTAGACATATACAATATGACAAACCAAAATGTGTAAACATATATCTTAGAATAGAACCCAAGTTCATAAAGTGAGATTTGCCTGCATTTAATTATAAGCTATTGTGTTTAGTTATCCAATACACACATGATAATTACCTTATGACTGGAATCATCCGCACACAGCATGGAATAGCACGGGGAAATGGAGGCAGGGGGACTATTATGGATTTCTAGTTAATGTGAAGAAAAATAAGAAAAAAAATAAAAATAAACTAAGTTACAGGATATTTTTCCAAGTTTCAATTAATTAAAATTTTGACAAGTATGAAAAAAAAAAAAAAAGTTTTAGTAATAATAAAAATTTAATTAGTTTATTTTTTTACAGTAAAATAAGCTGAATAAAATGTTACTAAATTACTAGTAGCTGTTCTTTCAGAATTAGTTCATTACCTACACCATTTCAAAATTTTGAATAGAATCTACTGCAGCTCTTACACTCCTTAAATTATACAATTTCTTTCAAAATTTGTAATAGAAAGAGATCAAGAAATGAGAAATTATTAAAGACCTACTAATATTATTGAGCACTGTTTCCAGCACAGCTGGGGATCAATGGAGTTTTAGGCATTCCAGCAGGGGTCCATAACTAAGATTTATGTATGCAGAAATAAATGCTCTTGAAAAAGAATTTCATACCCCCCTCCTAATTATCTCTTCTAACAGCTAACTGGGAAAATGAAGTTGAAAAAATATGTGCAAACAATGAAGCCTAATAATTACCAAAATTCCAATCTCAATTGGGTAATGCATATTTCAAGTGAAATTTACTAATCTTTCCAGTTTTAATATACTTATTCCACAGGGTAATAAACCTCCATGATAAAAGTAAATTTTTAATTATTTCTCAAACCAAACAAAAATATAATAAAAATAAAATTTGAACAGTTCTGGGAAATAATGCAGGCATCAAAGGTTTATAGTCTAAATTCCACCGGAAACTATAGTTGCATTTTTTTTTATATATACATACATTCTTATACATATTGTTTTATTAAATTTAATGAAGAATTCCACTGAATACAGACAAATAGGTGTCGTCTCTATTTTAATTGACATTTTAAGATTAAAAATAATTTTACGAGTTTTTCGAAGTTGATAAGGGATAAATTAAATGTTTATTTTGTTAATGCTCTCACGGTAACTATTAAAATAATAGCCAAAGCACACATTTCTCTACAAGAACTATTCCCCCATTTACATGATTAATCCATGTATAGTCATTTACATTTATGAACTTGGTAATTTTAAATAATCATAACCTAAGCATACTACGTGTTCATAAATGATATTAACCAATTCAATATTTATATTAAATAAAGCTAATTTACTTAATAAAGCAATTTAAGTAATTGGATTTTTCAGCTTTTCCAAACTGCTTCTGTCCACTGCAAGTGACCATTTTCCTACTAACCAATTACCTACAGACTGCGATCTTTAAAAGGATCAGCAGTGCAATCACATGATATTCAACTCTTGTTTAAAGATCAAGTTGATATGTGTTCTGAAGCAAAATCCTACTAACATTCCACATTTCAAGTTCTAGTAGAATGCTGTGCCATTGAATTACATTCCGTTAATCTCATTATGCCAGATCAACATTTTAAAAAACATCAAGCTAAATTAGTTTCACAACACTGAAATCTCGATTTTCTCATGTAAAAAAATATCAACAGATTCTTAATGCTTACAAAATGCTTACCCCCCCCCCCCCCAAATATAATGCACTCAGTATTTAATTAAATAAAATAGCAATAGTTGTGTGGTTTTATTCTTCATTTTTAGTACTAATCAATGTTTTTAAAGTAATCAGAAAATTTACAGCTGATTGTAAACATGTTATGATGTGGAGCTACTAAAGATGAAATATTTTAACATTCAGTAAGAATAATTTTTTATATTCAAAAAAATATAATAAATATCCACGAAATTTGCTATATTGACACATGCCTTCCCTTTGGCATTTGAGACTCTTGCTCCTTTGCTGCAAAACATTCTTAATAAATATGCTCTCCTTAAAAATTAATTCTCCCTCTCCCTCCCTTCTCCTTCTGAGTTCTGGGCCTGCCTGTCTTTCCACTAGGAGGAGAGGAACTTTCAAGTGCAAAGCTGGCACAACTACCTGCCCTCCCCTTCTCTGGGCAAAATGGTTCTTTACCTGTTGAGGTCAGCCCAGGGTCACAGATTGATTTACCCTATTTCAGTTACCCCAAAGGAATGGATAGAGGAGGAGATGGGAGGCACAGCAACCCCCAAATGCCTCTGATCTGCTGCTGCTGTCCTCTCTCTCTCTCTCTCTTTCTCTCTCTCTTGCCATAGCTGTCTGTTGTCTGTATACCCCATGTGGACAACATCCCCTCTCAACCGAGTGGTTGTTTACTCCCTGGAAACACCTACGGACATAAATTGATCCATTTCTCTTTTCCACATCCACAAATCTTCTGAAGATATTTTAATTCTACATGCATTTTAACACTTGATTAATGACTTGAATTTTGAAGGTTTATTAGTTGCATTACATTCAAAAGGCAAACTCAGAAAATTCAGATTTTTTTTTATTTTAACCATCTGACACTAAACATTTTATGCATTTCACAAAACAAGCTCAGTCTATATTTTTTTCCTCAATCCAAATCATTTCCCTTTTCCTCCTTGTCTAGTTTCAAAATTCAAATCTCTTTAAGTGAGAAGGTTATGCAAACCTCAAAAAAAGACTTAACTTTAAACCAAAGCAATTAAGTAGAATTAAAAGATTTTATTGTTCAGGCAAAACTTTTTTAAATCCCAAATTAAAAATTAAATTTAAATTTTATTCTTTTTTCTCCCCAACTACAATTAAAATTTATTTAATGCCAAATCCTTAAAAAAAGAAAAGAAAAAAGATTCAGAATTAATTTTAAAAAACAGACTCAGAGGGTTAATTTTATCCTCAAGTGCATCTTCATTTATTTCTAACATAACCTGGCACATTACTAAAGCAATGTTGGCTACTCATCCCTTGCCCCTAAAGAACGTATGGGAATTGCATTGAGCCTAGAAATGGGGTTTCTTCCGAGCACCATAGGCAAGAAGGAGATGAATGGGGACAGCAACTATTGCTAAGGCTGGCATGCTTCAGCTGCAGGCAGAAATGAGGTGCAAGCTGAGAGAGCCAGAGAAAAAGAGAATCCCGTCTGGGCAGTATTCAAATGTTCGTGGCACCTTGTTCCAGTCAGACTGGCATCAGCAGCAGCAACGGCAACAACGGCATGGAGCTATGAGCGCAGGTGGGCAGGAGGGGAAAAACAACAAAAGCATCCTCCAAGCAAGGCAGGAGATGGTTTAAAAAGACTCTGCACTCTGCCTGATAACACCGGTTCTTTTTTAGAATACTAGTAGCCATGCTCTTTACAAGAGAGAAAAAGAGAGAGAGAGAGAGAGAGGGGAACTTATTTTTCCCTCTTTTTAAAAAAAAATAATCTTAATAACTATGTAAAAAGTTTGAAGAAATAGAATTCAGTGATATTAGGAATCTAAACCATATACATTCACAGTTTGAAAAAAAAATATCCTTATACAACTTTTTAAACTTAAAAATATTCCAAATTTTCTTTTTTCCAGAGAGTACCAGGAATTAATTAACTGAAAACAGAAACAGTCTTAATAATTCCCAGTTAAGGCTACTTAATAAAGTAATTCCTGTTAACTATAAAATCAAATTATTTAACTTAATAACTATATCACAATAGCCATAACAAGAAACTATTCCTACTTAACAGTATTTATCATCCCTTGAGTCCCAAATCAGAATATGACCAAAGTTTAAAAATTTCATATGAACTTTGAATTACGTGAAACTATTAGCCTTTCCTCACTCCTTGACAATACTATACTATACCAAATGGATGCAAAAAAGCATACATCATACCTAAAAATACAATATTAAAACAATGTTTATAAGATTTAATTTAAATACAAACTAATTTAATATTATATCTCATTCTCAATCACAGAACACACAAGGTGGAATTTAATATTTCCAAAATATAAATTTTGATAGGTCCTGTCAATACTGTAGCCTCTTTGGTCCGGCATATATCTCTACTATCCTAAGAAATACCGTAAGGTGCATTCAATTTCTGAAATGTCAGATATATACATTTAGATACACTACGTATTTAATGATAATAATACATTGAAGTAAATTATGTTGACAAAAATTAAGAAATTTCACACTTCAACAAGGTATTATAACAAAAACAAAATTCATAAAAAATGACAGTGGTTATAATTAATTTAATTCTAGAAACTAAAACCACCATCACTTCTCGAGACAGTCATCATCCAGCCATACAGAATTTTCACCATACGATTCCATAAATGCTGCAAATGCTTCTTTAGGGTCCATTTTCTATACAGGAAAATCATTATTTTATTTTATTTTATTTTATTTATTTATTTTTATTTATTAATTAAGCACCCTGGACCATGGGGTAAAAGGGAAAGGAAACTAGGGAACTTACAAAGCACATGTCAGAGACAAGAGTCACAAAGCAAAACCAAACAAAAAGCTGGGCTCTCGAAAGGCTAACAAGCCCGAAGTCAACACTTTACAAAAAGAACTAAAAACTAAGATTGATTGCCGATATAAAATTGGTTTATGAGTTTCTTTAAATGAATGCAAGTGGTAAGGCAAGTGGTAGAAGTACAGAGGTAAACGGCAGAGCAGATTTAATGTCCATCGGCAATGCATTCCATAAGATATTGCAGAATACGGAAAACTTAGATTTTTGAGCTGACACAATGAATGGAATCTCAAACAAATATCTTCGAGTTTGTCGAACTTGACTAGAAGACTTAAACCAGTGCCTAATAAATATGGCAGGATGTTTGTCATTCCGAAGAGCTTCGGCCACCTCGACAGTTAATGCCACTTTCATAATTGTCGTGACAGTGGGTAGATTAAAATTTTGTGCACTGGAAGATTGCTGACACAAGAGCAGAGCATTGGAAAATACCAAAAAATTCACAATTTGCAGGGCCAAATGAGGGTATTAGTGTCACTTCAAAATTGTTGCTTAAACTTCTGAATGAGAGCCACACTGGAGCATGGTTTTGTTTTAGCATCGACAATTTACCAGTGGGGACAAAAGAAACCCATAAAGAGGCATCAGTGGCAGCCATGGAATAAATGGCATCTACTTTGTGAGAACTGAACGACTAGAGGGTGACTATGAAAAGTGACGGCAGTTTCAGCATTCTAGAGCCAGGCTTAATTTTAAAATTAAATTAGTATACTGTATATCTGCCAATAGTATCCCAGGCCACTAATGCCAGATATACAGTAGTTTAGAACTTGAATCAAACTACAAGTAAAAATAAATAAATAAATAAAAAAGTCTAGGACAGTTTAGAGATAGTTTAATTTAAGTTCTGATGTGATGCAAATGAAGGTAAAATCATTCGTACACAAACTGTTAACATTTAAAGTGGGATTAGAACTAAATACAAAAGATGACCAGTTGAGAATGTATAATACTGCATTGCCAGAACAATGTTAATTAAAAGCATTGTTACTACTACTGTAAAAGCGCAGACAAGGGACAGCGGTTATTCGGTTCAGAGCAAATTCAGTACGGCACTTAATTGAGTGCTCGAACTCTCGGCCTTCCGGTCACACAATGGCCATCCCTTTGTGCTCGGGACTGGCCAGGGCCGATTTGAGGGCCAGAAAGGCCCATGTGTCGTTATCAGAAGTCTGATGTAGCAGTACTCAATTGCAGTGCGATGCTTATTTCTCTCAATAGGTAGCAAAAAGTGGTAAAAAAATTTGCAAAATTTTAAAATAACACACGGTTCATTAAGCAAAAACTGTGGAATGGAACAAGCAAAAAATGAGGGAACCTCTAATCCACAAGGAGATTTGAAATACTGGATACGCATTTCAAATCTCCTTTTGGATTAGAGTTCCCTCACTTTTTGAATGATTATTGAACAAAAGATACAATCATGAATTATTTACAATTTTTTATCAAAATCCGAATCACCATCACTTTCGCCAATCACAATTTCGCAGTATTTTATGCATTGAAATCAACTCTGTGGCAGCAATGACAATTTCGATAATCGCTGTGGCGGTTAATTGCGCGTGGCACTTATTGCCTTCAGTGTAGAACTGGTGTGGCACTTATTACCTTCAGTGTAGAATTTGAGCGGCACTTGTTTGCGCTTTTACAGTCATTCTGTCGCCCATTTTTTCTCGAATATTTTCATTTTGACAGATTCTGATAGAGAGGCACACATTGTATAACTAATATTCAGACACCTATTCGGGACCTTCACCAAAATAACAGTTTATCATTTTAGCTGGCTCAAAGGATCAAAATGAGTAATTTAACTGACATTTTGGGCATGTTCCCATAGATAGGACAAATGTGACTATTATAACTTTTAATTATTTTTTGATGCTCTATCTGAATCTGAAATCAAAAAATGGAAAAAAATTGGCAACAGAACGGCCGACTCTGCAAATTCAGTATACCCGTGATGTTAACATCTCACTGAAAATATAGCATGTTAGTTTTCAGTTGAAGAAATAATTAAAAAAAAATATTTGCTAACACTAAATCCAATAATTGGACATAACCCCACTTATCATTATTTGGTGTGACTATTAGTCATTTGTGCTTGTGAATGTAAATAAACTGTTACTACTTCAGAAGGAAACTTAATAAAGCCCTGTTTCCACGAACCGTGTTTTTCTCAGTTCTGTTCGCAAAACTAGATCCGTAATGCCATGGAACCGAAAGTTATTTCGTCAACCACGTTTGAAACTAGTTTCGTTCAAACTAGTTCTGAGAACTCGTTTCATTGACGAAACTAATTTCGCATCGCAGGCTCGCACTCACAGTTGCATTTTGCAAAATGACAGAGCTGTGATTGGTTTGCAATTCTACATAAAATATATAAATTATAAGGCTGATAATAAAGCTAATGGACTAATGTGTTAATTAGTAAACAGTAGATATTTTAAACCCATATATAGAGAAATATAAAAAATTCTATGCCTTTGTTGGGTATCCATTATTGTTGACAAAGCCAGAAGGCACTGCATTATTGCACTTTCAAACAATGCCACAATGCAATCGGAAAAACGAGATAAAAACTCGTTTCATGGAACTAGACTGGAATATTAAAACTAGATCCGCGAATCTAGTTTGTCAAATCGAGTTTCCCGAATCGAGAATTCTCAGTCTGCGGAAACGGGGTTTAAGAGACAGTGGGTTCAAAATGGATATAAACATTCAGACTTATTTTTCTATGCCTATCAAAGATGTGTCTGTGAAAATGGATACAGGAACTGAGAGGTTAAAAGGTTATGAAAGCCAGTGAAATCAGACTTATTCTAAGGACTGAGTAGTAAAACTGCAAAAAATATCCTTTGAGATCATACAGGCAAAAATTAAAACAGTAGTTTCAATACCTGCAACTCCTTATACAACTATGAACAAATATTAAATTCTAACAAAAATTTTTTTGATATGGAAAAAAAAATCTATATCATTTAGAACTGGGATACTAATTTGCCAAAACCCACCTAGTAAAGGGCACACACACACAAAATAAAAATAAATAAATAAATACTTCTCTACAATGAAATCAGAGAAAATCTAATTTACATTTTAGTTCTGATAAGATTAGTATAAAAAAAAAAGGGGGGGGGTTAAAAATTTTCACAATGCTTCTACATCATAATAGGTGACCAATTATGCTATATATGCAGCATTATCTTATTGCATTTAATCAGAACTGCTCTTTTTTTCTAAGCACAATAGCCCCCTACTTAATGCTAATAGTTTCAGAAAAAATCTAAATTGTCATGACAACTTGTTGACAATTTATTACAAAAAAGTGATAAATTCCTAAGAGTAATGTAGTGAATGTAGAACTTTTCCCCAAATTTCACTCTATTCCTATAAGCTTCTTTGTGATTTACTAAAAATTATGATGCATTATAAATTGATTATTCATACAAATCAAATATCTTGACGACCTTGAGTCAGGTTCAGTTGGGATAATCGATGCTCTATTGTATTGATGTTGATAGAAGTTGGACAGGCCCCAATCATATTTAATTCCAAACAAATTTCCATAGGAGGGAGGAAGCATTTAAATTACTTAAATTATTATTATTGGAAAAAATAATTTTTTATTGATTGAGAGTAGAGGCCTCTTAAACCCCTTGCTCTTGCCTAAATTATAAATGGGTTAACTATGGAGCTAGAACTTGACAAGCCAGAACCAGCAGCTGCTGCACTATGAAATAAGACCTTTTTAATTATTTTTTATAAACTTTTTTCTTACACACTATGCAGTTCTGCATCAAAATGGCATGACGGAAGTTGGGGAGGCTTATTGGAAACGAAAAGTTTACATAAAATTTTCAGAGGAAAAAGGGGTTAATGCTACAACTTTTTAACTTTAATATAAACATCTTGAAGAACATTATAATAAAACATTAAAAAAAATTCAAATTTAATATGTATCAATAGGACAGGTGTGGCAGGGCAAACATTGGTCAATCAATTTTTAAAATAAAATTTAAAAAACAAACAAAAAACACTACTATGATTTTAAATAAACTGTGTAATTAGGTAAAATACACAAGAAATGAAGGCAACTATTTTTCTTTCTTTCTTTTTTTTTTTTTAATGTGCTTACAGCAGTTCAATATATTACATGATCATTAGTATCACAACTACAGTAATGACAATTGAAGAAATTTTAAGGATTTTAATGATTTATTTAATGATTTATTTATTTAATAAAATCTTTATTTTGTGCATTCATTTTACATTATACAGTTAAGTATACACTGAAGCATCTTCTTTGTAATATTAATCAAAATCAGTAAAGTTTTACGTTTTATGTGACGTTATTTTTAATACAGTGTACATAAATTCTATCAAAGGTCCACAATACTGACAAAATTTTTGAATACGTATTCAACCTTTATTTTGAAAGAATTTGCCATTAGGATCAAAAGTAGCTCTAATGTTTGAAAGGAAAAGAATCTTTGCAATCCTCTATTTTAAATACAGAATCAACGTAAAAATCATTAAAGATAGAGGCAAGTTAAAATAGCTAGGGTAGAAATGCCAAATATAATAACATCTGATTTTGGTCATCTGGCAATAAATAAATAAATACTAAAAAGGCACTCTCTTCCTCCATAGACTTGAATTATATAAGAATAATCAAACCTCAACAAAATGTCAATGCCATGTTGCTGCTTTAAAATCCAAAATACTGTACAGGTCTTGGGGGATATGCAAGGCCAGCAAGTGATTTTAAACAATTGTCAGAATAGTACCACTAATGACATGTATATCATGGAGTTCAGTGGTGATAAAGAAAATTATTCCAAAAGAAGGTTGAGGATGTTTTATGATGTTCAAATGCTGTTCTGGTAGTTAATATGAGGAAAGTCTATTAGTTTATACTGAGATGTTCAGCTTTACAAAATGTTAAATCTCAAAATAAAAACTCTAATGCAAAGATACAATTACATATAGACAAAAAAAACAACTAATTAAATGATAGTAATAATTTACGGGACATCATTTAATTTACATTCTATTTTTTTTTTTTTTTTTCCAAATCGAGATTTAATATTTCATAAAAGTATACTTCAAGAGGAGTATTGTAACACAAACTAAAAAAATTTAACATATTCATTATACCTCTGAAATATATAGAATATTGTAATTTAAAAACGCTGATAAAACTACTTCAAAATAACTTCAAATCCTAATGTTCTCTTCAATGTTGATCTTGAACAATCCACTAATGATTATGTTTACTCCAATGTAAATTCTTCAAAGTAACTTTAGTAAAAATACGCTGGAGATTACTTATATAAATTATATAAATTTTTCATCCATTATAAAAAATTTATTTTTACTTCAACAAGTAATTAACAGAACGAATACAAACTTTAAAATTTTAAATTCTTAATTAAATTGTAAAATATTCTTATAATCTATAAAATTCTCTAAAAATATATTTGTAAAAATTTTTAAAACACTATAAATGCTTTCAAAATATATTTTAAAAATTTTCAAAATCCTTTGAAAAATGGCTTACTTTTTCATGCACGATTATCTAAAAGCAAATTTCATGAAAGGTCTCACAAAACAGTTCATCCAATGATATTACTGCTCTTCTACTATTTGACATTGCTCTAAGTCCACAGTTCCAGAAATTTTAAAAGGTAATAACAGAAGACATCAAATTTGAGAATTTCATATTGAAGGTTGAAATGCCCAATTAAAATGAACATATATTTCAAGGTGGTGAAGATGACGCATATTTTCATCACTGTTGATCTTGAAACTTCATTGTTTTCAGGCCCGTCTCGGGTCCTTCTTCAGAGGGTTTACAAAGTTTGTTTTTAGATAATCATGCATGAAAAATAAAAAGTTCCCATTTTCAAAGTAATTTGTAAATATTTTGGAAGCATTTTTAGAAATATTTTCAAATATATTTTCGGGGAATTTTACAATTTGTTATAAGAATATTTTTACAGATTATTAAGGATTTTAAATTTTGAAGTTCATATTTGTCCCGTTAATTATGCTTAGCTGTCAAGGTAAAGATGAGTTTTATATAACTGATGAAAGTAATCCTTATTCACCCTTGGATTTTATAGTGGCAATTTTTAATTTCGAGAGATGATCAGTTGTTTTGAAACAGATTCTCTACCGTCCATCATGACTTTTTTTCATCAGTTGGAATAATTATAACAAAAAAAAGTTTTCAAAAGCATTATCAGTAGCTGTAAAATTATATTTTAAGAACTATATTTTGGAAATATTATATATTATGAATTGATTATTAATATTTATGAGAAACCTTTATGTAAATATTTTTTAATACAAATAGCAATATTTTTGGTGCAGATTTCAAATGTGGCAGTCAAATTTCTTAATTGGGAAGGGTTTCCATGAAGCACATTTGTATTTCCCACAAAAAATTGCTTTTATTTTACATTTGCTTTGTTACAGTTAATAATAATTAACTTAAAATTCTACTTTTACTCTCCTTATATTAAAATCTAATTTATTCGTTGCAGTTAACAATATCCATATGATGAGACAATACTACAGGGTGAAAACTATGGACAATTGGTTTGTTGTTACTAAAAAACAGTTCCACAAGTAAATGTTTTCATATTGGGAATTGGCACCAAAAACAACATAAGAACTAAACAAAACCGTTGTTGACCAGTGCATTTACTATGACTTTGGAGTAATTAGCTTCTATTAGACAGTGCTTAGGTGAAGGTAGAAGGATTTAGAAAAAGCTAAAAGGAGTAACACCTGTAAGTGATAGCTTATATCCGTTTGTAAACAATGTCATTGTAGTAGTTTACATGAGTAATACCAGTAATGTAAAAGGGGGTCATTCTTAATAATAATAATAATAATAATGGCAATAAAAACAACATTGTTTTGATAGAATAGTGGGGGTGGTTCTGACCTTGAAGGTTACGTCTCTGGGGATAGTCCCTCAAGTCGTATCCTGTGGGCGAGGTGCGCTGCTGTTGCTGCGAATGTTCCACCGACGGGGCGTTCAGCACGGGGTTGAGGTTGAGCAGCGAGGGCGGCGTATGGCTGGCAAAGAGGGGTGACTCCCCCAGCGACGGGTTGAGCGCCGGTGAACTCTGGCGTACATCCTGGCCGCAATTTTGCGAGTCCGGTGGGAAGAGGTTGGCGCCAGGCGACAGGAGGGCCGGGCTCAGTTGGCCGTGGTGGTGGGCGCCGTGCAGCGACGGGGGCGGCTTCGGCAGGATGTGGTAGTAGCGGGTCATCGAAGGAGGCGACTCTTTTGCCGTTCCCGATGCAGCAATAGGCATCTCTTCTTCACACACTCCCAATCAACTGCAATCACCATCAAACGGTTCTTGAAGGAAATTGATTTGGAAAAAAAAATTGCTTAGAATTAAATTCCGAATGTATTATTAATAAGGCACAGACAGAGGAAGGAACGGAAATGATTAATAATTCAAGAGGGGTAGGCGTGCAGATAAACGTTCCCTGACGATCTTGCTACAGTATTAAATTCATAGAAAGTCTAAATAATATAAATCGGATTATCTTCATTTTTATACGTTATTTATTAAATAATTCGATGTCATAAAATTAAAAAAGAAAAGTGTCAAGCCAACGTCTATCACCGATGCCAACAACAGCGCCCATTAGAGGAGAAACATGGCCGCCCGCAGACGACCTATGTCCGGCGTTTTATTTTTGTGAATTAACTATTAAAAAATTAACGCCATAATTACTTAATAATTACCACCTCCGTTTAGATACTTTAACAGTTTGTTGTTTCGAAGTGACATCTTAAATCGATTACATATTCGTCGACCTGATCGGTTGGGCAAGTTAAGTGAACGCCCGTCTCCATTTCAACAAAACTCAATCAAAAAAACTCATCCACTGCGACGTTCGTTTGTTTTATAATCAAACAAATGAATAACGTCGTATGCTGTAACTCGGAATAGCGTTCCCGATTCAAATAATAATTAGGGTCGACATGTTTTTGTTTTTTTTTCTTTTCTTTGTTCTATTAAATCTCTTGATATTTTTAGATCGAATGGAAGGAATATATTAGTAAAAATAATACTAAAAATAAACAAATGCTTTTTCCAAAAAATCAAACAATCTTGCCTAACAAAGTTGTCAGTCAGGATCTTTGCTCAATCGATCTAGGCTAACAATATTAGTAAGCTATACAAACTCATCGTGAAACATCATAATTTATCGAAAATCAAATGGCACTCGAGTGAATTCTACTTTTATCGTATTGATAACTCATAGCTAGAAACAATCATGTATAGAAAAACTCCCGTCAAAACGACTATTGAATACAAAAAAATCAATAGTTAGGCCGGAACACGGATCGCGTTTATGCTACAATGGTAACGGAGTTGTTATCTAAAAGTTTTTTTTTGCCTTTCTCTGCTCGATTCGAAGCCGATAGAATATACGTGTTCTGCTTACCCCGATGTGGAAAATTTAGCTTTGTCTGAATGCCTTGAGGAATCGACGAGGCGATCAATGTACAGCGGTAGCCTCGGTTGCTGATGTTAAGAGGAAGAAGGACTTGGAATTGCTACTCAGAAGCTATCTTATCAAAGCAGGACAAAGCTTCATGCATACGACGTCGAACGAGAAGCGGCTCTAATATTAAATGGAATGAGAATGGATGCTTGTGACTTACTTATTCATACGTTCCTATGCATCGAAGAAATTAAAAGCACGGTTATTTGACGAAACACGCGTTATATTAAATCGCCTTTTTTTCTCAGTTCTATAAGCAAGGCGTATTTCCTTGCTAAACCTTCGAAGAACCGTCGCCTTGTGCGTGATCATGGCCCGCCCACTCTAGCGACGTCACATCCGTTACATTCCAACAATTACCGAGAAATGCCTTATATGGAAAGAGCCGAAGGCCGAATCGTTGTCGCCGAAGGAGATTATCGAATTAATTAAATTTTTTAAAGTTTATGGATTCCACGTTTTTGAATCGTACTGATAAAACGGCAGTAAAAATATTCGGTAAATATAATTTATTTTTGTCATTTCGCGTCTTGAGCGAACGATAATGAGCTGATTATTGGACAAAGGATATCACGTGACGACGACGCCATCGTCTGATTGGCCTCACAACAAAGTCACCTAATTTCGCAATAAGACTTGATGGAGGACGGTTGTGTCGATAGTGACGCATATTATTTTTCCTGACATTTTCTGCTAAAAAAAATTTGTCATCTCTTTTACATTCTTATTTCATCTGAGGTAATGTAAAAGTGAAATTCCGTAGAATTTTGAGAGAAAATTTCGAACAGCAGGTAATATATTAACGATTGAATCGTTATTGCTTGTTGCTGTGTTAGTAGGTTGAGGACTTTGTCTTTTCGCCATTTTGAAACTGTACTACGGAGTGTTGTTGTTGTGGGTAAAATCCATTTTTTCCCTTTTAAATATTCAAGATTCGTTAAGGTTAGCGGTAAGGGAATCGTGAGGAAGGACTATCGTTGGGTAAATTAGAGTCAAATTTCGTGGTAGATTTTGGTTGATGTAGCTGTGTGCAGTTTTCAATTTAGCTGTCAAATATAAAAAAAGTCATTATTTTGATGACGTAGTATCAAAATGGTTGGGAAAACCGAAAATATTTCCTATGACTTATCTCTCCAGCAGCAACAACAACAACAAACCAGAGATCGCGGGAGTTCCGCATATATCTTCAGTATTATCACACCACCGAGGAAATCGGTAGTAGAAGGAAACAAAAGGGAGCGAGGCTCAAACAACAACCAAGGGTACCATCATCGTTGCGGTGCCCGCACCCCACATCTTCCGATGACGGGAACTAAACCTGGGTCCCCGAAGAATAATAAGCAGCGGTTGTCTCCGTCCACAGCCTCGCCTGATCAATCATCATCTGTTGTTCCTAGTATTGCTTATGCTGGAGCGAAATTTAGCGATCCACCTTCACCCAATGCTCTACCAAAACCCCCACCTCATTGGATGAGCAAGGAAACTACTTCGTCTCGGTGCAGTGAAATCTCTCATCATCTCAAACTCTTGTTGAATGTTAAGGCGTAATACATTGGAGAAGAAGAAGAAGAAAATAATAACAATAATCAGGAGGGTTTGAAATTCTAATTTCACAAAGATAACATTTTTTTTTTCTTGTTTTATTTTATTTTTTTCTATTCTCTTTTCTTATTTTTTAAGTTTTTGTATTAAGGATTAAGCAAAGAATGGAGTTTTGTCTCCCATTGTTTTGATCAACAACTGATACCATTGATCAGCCAAGATGATTTTTTTGGGGGGGTTTTTTTTGGTTTGTTTTTTATTTTTATTTTATATAGAGACCACGCTATCATTTTAACTTGACCGATTTTTAAAATCTCCCTTTTGAAAATAATAATAATAATAAAAAAATATTTTTATTCTTTAGAAGTTAACAAAATTGTGTTTTTAAAAAAAAAAAAAATTACCTAAACTGTTATTCCCCTTAAAAAGCAGCAATAATCAAATTGGTTCTTTATTATTAAAAAATCAATTTTTTCCCCCTAATTGGAATAGTCAGGCATTCAATTATGATTATTATTTGTTAGTGTGATAGGATTATTCTTAGATATTCTTAAAAACATGCCCTTTTTTTAAAAAAAAAAAAAATATTGTATACATATTCTCAGATAAAAAAAAAACCAAAAAAAGCTTTGGTGGTGTTAGTATTATCTCTGGTGGCATAAAAGTATGTACAAAGATGACTAGTCATAAAAAGGCTTAGTTTTTTACTTGTAAATATTAAACGTAGAAATAAATATTTTTATGAATTTACAATTTCATATTCCTTCTTGTGGGTTGCTCCTCTTGAAGCAAATCACGGAACAAATTGCTTCCATTTTTAAATAAAACTGCCAGGGAATGATTCCAAGCTCTGTTTTTATGAGCTTGGAAGATGCAATCATGTTGTTTTTCACTCAGGAATATGGTAGGCATATTCCAAGAATTGGAAGCTTTAATAGGTCTTAAAACCCATAAAAAAATGAAACACTGAATTTATTGGCTCTATGGACATTCTGTGATATTAAAGCAATTGCTTGTACAAAAAAAAATGGAAAACTAACCAAAAAAGAAAAGATATACTTAATTGAACTTAACCCTGGACATTTTTTTTTTCTGTTTATTCATGGTGATGAAGGAAGGTTGCTTTTTGTAGACGCAGTTATGATATTGAGTGTGCATCCATACATCTGTCCATCCATCATGTCTTCATCGTCATCATCAACTTCATCGTCGTCATCACCTTTGATCATTGTCACCAATATCGTCGTCATCGTTGAAAACATTCCGAAGTCATTTGTGAGGGTGGTAAAAGAGAAAAAAGGCCCCCCTGTATATTTTTTGTTTCATAAATCGTGCTCATTCTAATATCAAGTTAGTGCAAAGGACTGGAATTATGAATCAAGATATCATCACCAAAAAACAAGAAAAGGAAAAAATGAGACTTGCTTTCAAGACGAGAAGACAATTTACAAGAAAATTTTCAACTTTTTGCCACTCAGCGAAGAACTGACATCCAATTGTTGTATTGCTATATCAGTGAAAATATTGCCAAGTGTCGTCTTGTTGTAAATCCCTTCCTAACCATGAACTATCACCTCTAAAAAAAAAAATAATTTTTTTTCATATATATCCCTTCTCATCCATCCATAAAACCCATCTACCCTTTTCCCCTACCCTAATTCCTCCCTTTATCCTTTCCCCGGGTCCTTTTTAGGACCCACATATTTTACCGAAAGAGATTACAAAACTGTTGTTCTGTTTTAAACGTTTTATTAATAAATTTTACTTGCTGATGTTCGTGATAGACTATTTTGTCTTTGCGATTGGTTACTCTAAAAAAGGTAAGTGGAAATAAATTTCAACTTTATACAAGAAGAAAACATTAATTACTCAGCAGTTCTTGTACCAGGTACATTCAAGTTGTAATAACTCGAAATTTTTTTACTTTGGAATAAGAGCGGATAGAAACTTTGAAGACATTTTTTAAAATGCAACTTTAATTGGGAATGATACACAATGGAGGAGACCTGGAGCCGTTTTTCAATTCCAAAACCACTGCAACGGAAGCACACGCCTACTGCTAACTAAAGATTCGGTGACCATGGCTAGTTTGAACTACGAAAGAAAAAGGAAACTGAACAGTACTTATTCCTGGCATTTCCTTAATGCCTAAAGGAATCTCAGCTGAAATGAAACTGAAATAAATGTGGTGACATTTGATTAGCGATTGATAAACTGGTTGAATACAGTACTCTGGTTGCCTTTCTGGTTCTTTTATTATTAAATCATTCCTATGTTCAAGTCTATTCTCCTTTAAATAGTTAAAAACTTGTAAATTATGGCTCTTGGTTGACTGTTTAGTTTTCCTTGAGCAAACAGACTGATAGGTGAGATGGAGGCCACCATGTTTCAGGAAATTCTAGAAAGCAGCTATCTACAGCACATTTATTATGCATGTGCCAGAGACTATTCACCAGACTTGCCCTTAGCAATTTTTGGCTAAGCATGGCTCTAAAGATTGCTGTACATGATCATTTGTTTTCAGTTTTATTCTTGAATCTGTGATTTTTTTTTCAGTAGACTCGAACAGACCTTTGAAGATTTCAGCGTGGCCATATAGTTGTGACATTTAGTTTGTGAAATGTGTACAATTATAGAATGACTATATTGGTGTTGGTTCAAGTTTTGGGTGTAAGTAGTTTTCAGAAATAAAGAAATCTTTCAACTTGAATGTATCTCGTGTAAAGAAAATGATGGAAGCTTTTTTATTAGTTTTACTCTTGAATCTGATATATTAATTAGCAGCCAGATGCCTGAAGTAGTGAAACTGGATGAATTGATTGAGGTTGGTAGCTTTATTTTCTTTTAAATGTACTTCAAATTTATTGAAAAAAAAAAAAAATCACTATGAACATTTTTTCATTCTAAATTTAAGATAACTTTTTTCACTCTTGTTGTAAAGTGTATAAAACTATACCTCTAATAAGTTTCTTTCAGCTGACAATTTCATTTGTATGGGGTTAACTCCATTTTGTATTTAATCTGCCAACTATTAGTGTGACTTCCTCTTGTCATTCCTCCTCTTTCTATTGATGTGCATAACAAAAAAAAAAGCTTACAATGGCAATTCACCTGAAAATCTGAAGTTTATTTGGAGGCTTCATACTTCTGTGCCTGATTCATGCAGAGCTGTTTGAGGGAAATTTCCATTTTTGGCACAAGGAAATTTTATCTCTTATCTTGGGAGCTTTAAAACATTGCTGATTATTAATTTAAAAAATCTACTTGAAATTGCACATGGTAATTCTTAGTTATAAAATCAAGATAATTATTGTTTATGGATCTTTAAATTATTTGAAAATAACTTCAAACAGAATTTTATTTCTTCCAAATTTATAACAATAAGTTACCCCCACATTTGAATATCCAGCACAGTATAGCCATTTCTTCCTATTATTTCCATTCTTCATTGAAGAAAAATGATGTATAAAACCTTAAAGATGATAAAGATGGACAATACATAGCACACAAGTAAAAAGGAAGAGGAAAGTAAGTAAAAAATAGTATGTATTAAAAGGACTGACAGGAGTCCTTCTGTTTAAGACCCTTAAAACTTCATTTCGTTATCAACTTTAGAATAAAAATTAAAAAAGGAAAATTTATAATAAAAGCGCATGTATTTGAATAACAATTTTTTAAATGAATTTTTAGCTTTTTGGAAATTTTTGATGGAACACAACAATTTTAATTTCAGGTTGTAAAAATCAAGGTATCAACATATTAACCAGCATTTTTTTTTTTTTAATGGTTTTTGTATAATATTTACTAAAACACTTAACAGTTCTAAGCAGTATCGGTAGTCACGATGAATTGACGTTATCTCGATATACAGGGCGATTCAAAATGTCCGGCCTTTCAAAGTTTTACTATGCATTTATTTTATAACTTAAACTAACCAGACGGGTTTAAAATATGGGAAACTCAAATATTTATTGATTCTAGCATTACAAATGCAGGGTTGCATCTAGCAAAATGGCAGGGCAGGGAAATGAAAATAATTAGGGCACATTTGGTCAGAAAGTAGGGCCAGTCGGTGACATAAGTGCACATTATAATGGTTAGTTTAAATAAATCCAACGAAAAAAGGCCTAGATGCAACACTGTAAATGTTCTGTGTGACTCCCTCAAGTCACCCGGACAATGTCAAGACTATAGTCAATCTTGTCCCAAACTCCTTTCAGCATGTCTGCGGTTACTAGTCCGAGAGCAGAAATGTTTACAAAGACATCCAGTTTCCAGAAATTGATCATAACACTTGCGGATGCTTTTGTCAGTAGGGCAATCTTTATGAAAATGCCTTAGAAATGCCTGCTGGACTAAAATTATCGTTTGCTTTTGCGCAATATGCCTTTTCATTTACAGTTGCCATCTTTATTTTTATTGCAACACTAGCGCCACCACAGCCTCCAATTGCAGGAAGGTTAAAATATTTGAGTTTTCCTGAGTTTTAAACCTGGTCTGGTTAGTTTGTTATAAAATAAATGCATAGTAAAATTTTGAAATGCAGGACATCAGTTTGAATCGCCCTGTATAACAATGTTTAAGCCATTATAGCTGCCGCCACATACGTTGAACGACAGGATGACGTCGTTTCTAACGCCAGCCAATAGACGTTAACGGGAAATAAATGGCTTAGCTATTCCATGAAACATCTGCTGTCGTTTTTGAAACATTGTTTTCGTATTTATATTTAGTTTCTATCTTCGTTTTTTCTTTAAATAGATAACTGAAATTAATAAATTAAAAAATGACGCAGAATAGTAGACTCAAATGCAATTTGTTTTATATTATGACTTTTAATATGCTTTCCACGTTTCAACGATATCTCCACCATTACTATAGTAGAACAAGTGCATCATGGATAAAATCCAGACAAAGCATATTGATAAGATGACTTACTGCGCATGTCAAAAAGATCATTCAACTTACGTGGTGGCAGCTATAGTTAATTGAACTGAGATGTGTTGAAAGTGATAGTTTATCAGGATTTGCACTTATTCACAATTTACATGACAAAATGAATATTTTGCTGAAAATTGACTCGTTAAATTTTGTACATTAATTGTGCCCTATTCACTGACGATTACTGCAATAGACGTTAAGCTATGATTGGAGAAGAATAATTTCCTTCATAAGGTGAAGGAAATTATTTTACAACAAAGCAGATATGTGGGAATCTTTCAGACAAATGTGTTGTAATGCAACATTTCATAATAAACATATAAAAATACATGTACACAATGTCTCTTACCAATAGCATCTTAACACTTGGATTACTCGGGAAGTATTGTAGAAAAGGGAGACTAGTAAAAATTGAAAAAAAAAAATTGATCTATCGTAATAATGTTGATCACAATAGTCATATTGTTGAGATTGTAGATCACCCTCCCCCCCCCCCCTTCCTTCACCCTACTCACTCCATCTGTCATATTTCAATTTGGTACTGAAATTGAAAATTTCATTGTGTGAGAGAGACTTCCCTTCACAAGAAGACATCGTTAACGCAGTGCGATGCAAGATTACCAGATTGGACAATGGAGCAGCTGATGGTACTTGTCACCTTCCTCATTGTTGGCAGCAAACTGTTGATTGCCGTGGAGATTATTTCAAAAGTTCTTAATGTGTTAATGTGTGCATGCAGACTATTACAAGGGTTGTTCAAGAATTTTTGCCTCCTGGTCCGTAACTTTATTTGTTAACCTATTTTCAGAATGCTTTTTGTATTTGATACTTTCATTTGTCCTCTTATGTAATGCACCATTCACTTTTCGACAGTCCTTATCCCTTTCCAGGTATTAGGTCAAAACTACTAGTTGGGTGAATCCGTTGGAAAGGAATTCTGGAGTTGTTGTCGACACTAGGATTGAATGGCAGCTTTGGACTCATTTCTGCAGCCCGCCCACACATGATCACCACACAGCAAAGGTGTTGCAGTGCCTACAGTTCAAAGATGAAAAACTGCAGTTCAAAAATGAAAGACTTTGCACCTTTCAACATTTCCCAAAGAAAAAAGAGCACCAGTGCTCCCACTAAAATTGACAGAGGGCAGGGTATCAACTGCAGCAAGAGGGCACATCATGCAGTGTCAGGGCATCTCATAGGGAAGGGGGGCGAGGGGCAGGGATAGGGCTAAGCCTAATTGTGTGCTTTCTGTTTAATAAAATCAGGCGGAAGGATACATGGAAGAGCAAGAGCAAATTGATAAGCACCATTTTCGCGGAAAAGCACTGTTTTTGGGAACAAGCGCACTACTCTTGCGGCAGGGCGCAGCGCCCCCCTAAAATAGGCTAGCGGGAGCACTGAGCACCTTAAGGTACATGATTGCGTTCTGATGACGAGGTGAAAGATGCCATTCAATCCTGGTGTCGACAATAACTCGGGAATTCCTCTCCTATGGGTTTATCCAACTAGTCGTTTTGGCGCAATACGTGGAAAGGGATGGGGACTATGTCGAAAAGTGAATAGTGCATTACATAGAGGACAAATGTAAGTATCTGGTACAAAAAGAATTTTGAAAATCTGTTAACAAATAAAGTTACAGACCAGGAGGCAAAAATTTTTTAAAAAACCTTGGTTTTTGGTTTCTTCCCCCCCCCCCCCCCCCCCACTGTTCTCCCATATCTACAGTACTTCCTGAGTGACCCATGTAACAAATATTACTAGTAAAATATATTGTGTATTACTAAATGTTTATTTTGTGAGGAGCCTCCCGGGACCTACGTGTCGGTCTATTTGACAATAATGGTCCCCGCTTGTGCTCTATTACTGCACTAATGTTTAAATATAAATAAATAAAATAAATAAATAAATATCTGTAACTCTACCCGGTGTGAGGCAGTCATGATGCATGGTTACATCTCAAGTCCATAATTTTGTTATGTAAGAGTTTAAGGAAAAATAAAAATAATCACATTTATTTATTTTTATTTATAAGGCATGTTCAAATGAAAGTGATTCAAAGGGCACAGAGACAGATTAAATGAAAGTATTAATATTTACCTTTGTTTATATTAAAGAACATCTTATAGTGACTATTATAGACGCGCAGTCCTAAAAAAAATCTCCACCTGCTGCAATACAGGACTCCCACTGGGGCATCAATCGGCTAATACCGTCCGCAAAAAAGTCTGTTTTCTGCTGCTCTCTGAACTATGCCCGAATAGCGTCCTTAATCTCCTCATCATTGGCAAATCATCGACCTTTCAGTGCCTTCTTTAAAGGACCAAACACATGAAATAAATAGGTGAGAGGTCCAGGCTATAAGGAGGGTGGGGCAGAACTTGCCTCTGCATTTTTATTATTGCTTCCTGCACCAGTCTCGCAACATGTGGCCTAGTATTGTCCTGGAGGAGGATCACCCCATCACTTAGCTTACTAGGACGCTCGTTTTTCACAGCTTGACACAAGTTATGCAGTGTCTTGGTGGGGGGGTCCCAATAATGGCACCAGGTCTCATCTATCGCGATAATCTTCAAAAACGCTTCCCCCTCATGACTGTAACGTTCCAGGTGATCCAAACGGCAGCCGTTTGCCTCGTGTCTGCGCACTCACGTGCTCGCGCGCTATAGCCTGAATCACTTTCATTTGAACATGTCTTGTATTACATCAATTTCTGTCGGCTGACTTGTGGGGGTTCTCCGGAGGGAATACTGTGTTATTCATATTTTTCAAATTACATTATAGGTTGAAAGATAATAATAATAATAATAACCTTACAGAAAGCCACAATTCTAAACACCTGTCACATAGTAAGGAAATTCCTACACCCAAACATCAATACTCCCACGAGTGCATAACTTTCCCTCCCTCGCATTTGAGTCCCTTGGGCTTTGGCCCTCTTTTGGGTCCGCCTTTGGGATTGGCTTCCGGACTTGATCCGAGTTTGGCTTCCCCAAACAATGATAATAATAACAGAGTATAATACATTGCTGTCATTGTAGTGCCCAAAAACCTATTTATAATTGATTTGGACGCTGCGGGACTAGTTTTGGGGTGCATAACCTGGATTTATAAAATTAGTTGGCCCGTTTGTCGATTTTTCACCTCCTTTTCAGCGTCTTCAACAGGCCATGGAGAAACCTAAAGAAGAAGGAAATAAAAGGAAGAATAAAGAAATATTAAGATTAAAGTTAAATATGAGAAGAAGAAAAAAAAAAGGACGCGATGATGACCAAAAGAAAATGTATAGAAGTAATAAGATGATTTATGACGTACCTTTTTGGATCAAATATATTACTGAAGATGATAGAAATAAATATATTCCCCGAGCATAAAAAATGGATTGTTACGTGCTTACTGAAGGCAACAATGGATGAAGACGTTGCCTAGAGACGTTGGAGAGGAGGCGAAGCAGCAGGTTGCAAGACGCCGGATTCGGTAGGCCCGAAGCGCCATGCCGGAATGGGGGGGGGGGGGGATAAGTTAAGTCGTGCGAAAAGTTTTAGGAAAGAATCATTCGCATCATCTGGCCCTGAGCAATGTGAAGAAAACCCCTATCGCGTTTACAAGGCCTGTGTAGGCGGCCGAAAGTAGAAGCCTTGCGAGAAGTTGGGACTAACGTTCGAAAGGTGGACTGCAAAGGGGCACCTCTTTGTCATCATCAACTAGAAAAACGAAGAAACAATTAAATTTTTGAGAATGAGAAGGCAAAACTAATCTAACATTATGCGTAAAGAGACCGAGGTCATTGGATTTTGAAAGCAGTAATACTCGCCTAAATACGGTAATGGGTGTTATTGTTGGCCTTAAAGCATGTGGTAGACAAAACTCTTGTCTATTTTGTTTTGTTTCGTTACAGGAAAGCTTAATGAAAATCCTGCGAAATTCGAGTGTCGAAAGTTATGAAAACTCCCTCGGAGAACGTTTCAAAGACAATAGTAAATCAAGTTTCAAAGGAAACCCCAGGCGTCAGTTGGCTGAGAAGATAAGGTCGTATATAGTATTAAGGTTGGCGGTGTCCCTATAACAGTACTTAAAGTTCCCCTGCGTTAGCCCCCCTCCCCCCTTCCTTTATGTTTGTATAACTTTAACTTAAAACGCACTTATGGCCTTTCAGAATTTGGTCATTTACTATTTTTTTTTAAACATTCATCATTGTAAAAAACGGGCATAAAGATGCTTTGTGAAGAGTTATAAAATATAGTTCTTTAATGGTGCTTTTGTTGAAAATAAACTCTCTATATAGAAAATGGGAGATTGTAGACTATACCGGGTGTAAATTAAATCATGGGCGTTACTTGGAGGATCGGTTCCTATGGACAAACCAAGATGAAAATGTTCCTGGAAGTTCTTTAATAAGCGAGATATGTTTCAAGAAAAATGACTGAAATGAGATTTCAAGTTATGTTTGCCTGATAATATGCTAATTAATTGTGTAAGAAGTGCTTAAAATTTTTTGGGGGTGCTTATTTTCATGAGAAAAGTGTATAAAATCTTATGATTATTACTATTAGTTACAAAATTTACAAGAAATCACTGGTTACGAATGTGATGGAAAAAGAATATGTGGCCTAAGAAACACTGAGAATTTTTCTATGAATATTTTTTTTAGTTTATCTGCCACAGGATTTTTATATGCATTCCTTAGTTATTAGCCATTTTTATATTAAAAATACAAATTATTCATTTTTATTATTTATTTTATTTTATTAATTTTTCTACAGGGTTGCAAGTGTGATATATATAGATTGGGTTTTTAGTTTTTAAGGCAATTATTAAAGTTCCTTACATTTAAATAAAAAATCTAAAAGTTGGAATTATGTTTTTAGATTTAAAAATCTAATCTAAAAATTTAGATTTTATTATCTATGATAATTTTTAGATTTCAGATAATTTTTCATTATCTATAATAAATATTTTAAAAACAAAAACAAACCCTTTACCAAGTTTATCTATAAACTTGATAAAATTCTTATCATAAAAACATATGGATATGTAACAGTTTTACAGTTTGATATTATTGTTTATAACATATCTATATAAAATTAATTTTAAATTTTTATATCAAATTCCTGTTTTCCATGGATTGCCCCATCATTATGTTAGGGAAACCTCCATGGGCCCTTATTAATAATAGAGAAATTTCATCATGATAGTATTTCCCAAGTTAACCTTTTATAATTTTATTATTAATTTAATTTTATGTTCCTTAATTTTGCTGGAATAGTTGTGATTCTATGATTCTATGAAAATGTTTGCTAGATGAAATTTATTATGATGATTTATCTTCTTTAGTGGAATTCTTTGATTACATGATTTTGTTTTCAAGTTTGTAACCAATCCTTTGATAGCAATTTTAATAATGGCTACATTTAAAACTTTAAACCAAGTATAATTAATGAAAATCTGCAAATTGTTTCCATTGTTGTATTATCTCAAAATAAATCATTCACAAATAACTGCATTAAGTATACTTCTATTAAATATAAAAGAACTTTGGCCATGAAGGATTCAGATGGCTGTTCAAAATGCAGTAAATGTGCCTTTAGGTTCCAGAAGTTTAAAATTTTTTAAAGGTTTAATAAAGATCAATGTCTGATGTGATTATAAACTGCAGCTGAATGGTACTATGCAATTAATTTATGACCACAATGTTTGACAGATTAAGACAGAAACAGTGGGTTGACTTGGGTTGAATGTCATCTGAAATGCTGCAAATTTTCCAAAACTAACTTGCACTTCATTGAGTAAGTACAGTTGTCCCTCCGCAAGTCGGTATCCTACAAGTCAGAAAATTCCACAAGTCGGCAGCTTTTACCAAGGCAGACAATGACTTCCAGTTGGAGATTTTTGTTGGCGGTTATTATGATTAAAATATGCAAAATTGACCAATTTTATGGTTCCCCTAATGCATACAGCCTGTTTTGAAAGGCTATGAAAGTCAATTATAGAAATTAAGATTCAAATTAATATAATCTTGCTCTCTTCGAGCTGTTCATTTCCCTGAAATTGGAAATGGCAACCAATTACAGAGGAACCCCTTCCATGCATAAGCAGCTACATTTTCCTTTACAGAACTTAAATTAGCGATTTGTGATTACGGTTAATTTAATTTGAAAAAGTATCCACCATCTTGGATTTCTACAAGTCGGAAAAATCCACAAGACTGCAAGGCCCTGGAACTGAGGTTGCCGACTTGTGGAGGGACAACTGTATAGGCCCTTTTTCATTTGTTAATGAAAGAAATTGATCCACTCTAATTATAAGGCATAGAACTATTGTGTATTTGTTATATAGGATGTGTTACCAGCAGATGAACAGGCACCAGCATCAATTGACTTTCTTCATTTAATGTTAAATAAAGTGGGGTAATAAAATTTTGATGATGAATCTCTTAACTTTTTTCAGCTTTTCAACTACTAGTTCTTTTTTACATTTTAATTTCAAAAATTAATTACATGTGGCATGTTTATATGCCTGTACATTTGGCTTGTAATTGTCTCTTGTGGATACTAGTAATATTTTGTTAAGGCAATTTTTCTCTTTTAACTGTTCAAATACTGGTACCCACACCCTATTATGAATAAATAATTAATCACAAATCTTTTTTTTTTTTTACAATTCCTTTAAGATGATCATCTTTACATAGGTAGATGAAGAGAGATCTTTTTGTTTATACAGTATTATCCGAAGATGGTAAGGTAACTTTTTCTCTTATTAATCTATTCCATAGTTATACAATTCATTATATAAGGGTCGTACAAATGAAAACGAAAAACGAAAATTTGTGTGGGGAAAAAAAAAAGACGATCGAAGTGTAGGATCGAAAGTTTTTGTTTTCAACAATTGCAAAACCCCACATGCAAATTGAACAATTGGTTGCAAGTGTTGCATCACGTGAGAAAGAACGATAGCTCGCGCGTCGAAGCTCTGCGAGTGATCGCTTTGTCCAAACAAGCAATTGCAAACAAATCGAGTCAAATCGCGAAAAAATCAAAAGCAATCGCAAACAGCACGGGGAAGGTGATGTTGACAGTGTTTTTTGATCACAAAGGCCCGATTTTACTGGACTTTCTTGAAAAAGGCACCACCGTTAACACAGCACGATATGGGGAAACATTGAAGGCACTGTGCGCAGCCATCAAATGCATGCGTCCTGGATTTCTTAAAGAAGGAGTGCTTCTTCTCCGCGACAACGCACGTCCTCGAAAGCAACGGTAGACTTCATCAAAAAGTTCAACTGGGAAGCAATGCAGCATCCACCTTACAGCCCTGACTTATCCCTATGTGACTTTCACGTGTTTGGGGATCTCAAGAAACATCTGAAAGGCCGCAGGTTTCAGTCGGATGACGAAGTGAAGGAAGAGGTTTTGGAATGGTTCCACATGCAACCGAAAGACTTCTTCCATTAAGGAATTACACGCCTTGTTACACAGTGGGATAAATGTCTTAACGCAGTTGGAGAGTATTTTTAAATTCCTTGTATACACTTTGGATAAAATAAATAATTTTCATTTGTACAACCCTTATATTATCTTCAGTTTTTGTTCTTTTAGGTATCTAAATATGCAGCAGTTACTTTCAATGAACTTGAAAAATTCATTATTGAAATCTGAATCAGTGTATTGTCCACAATACAGACAGACAGACACAGACATTTCGTGAGGCTGGTGGTAGGCATTTCCAGCATCTATTATGAGTGGATGCCACCTCCAACCAGCCCCACTGCATAGTAACTTTTGAATCACCCTGTATCTACTCTACAGAAATGTAAAATTATTTTCATGGCTTTCTATAAAAAGAACTAAATCATTTTGAAATGATGATTAATTTAACTGTACATACAGTTGTGCCAAAAGTCTTGTCCCTAAAAAGCAATGGGTAGCACAGAGTTGGTTTGTGTAAATTTTGCGAACTTTCTGTGGCCGGATGTTATATAAACACTCGTCTGCTGAATGCATATCAGAAAGTTCATTACATTGAACAGTGACAATGAAATGGGGTGTGAAAGAAGATGATGTTGCAGCAATTGCTTTTCACAAGTGCAACAAGTCAGCAAAGGAAATTTTCACTTTGCTTAAACACCTGAAATTAATGCAGAAATTTGTTTATTGTACTGTCAACGATATGATCGATCATATCTCGAGTATGGGTGACAAAGCAAGGAGCACTCTTCTCCGCACTTCAAGAACTCCTGCAGCCATTAAAGTGGTGTGAGAAAATTTGACAAATCTCCTCTGCAAACAGAAAATCTTTTCATGGGAGATGAAGATACCAAAAAGAACAATGTCTAGGATCATCAAACAAGACCTTGGGGTTGGAGCTTATTGAAGACTGATCAGCCAGGGCCTAACAGCTGCTTTACATGACATCAGGACAATAAGATGTAAATCCTACTTCAATGACATGCAGATGGAGAACGCCCATCAAATCCTTTTTAAGGATGAAAATTTTTAATGAAGAAAAGTTCAATAGGCAAAGTGACCGTATGTACATTTACAGCTCTCGAGAAGCCTCTGAGAAGATTCCGAAAATACAGAGATGCCATCATACTGGGTCAGTGATGATTTGGTGACCAAATTCATTTCTGAAAACAAGGTGTGAAAATGAAGGCTGCAAATTACCAAACTTACATTTTAGTACAAGTTGTTAAGCCCTTTAACAATACCTTATTATTATTTGGAAAGCAATGGGTACCTTTCATAAAATATTTGAATATATTTGAATTACAAATGGTTGGCCCCCTGAAAACCTTCATAAGTTTATTTTGGCCCGAGACAAAAAAAAAAGGTTTGGTCACCCCTGACTTAAAGTCATTAAGTTCATGGACTATGCACATAGCATCATTGCATAAATACAGTGCCTGGCTTGCACAACTTGATGTCTTGTAAGTTCCTCTCTTGTTCCAACGAGAGTTAGCTTTGTGCATACAGAGTAAACTGAACCATGGTCTCTACTTTGAAAGAGAGTTGAATGCAAACTGTGTAACTCGAGAATGTTACAGTTTGAGCAACTGCCGAACGTGAAGTCAAAAATTAGGTAAACTAGGCTAGTGAAAACTTTCAGATGATTAAATGGCACAGCAAGAATTTGTTGTTCCTATGACATTGTTTCTGCACATCAGTTGATAACTGTCCAAGTGGAATTGGCATGGCAACAGGTGGTTGTTTTGCAGTACCCTTCATACTCACCTGATCTGACACCATAAGATTTTTCTCTTTGCCACATGAAATAAAAGGCTACATGGCATAGATTTCAATTGACTGAAGAGATCATCATTGCCATACGAGCAGCCATCAGAACTGTCTCCAATAGCTTTACCAACATTGGCAAATCTGCATAGTAGTCAACTGAGACTATTTGAGGGAGGATGTGGATAAGATATGGTCTTATGGTACAACTTAATGACTGTAGTAGTATAACACACACATTAATTGAAACGTTAGCATTATTGGTTATGATCAGTTGTATTAAATTTCTGTTAGGGACAGAAAAAAATCCATATCTTCTTTAACACACACACACACACACACACACATCGCTAGCGCTCTGCATGAGGTATCGACAGAAAAATAAATTACCTTTTATCATCTCTCCAAAATTAAAATTAATACAAAGTTCTCTTAAAAGAAGTTACGCTTTGAGTGTGCTATGAAATTTTTAATGAGTGAAGGTGCTTTGGAAACCCCAAAGTTAAAATAAACTGGAAGTTAAACAAGAAAATTCTTAAAAGAAATGTTTTCCCACCCTTTGGCTAGATAACTACCAATTAAACCACCCCTCGCTTGCTTAATATAGAAGTCAACCAGCTAATAGAACCCTTCACATGCCTCCCTCACGTCGGGTAAGAAAGGCATTTGAAGTTTCAAGTATAATGAGAACTAGGAAAGACAGGAGGGTGAAGTCACAGATTCCGAACGAACAAGGTAGATAAATTTATTTCATCAGAATATACAAATTTATGTAAATTAGTTCTCGATGCAATAAAATGAACTGCTGATTTAGCGCAGTTGTTCTGAAGAAAAACTAGATGGGCTTGTTCTTAGGAAAACGAAAGGGACACCTCCAGTGTTGTCTTTGCCAAGGGGGAGGAAGGAGACCTACAATTGATGAAAAGAAGAAATTAGTTCATAGGTAATCAGAATTAAGATCCGCACAAATATTCATTAGCAAGCAATTGAGAATTCATGAATGTATTGGTGATCTAAAGAAATCTTTATACCCTTAATCCAATGAAAGTGAATTGTAACTCATACGGTTCCTTTCTCAAATGGCGACAGATTATTCGTCAAGGTGTATCCTCTAACCCTGTTGATGTCGAAAGCTTGTAAAAAAAGAAGAACACAGCTTCAAAGGAACGTCAGCGACATAGATAGTTAGCGGTTTCTGGCAACGGGATAGCGATCGTTAATCTGATGCGCAACACAAGCACGGAGAAGACAGAGACTAAAGGGAAAGAAAGAGAAAAAAGAAACAAACAACAGGGAAGACTACATTACTAACCTTTGCAGACTAAGCATGTACCAGGACTACATTACAGACAAGACACCACAAGTAGAGAACACTCCGTTGAGAAATCATGAGACTGTCCAGATTTTAAGAGTGAAAGCCGTAGCGCTGCGTTGAGGACTAAAAGGCACCGATGAATTATGGTGAAGCTTGCGGAGCGCACTAACAAAATGCATGTCCAAATACCTCTTGGTTCACGACGGCATCATTTCCAAACCATACATGCAGGAATTGCCTGCGAGAGAAAGTCAAAGAAATTGCACAAAATAAAAAAAATGTAGTAAATTAGTAAAAAGCTTAACTGAACTACACTGTCCGCAATCAAATTGCTTAGTCCATTTTCTCAATTGTGAAAACTGATGTCTTATCTGCTTCCAAAGACGAAATAGGCTCTTGACTGCTAAAGTGTTCGAATTTTTCATCCACCATGACTACAGGCCAAATCTTGGGGAAATAGCAACGTTCACAATGCAATCACTCCAAACGGGAGCCTTCCAGAATAAAAGGTATTGATATGGTCGGTCTACATTGAAGTCTTCACGACAATCGAAGGCTAGACGCTGTCCTCGAATCCTCTCTCCCAGAAATTCACTGCATAGCCGCGACTTCCATCTACCACAGACACAACTGTCTTCACCGCCGACCAAACATCTTCTGCCCAGAACAAAACCGAAGCGCAATGACGCAAAACTACAACAATAACAGAAAACTACAAATAAATGAAAACATAATTGTTTGCAAAGAAATTTCAAGGTGCATGTGCTTGTTTGTTGAAAAGTCTTAGGACAAACTTCGTCAAGAAGATTCCATGGTATCCAACCCCTTTGTAAAATACGATTAGTCCATATGTAAATGGCGGTCATTTCGAACAATTACTGTAAAAGTCATACAGTAGATTGTTTGTGTTAATTGTTAAAAATAAAATAATCTAGGCCTACCAACGCACACTGCATCCCGGTGTCATTTGATTGTTCAATGCAGTATTGTAAGTAAACGGAGCTGCGCGGACCCCATGTTCATATGACAAAAAATACTTGTAAGGACCTCTTCTATCATCTCCCAAAAATTCTGTACTCAATTCAAAAACACCCTGTATAGCATTATAACGATATGTAATCATCCGTTTTTAAAAACTCCTATTTATTAAACATAGGTCTCCAAACTTCGTTGAGCAATAATATGGTGAATAGCAACAAACACAGCTGATGCAAAAACACGAACTTTGACACCTCTTTCCCACACAATGGACTCTTCCTTTTCTCTATCCCACACTTTAACACGAAACCCCATTCATTGCAATTTCTAACAGTTAAAAGATTTTCAACCTAGTATGATTTTGAAAATTTAGGTTTTGGCCAGCTTTTATTGATTTTGTACCACTGTGCAGCCCTGAAAAGTTCATTAATGAACGTCTTGCGCTGATGCTTTTGAGGCATCAAAGCCTGCACTGATGCTTTCGGGACATCATGGTGGAATGTTAAAATACAGAAATTTGCATGCAGTATCAGAAGAAACCTTTTGCAGAGTTCAAGCATTTGAAGTGTACAGGATTTTATATTTGTCAAAGCCTGTTTTTGCATTTTTGATTTTTTGCAGCTTAAATCTGACAGCAGTTTGCAGAAGTAGATTGGAAGACTCCGGTCCATGCCCACTCCAATCACCTGATGTCCTCCTTTAGATTTCTTCTTTTGGAGACCTGTAAAAGTTGTCTACAGCAATCCAGCAACAATAGTAAGATTTGAAGGATCGCTTTCGATGGGCATTACAGAAGTTATATCTAAAAATGTGATTTCATGGAGGAGGTTGGATTCTTTTCTTCTGCTTTCATCAGATATGGGGAAACCTACAGAGAAGATGGTAACCAAACTACGATAATTGAAGAAGTATAAAGAAGTCAACAGAATCCATGCAGCGACAACAAAAACAACAGTGAAAAACATAATTTTGCCACATTTACATATTTTAGACCATAAATCAAAAGGATCTCCGATGTATTCAAGAGAAAAGGACTAGGCATATGCATGAACAAAAATTGCAAAGAAAACATTACATCCATCTTTGAAAATAACTGTGTATTAACTTTCCTGTGGATCATGCCAGAGCCACTATGTAGGAATGGCATCCAGGAAATTAACGGAAAGATTTAAGGAACACAATGATGACAGTAAATCAGCATATGTTAAATATCTAATCTTCAGGAAAATCGACGATGTCATGAGTATAGTGAAGATATCCAACAATCAAAGAAAACTCGGGCTCTTTGAAAACATGCATGAACTATTGTAATTTTCTTATTTTGATTCTGTTACCTTTTTCTTTTCTCATTATAACTACCCAATCTGAGGAAATCACTACTGTTTACCTCCGAACGGCCAATCCTGATTGGATGGTTCAACCCATGCGTTATTTACTGTGTGCCTGTTAATTCATTCTTCGCTTCACTCTGTAGATGAAGTTTACTTCGAAACTTGTCAGCCACTTTATTAAAAAATTTTGTATTGCTTTACTATGTAGACCTTTGTTCTTTATTCATTTATTCATTCCAGCAATATGAGACCCTATAATGCTCTTGTTTTGGCAAAAGGCATTAATATTATTGAGGAAGTGGGTGATACAACCTCTGACAATTAAGTTAGGTGAATGAGTTCACACAACAAAATGCAAAACAGATAGAGCCACATTTACTTTATTGTCCTTCGAAATAATCACCCTGGAAGGCAATACACTTTTGGGATCGGGTGTATAAGTCCTGGAAGCTCCTTAGGGATGGCTTTAAGTTCACGTGTCACATTTGCTTGAATGTCTGGACTGTCCGCAAATCTGTGTCCCTTTAAGGCCCGTTTCAGGCATGGGAACAAGAAAAAGTCTGCCGGTGCCAAGTCTGGTGAATAAGGTGGATGAGCTATGGATACGACCCCTTTGTTGGCCAGAAACTGTTGCACGATTACGGCAGTGTTCCTCTTTGATCCATTATCCACAGTTACGTGCGCACGCTACACCTTCAACTGAAGAAACGAGCATCTGCTAAACCATTGCACGCACAAACGTGACCTGTCTGAACTTGCTTAAACAATGACTGGGCTTGTATTCACATGCATTGTTACTCGTGTAAAGCTCACACAGATTAGGGTGTGACATCATTCACCGAACTTAATTGTCAAAGGTTGTATTTATTACTCTCGTAAGAGGCATTGGCCTGTAATCAGCAATAATTTCATTTATATTGTGTAATAGCCCTGTATCATAAAATTGTATTTATAATCAAAGAATTTGAGTTATTTAATAATTCTATAAGTTAAAAATTTGAAAAACAAACTATTTGATGATTTCATGGTTTGTACAGGGAGAGTTTAAATCGTGCACATCAAAATTTAGCTGCCTGTAAAAGTACCAGTTTGAGAATTTAAATGAAAGTAAAGTATCACAGATTAGTTGTAATGTTAGCTTTTATTTTTACCAGACAAACTTAAGTGTTACAATAAATGTTTGAAATGACATCCTCTTTTGTGAATTCAAAAGCTTGGTCATTTTACCAGATTTTGTGAGATTCTGCGAAGCATCGCAGTATTGATGTTAGAAATTGCTGTTTTGATGTTCGTTTTCAGCTCTGCAATCATGAGTGGGCTTGTCACATAAACCACATTTATCAGATAACCCCATAGGAAGTTAACCTGGGGGGGGGGGGGGGAAAGATAAATCTGGTGAGCGAAGGGGCCACAATCCCCAGGAAATGACTTGATAGAAAAAATCATTCAAAAGATGCGCATTCGCTGTTCCTGACAAAACAAAATGCCACAGCCTTGAACAATAAACGCTTCACAAATGAAGTCTCTGACCACGAGATCACTGATACCGATTGAAATACATTCGAAACAATCTGCAATGCCATCTACATTCGAAACAATCTGCAAGGCCATCTACCGGGAGGAAATCGAAACTCAATGCGTATTCACTGAATTACGTTCCATTAAACTATGATGTGTGCGATTTTAAACTCTCCCTTTATTTTCATAATTTTAACCTTCCCATAAATTTAATTTCAAATAAGTCTCAGAAAAGACATTTTGTAAAATGAGACCTAATGTCCCCCCCCCCCCCTTCTCATCCCTCTGTAATGCTGCATAACACTGCCTAAAACCAACACATATATAGTGTTGCCAAACTTCCCCTGCTTAAGCATTATACCCCATCCGCACTAGCATTTCCAAAGTAGTTTAGATTGCTGAAGTAGTTCAGATTTTCATGTGTGTACACAACTGGTTTAAACAAAAACGGTTTCAGGCGTTCGAAACTGTCTCGGATTAAGCGAGTTTCCCAAACTTTTTTTTTTTTTTTTTTTTTGATTGCCTTGCCTCTCCCTCGTGCTTTGTCTTCGTGCTCGTGAAGTGAAGTGCAAAATGGAAGCGGGCAAGTGCAAGCATGGCGGGAGTGGCGGAAATTCTGCACAACGGTCGCATGCTGAAACATGTATTTTAATTGATCTGTGGGGGGAGACAATCAACCATGAGGTATTGCACACATGTTTTTAAGTCGAACTATTTCAACTGCAGAAGCATATTTAGCTCTCCAACTAGTTTAATCTAAAACTGTTTTCAAATAACATCTAAACTAGTTTACTTCAAGCTAGTTCAGGTATTACCTATTTATGGATTGTCCCTATGTGTTATGGCTTGTAAGATGCAATTTGCATTTGACATACTTTGCATATTCAGGACCTGTTTGGTTGGGCCGTCAGATATGCCACCTACCATTTCTTATTATTCTGCATTGATAGATTTCAGATGCCATTGAAAGGGTACATGTTTGGAAACTTAAAAATGACTGAAAATTGACATATATTGGAATAGACGACCTTGTGGACTTCGTTGTGCAGATAACATCCGACATAACTGTGTAATGATACTTAGGTTTTGACCTCTACTGTATCTGTTTTTCCTAGTCTTTGTTTTGTGTTTTTTTATTATTTCTCTTAGAGTTCTTTTTAGTTTCTTTTCTTTTTTTTTTTTAGATGCTGTCAGAAATTACAAACTGCAGAATTTTTTTTGAGCCACCTAGAGACTTTTTATGGGCCCCGAGAAGAATGTCTGTTCTCAAAACTATTCCCTGAAATGTTATTTTGTATTTGATTTTTTTTTCCTAAAAACTGTTCTTTCTTTTGACTACTGTTTGTTTAATAAAGTACCTTTGTGGATCTGCTTCCTGTCTCATGAATCTTCCACAAATACTTATTCTCTTACCAGACATAACCTAGATTGGAGTTAACTTATCTGTTGTAACAGTAGAAATAGTATTTCAACATTCAGGTTTTCCTTTGATACACTGTTACAGCATGAACATACAAGTACTTGTGTGTAAGCCCGAAGACCCAATAGAACATTGGTGGATGTGTAAGGTGTATTAGAAAAGTGAAATATCATCTAGTTAATGCTTTGGAGTGGACGAACATAGTGGCACCCTGCTATAAGGCCCGCCGCAAATAAAAATTAGGAGCGACCCGGTCGCCAGCGACGGCTCGTCGCTCCTTGCTGCCTGCAGTGGGGGGGTTCGTCAAGGTTACACTGCTGACGTCAGTTGGCGCTCTTTGTCGCTTGTCGCCAGCTCGTCTCGCCGCAAATAAAAATTAGGAGCGACCCGGTCGCTTATGATAGCTGGAATTATTAATATCCCAGAGAACAGTGTTTTCTGCAATTAAACATGTATATTATTCGTATGTTTAATGAATATATCTTTGAACTTTCATTAAGTATAATGTTTTTTACACAATTCAAATATATTAACACGTGATACACATAAAGTAACATAGATCAAACAAAGAAAAATGGTTATCAAACAAGAATAAATAAAACAATTGGTTATTATGTTTAGGAAAATGCATTTACGTGGTCAAATTGGAATTAAATTCTTTTAAAATAAAGATTTAAAAATGTAATAAAATTGAAGCCTTCCAGTAGATGGTTATAAAAAATTTAAATGGCTTAATAAAGTCAAAACCATATAGTACTGACATATGGCATCAAAGCTATTATTATTATTATGATTATTATTATCATCACAAATAATGGAACAATGGAATGTCAACATGTTTCATATACAGTGTCTGCATAATCATTAGTGATAAAATATATCATGTATCATTACTATATAAAAACATCGAACCCTTATTATATTACAATATCATCATATTATAAAAAACCCGTACTGTAAGCATACACTAATGAAAAATATTACTATATCAGGAATGGATGAGGGAAAATTGCCCTCATCCATTCCTGATAATAAAATTTTTCTATAGCACGTGAATATATAGCATAGCATAATTATTTCTCAGCACGTTCAGTTAAAAATAAAAAAACAAAATTAATTTTTTTAATTGTATAAAATTTTTAAAAACTTCTATAAAAATCTATTTTTATTATTATTATTATTTTCACAAAAAAGGAACAATGGAATGTCAACATGTTTCATATCCAGTGTCGGCATAATCATTATTGATATTTCATAGCATAATTTTTTCTCAGCACGTGCTCCATTTCTCAGCCTCCATTTCTATTGTCCACCGTATTTTTTCACAGGATGACGGACTTTTGTTTTTTGCGGATGCCATTGATGATAGTGGATGTGGATACGTGTTGTCGCTGGTCGCTTCCAATTGAATTCAGCTCAATAGAGGCGACGTCGCCTGAAAACCAGTTTTTTCCCGTCGCCGCGACGAAGGGCAAAAACGAGGTCACGCTCGGGCGACAAGGAGCGACGCCGACGCATGCACAGTACCCATGGTGCGACCGATGTCGTCGCGACGAAGTGTATTTGCGGCGGGCCTAAGACATTGATCAGAGCATATGATGTTGGGGCAGCCTATCACCAATAGCTATTAGACATATTGTAAAAAAAAATGTATTCACAACACAGGTGTCAAAGTTTATTCATAATCTGGTCCTGAATACATGGAAATGGAAATATGCTCTCCAACCACAATATGTCCATCAACTAGGTCTTCAGTAACCCCATCAAGACCACTGTGTTAGAAGAAATTGAAAACTCTAAATGTATAAGGTGTGCCCAAATGAAAAGAAGACTTTCACTGTAGCGCTGTTCTATCTAATCGAAGTTGGTAAATATGTTTGTCGATAAATGTAGCGTCATCCTGGCTCCCCATGTCCCAAAACTGCTCACTCTGCCATGAAGGCCGGAAAAGTGATGCTCAGTTTCTTTTTTGACTAAGAAGGACCCATACTCCTTGACTGGCTAGAACGGGGTGAAACAATTAATGCTGAATGGTACTGCAATATGCTAATGAAGCCGAAACGGGCCACCGTAAACAAGTTAGAGAAGCTCTGGAAATGGATAGTGCTGCTCCAGGACAATGCTAAGCCACTTATGGCCAAGAAGATTCTCCACCTGCTGGAAACATTTCGATGGGAAGTCCTCAAACATCCTCCGTACAGCCCCGACATCTCCCCATGTGACTCCCATCTTTTCAGCCCCTTAAAAAATCACCGGCAGGTCATCAGTTCACCTGTGACAAGGAAGTGCAGAGCATCGTGGAAAAAGGATCTATAAGCAACCAGGAGTTTCAACACTGAAGCCATCCTTCGCTTCTTACACTCTGAGAACAGTGCATCATTATCAAAAGCAATTATGTTACACATTAACTGTACGTCAAATATTCTGTAATTAAAATATTCATTAGATATAACTGTAGTCTTCTTTTCATTAGGGCACACTTTATATTTCACCTGACAAACTCGTCAATGCTGCAGCTGTTTTACATATTTTATACGCCATTTTTATTTTGTGTCTTTTTGTTTTATCCCAGTTTCTTTGTTGTACATTTCTTACTTTTCTGGATTTTTCGTTATTTCCATTATTACTTCCCCTGTTCTGTAAATTTAAGCATTTATCCATTATATTTATCCAATCACTGCTCGTATTTTACCATTTCTGTATCTAGGGAGTCAAAAAGTCTATAGGCCTCACTTTGATAACTGTTATAGAATAACAATGAGAAAACTGATCTACAAGGTGCGACCAGTAAGTAGGGTGAATGATGAAATAAGTCTTACAGTGATTAGGCCTTACATGGAAATTGTTTACAATCCTTTAAAACAGTTCTCATTGTACACTTATGCACCTCTGACAACGTGTGTACAAATCGTCAAAAGCTCTTGAAAACTCCTCCACTGGAAAAAAGTCCTGGGGTGACAAGTCTGGGGAATACGGTGGGTGCGGCAGTTCAATAATCCGATGTTGAGACAGAAACCACTTTACAAGCATAGCAGTATGTGGCTGTGCATTGTACAAAAGAAACCAAGAGCCAGGTTGTTTCAGATTGTCCCTGAGCCAAGAGTCGTTTGAGCACCTCTCGATGTTTGTCCCTGTTCTGCTGGTGATGCGGAACTCACTTGAATGCTCTTCTTTGACGCTTACACACCATCACTAAACTTTTTAAACCATGTGTACAGTCTTCAAGGTCACGGTTTCATCTCAATACATCTACTTCAGCATTCCATGACTTTCACCTGCTGATTACCCAATTTGAACAAGAATTTCAAACTGCTCCATATATGCCACAAAACAACGCAAAGACAACACTCTATAATAAATTTATCAAAACTTACAGGTGCACAAAACCACGCACTAGTGTTAACTGAATAATATGGAACACGATGAAGGTGTCCCTGATAATTGGATTGAGGGGTGATTCACCCTACTAAGTGTTCACACCTTGTAATACAGGGTGATTATAATCAAAGTTTAAGTTTCAAAACGCTATAAAAAAAGAACCACTTAGTAGAATGGCGTCCAATTGGAACGGAATGTTATTGAAGAAGAGGGAAAGCTTATGGCATAAGAAAAAAAAGTAGGTCCAATTTTTAGCAACAGATGGCGCTGTAAGCATCAGAATTTCGACTACAAATGACAAATGAATCGTAAAACAAAGGCTAAGGTGTAAGTTAAACCAACTGTACTGTTCAGTGTGCAAAGCATCCATCAAATCGGTTTTTTAAATTGCAGGAGACTGGCACAAAACATGTTCAATATGCTGTCCAGCGTTCTGTGCAACAAGTTGAAATTGAGAAACAGCATGTTCCACAACTGATCGAAGTGTCTCCGGCATCACGTTCAGAATGTGTTGCGCAATGCGTGCCTTCAATTCCGCTAAGTTTGCAATCGGAGCACTGAATACAACATCTTTCAAATACCCCGCAGCCAGAAGTCACACGGATTAAGATCAGGTGATCGGGGCAGCCAGGCTGTAGGGAAATGACGGCTGATAATTCTAGCATTTCCGAAATGCCGCCTCAGCAGCTGCTTTACTGGATTTGCTATTTGCAGAGGAGCACCATCTTGCATAAAAATGATCCCATCCACACATCCACGCTGTTACAGAACTGGAATGACGTGGTTGCGCAAAAGACACGCATAGCACTGACCAGTAACGGTGACAGGACCGAGAGCACCCGTCTCCTCGAAAAAACGATATGGCCCTATGATAAACGATGTCGTAAATCTGCACCACACAGTGACCTTTGCAGGATGAAGTGGTACTGGCTTCGTTGAGAGTGGATTTTCTGTTGCCCATGTTCGACAATTCTGTGTATTGACATGTCCTGTCAGGTGGAAATGAGCTTCGTCTGTCCACAAAATTTTCCACTTTTATCATTGTCCACTTCTATGCGAGCAAGAAATTCTAAAGCAAAAGTCTCTCTTGCTGGAAGGTCAGAAGGAAGCAACTCCTGCACATGGCAAATTTTGTAAGGATAGCCTTGCAGGATGTTTCGTAGAATTTAATGCACCGTGCTTGCAGGCCTGTCCAATGTTCGGGCAATTCCCCGTGCACTGCATGGTTGCACACCACCGCTCGACTCCTCCTGCACTGCTGTGGCCACTTCTTCAACTACCGTCGAATCAAGTCTTATCCTCCCTCTACCAGATTGCACATCAAAAGAACCTGTCTTTTCAAATTTCTGAATCATTTTCTCCAGACCCACGGCAGTCATCAGACCAACGCCTTTTTTCATACCCTTGAGTGTTCTGAACTTCTGCAGAGCTACTGGTGCTGAATCATTGTTCTTGTAAAAAAGCTTTACAAGCAGAGCGCGGTCCTTCAATGAGACACCCATGGCGAACTTCTCGAACGCGAGATGAGGAAAAGCCGTGTACCCGGCGTTTTTATAACAAATGAGTTGTGAGCATGATAGGTATTTTCATTTACATATTCTGATGCTTAAAGCGCCATCTGTTGCTAAAATTGGACCTACTTTTTTTTCTTATGCCATAAGCTTTCCCCCTTCTTCAATAACATTCCGTTCCAATTGGACGTCATTCTACTAAGTGGTTCTTTTTTTATAGCGTTTTGAAACTGAAACTTTAATTACAATCACCCTGTACAATGAAGAAAGACGGATAGCCTCCTGTTCACATGAGAATTTACACATTACTTTTTGTGTTCAACAACAATGTGGACATTTTTAAATTCAAATATCTGTTAATGCCAAATAAACAGGAAGCTGTAGGTGGGCTATCTGGTGGTGACCTTCCGATGGCCTGATTATGCAAATTAAGACAATTTATCCCATAAATCATAACAGTTAGGGACCAATTTCCAATTACAAATTCATGAAAAATAAGCAAAAAGAGATTATGGGTGGATTAGAGTTTTCCCCCTTTTTTTGGTAATTACAAACTTGTTCTGCATTGAATTACGAACATAAAACTCATGATAATTGGATGAAGAGATCAATCAGAAATGCTAATGAGAATGCTGCTGCTACAACTCTGCTTTATCAGAACAGACATCCAAACATGTAGAAAGGTTTTGAGTGTCCTATATACCTGATTACACAATGTGTACGACGTAAATTTTGTATTGTTTATGTCCTAATTGCATAATCAGATCACCTGAAGTCACCAATACACGACTTCCTATTTGTTGGCCTAACATTTTTGAGAGGCATAGACTTTTCAACCACCCTGTATAAGGCATGTAGTCTAATCATTGGTATCTTTGACAAAGTCGGGAATAAAAAGTAAAACCGGATGCAATTCTGAGTTTTCTTTCCCACGATGTACTGCAAAGCCTACATCAACCTTGGAAATAATCAGCTAATGCATTTTTTTTTATTTTTTATTAAAAGCTTTTTATTGAGATTAAGATGACAATGAGTCATTAAAGCATAATTAATTATACAAATTTCTTCAAAGAGTAAATTTAAGTTAACATGCAAACAAATAGCAAAGCCATAACCAATCAAAAATTACAGAATAAAACCATTTCTAAATGTAATACATGTTACAACATTTGTGTTTGTTTCCACATAAACAAAATCGTACATGAAATTTGCTTCATTTTATTACATTCTCCTAGAAACTGTTAACATTCAGAACTGTTGAAAAAGTTTTAGAAGTTTATACATATTAAGCGTTTCTTAGTATTTTTCTGAGTTATGAAATGTTTTTAAGTAAACCGAAACAGATTTACAGCTCCTGCATTCTTTGCCGTGATTGTTGGTCTTACAGTTTTTTGCTTATTCCTCGCATGAAAAAGTTCTAAGCAGAAGGCTAAGCCTATGGTACAGTACTTAAAATACTTCCAACTTTTGCATCAGCTTTATGAATGAAAAAGTGAATTTCTAGGAGATTATATTGAAATAAAGATAAAAATTAGGTTTATATCGTTGTATACACTGATCAGATCATAAAAACTTAGATGAACCTCTTACAAAAGTTAAAATATGGCAGTTGTTCTCTTCTTTGCCGATCATGGCCAATAACACTTTTTGAAGCTGCTATATTTACAAAAGTGTAAATTCACATATATACAGTAGAATCTTTTTTAAGCAAGATTATCTAGGATGTATTCGTTCCCAGTGGCATTATTCATATCTCAGATATTGAACCTATAATTTTTAATTTCAAAAAACTGCAACAGCTGAATGTAGGGCATTAAATACTATTTTGTATTTTGAATAAGCAAAGAAAGCAGGTCTAATAATATTGTAACACTAAATTGTTTATTGCAACTGAATACAATTCAACTTAGCCTGCTACGTGAACCATTAACTTTATTCAGCCCTTGACATGAAAACTCAATGCACTTTGAAAAAACAAATTTATAGTATTTGAATTAACCCCCCCCCCCCCAGATTTTCCAAGCAACTGCCAGACCACCTTGCTGCTCCTCCTTGTTAAGGACATTCCATGACTTGTTTATCCTGCACTTGGCACTTACTTTTCAACAAGGTAACACAGAGCACACACTCCATCAAATTAATAATGCACAGATGGTCAACTCTACAAAAATCACACGACTCAATATCCTGTAGCATATCAGTGACACAATAAGTACAAAAGTCAATATCGATTGCGATTGGATGAATTTTAAATCTGTCATTTTAGTTCTATTCTATCATGAGGTAGGCCGAGAACAGCATACTGATGACTGTTACAGTAAGGCTTGGTTAGTTTTACTATCGTATAAAGTTACGCTACTAACTTGAGGGGAAAACAGGAATGCATTAAGAGTGAATAGGCAACCTGAATATGCACTTTGTGAAAATAAAACCTTGCCACTGTTTCTTAGTCCACAAGACCTCTTCATTATCAATATTACCAACTCTGATTTCAAGGTGAGCAAAGGCTGGCTAAACCAATAGAAAGAACTCCATGATATTCTATGTTTGACTGTGTGCGGCAAGGCTTGCTTTGTGGACATGGAGTCATCCAATCTGTACCCACGGAGCTTAAGTGAATGATAGAGGAGGGCAATTTCTCACCGCAGCAAGTGCACAATTGTGATGAAACTGGACTATGCTACTGTCTATTGTGCACGAAAAAACTGGCAAGTACAGGCAATGAAGATAGGGTGGATGGATTCAAAGAGCTAAAAGACAGAATAACCATTTTGCATTAACAAGACTGGAAGTCATAAGCTAAAGCCTTTGTGTGTCAGCAAGTCAAAATCCCCTCGATGTTTACATCACAAGAATTTAAATAATCTAGGAGAAATATACAGTATAAAAACTAAATATGCATGGATGATGGCAGAAGCCTTCAAGGAATGGTTCAAGAAGTATTTCATGCTATCAGTTAAGGCCCATCTCAGATCTCTTGGGAAGGAACCGAGACCAATTCTGCCTTTGAACAACTGTCCTGCCCATCCTTCAGCAGAAACTTGATTAGCAGTGATGGCCTTATTAAAGCCATATATTAAAGCCCAAACATACAACTTCCTGATTCAACCCCTCGACTAGGGAATAATAGCAATATTCAAGTCCAATTATCGAAAGGCACTCGTAGCTGATTGTGTGAGTAGGCAGATCGCTTAACGATTATTTGAAAAAGCTGAACTTACTAAGCGTCTTCAATTTCAGCAAAAGAGCCTGGACCTGGGAGCATGCACTACCAGGAGGGTTTTCAATAATAAAAACTATGGAGGAGGATGATGAAAGATGACATAACGGGGAACATTAGTGAGAACGACAATGATGAGGAGCCAATGCCACCGCCAAAAGCTCCTGAAGCGCTACGGGTGACTTTGGAAAGTGCAATATGCTATTTTGAGTCGACCGACATAAACCAAATCCATATTCTGCATTTGAAATCAAGCCTTGAAATCATAAAAAATAAAGAGGGAGGCAGCTAAACAAATTCTTTAGCTTGGTAAAGATATAATTTTTATATATAACTATTTTCAAAAAACGTGTTTATTATATTTCATCAATGTTCTTAGAAATAAATGTTTGCTTGTTATTTACTCTCCAGGGAGCGAAAGTTTTTGATCGTGTGTGTGTGTGGGGGAGGGGGGGGGGGGAGAGAAAGGGAATTGGGAGCTCAATGTAATGCGACTCGGTCTAACATGGTTGCTGGATCATGGCTTCCGATGACTGTGCTCAAAAACGGTGTGATTAGTGATGATTTATAGCTTCATTTTTAGTTCTGATTGCAATCACTGGGTATTAATGATGAATGCTGATTGGGTAATCAGCCAAATTTTTTTAACATTGTAGGTAAGGGTAATTGAGCACCTGTGTATTATTAATCTGTGCTTTTAACACACTGTCTTGGCCAGCCAAATTATTAGATCAGAACATCTGGCAACTTTAGGAATCTATACCACAGATGGATCAACTGCCATACCGACTTGTTCACTTTTTGTAATGCTTTCTGTCCTATACTTTCGATTTTTATATCAAAGAGCAAAATTGATTGGTGTAAAGCAAATAACTTCAACAGTTATTGGCAGGAAATTGGCACAGATAAGCTTAGATGAAAAACGAAAGGAAAAATTCTGCGATCTGGATTTGAACCAGAGACTGCAATATCTAGCTCATAGAAATGGACCAACTAGGCTACCACAGACACTGGTACAGCAAAGCTGTCTCCAGTGTCAAAAGAATACGACGCAGGCAAAGTCGAAGCCCAGTGATAAGGCAGACACTTGGCTTGCAGGTCGGGAATTCCTCCTTTCTAAACTTCAACTAATTCATGAAAATTCACATTAAAGTAATGGTAGAAAACTGAAGCTACGCTTTAAGTTTATTATTATTAATAATAACAGATAAGCTTATTTCATATAAAACTGCAATTTTAAACAAACTAGTTCATTACATATCTTTCCAAACACAGATAACGTGGATAATGCAAGTTAAAAAAGATTCTACTATTGAAGAGTTCCCCCCCTCCCCAATGCAATTCAAAAGTAAACATGAAACTCATTAGGAACAGAAAATAGTTTACATTTTCATTGATCTAGAAATTGTAAATTATTATGCATTTAGAATGACTTCAGTAATTAAATTAAAACCACTGCATAGGCAAAAATGTACATATAAAGTTTTTAAAGCTACAATACGAAATACAAAGATGAACAAAGAGATATTTTAACATTTAATCAAATTCTTTCACCTGTTCTGGTTTACTCATTATGCCATGTTTCATGTAAACAGTAAAGATTAACAATAATAATGAATAATGATTTTGCATAAAAGTTGCCTTATTCAAAAATTGAGGCATCTTGTATTTTCTTTCTTTCTTTTTTTTTTTTTAATCGGTATAAAGATATATCTTCAAATTTGAATAAAAACATTTCATGGGAAACAAGTTGGTATGAGGAAAATTGAGATTAATACAAACAGTTGAAAGAATTCTTCAGTCAGTGGAAGAGCAAAATTTCTTTCATCATCTGATTAGTCATTTTCTCCTATTCTCTTGTTTTAATTTTTGTTTTTCTTTAAACATTGGACTTCTTGAGCAACTACGGGACGGGTTAGGACTAAGGAAAATTTGTTGCAATGTATTCTTTGGTGTTAATGTTAATGATCACATTTGACGGTCTATACAGCATTGTATTTTTACAGTAAAGCTCCATTTGGCAGTTTTTTTTAAAAATGCAGACACATTTGTTTTCAAATAAATCAAAAAACTAGCTAAAAGAAATCATTTACAAACACAAGATTCCTTTTCACTCTTAAAAAGATTTAAACTTTAGCCCTAGAACAAAAGTGTACGTCAACTTTTCATGTGATGAATAAATATTTTTTTTTTTTCTTTGTTGAGAATCAGAGTGGATCACATGTCACTTTTTAACAATCACAAAATGAAGGTTAAGGGTGTTTTTTTTTGTTTTGTTTTTTTTAAAGCAAATATGAGAGTTCATGTTAGGTAATAATTTGAACATCTATACTTCCCTTCAAAATTTTTCTACAACACCATATTAAAAATGCTACATGGATAGAGGATCAAAGTCAAAGAAATGTGCCCTATAAGTATTTAATTACTGTAATTGCACACTTTCAATATAATTGAAAGAGAAAATAAAGCATTGTTTATATGAAAAATCAGTATTTGAATAAAGTTCACATACTCAAGAACCTAACTCGAGAATTAATCAAGAACATGTATTAATAATCACTTGGCATATACAAAGATTTCCAGATCGAAATTTCATAAATGTGAATTCAGATCAGAGGCGATGTTTCTAACAACTCGTGACTTGCAATAAAAAGATGAGAAGAATTTTGGAATGGTAAACTGCAGTGTCACACAAGATAGGATGGCTAACAAGTAGTATTGCAATTGAGATGAAGAAAATCCTTGCTGGCTTAATATGATTCACACAGCTTGATAGGCCAGTGTTTATCAACTAATAAAACTTAGAACATCAACACAACATGAAGTCATTTTGAACACAGAAAACAAGAGTGCATAAACATAGATTGAGAAGTGAAACGAACTTGAAGACTAGTTCAAAGCAGATTCTTGAACCATAAAGAATCTAATCATCCAGGTATATTTTGCTCAAGGAAATTGAAAAACACAAATTTTCACTTTTTCGAGGTATTTTTTTTAATAATATATTCAATCTAAAATCTATAAATAATATAAAATTGCTAAGTATATTAAAAAAAAATTACAATTACAATTTTTACAATTACCTTTAATAAAATGGCCATATTTTCAAAATGAAAAACTCTGACCTGTGATCCATTATTGCTGATCGACTATCCTACTGAGAGAGGAAAGACTAAAAAGGAGGGGGCTAAATGCCACATTATACGAGAGAGTTGCAATTCTAAGCAATTTGATACATTACAGTGGAACTTTGGTTCACAAACTCCTCAGATTAAGAACTATTCAGTTCACAGGCAACAATTTTTGTTTTAGTTTACACCAATATCTCAGCTAACAAGCTGGTGACGTCACAAATTTGCCATTCTACGCATGCGCAGATAGATGGCGTCACTTTGTATTTGTATGAATATTGCTTGCAATTTAGGTTTTGTAATGTTATTTTTAAATTGTTGTACTGTACAAAGACCATTATAAAATTAATGGAAAAAAATTGCGTTTTTGATCACTAGAACAGATTAATTGTATTAAAATTGATTTGTAGTGGAAAAGTTGTCTTAGTTCACAAATGACTTGGCTCGTGAACAGAGTCCTGGAACCTATTAAATTTGTGAACCAAGGTTCTACTGGACATATCTTTCTTTGGTAATTATTGTGTACTATTGTACTATTTTGTTGTTTTACTATAATTACACCAAAAGCTCCGAAAAAAATTAAAATTCTATCATGAAAATCAAAAGGAGTACAAAGAAATTCTTCTTGAGTACACGTTTCAAAGGAGTACAACAACTTAAAAAGGACTACAACACTCCCAAAAGGAATACAACATTACCTTAAAATCTGGAATATAAATTTTGCATATCCAACTAATAAAAAATTAATGAAGGCTTAATACAAGGTGTCCCAGAATTAACTACCTATTCAATGAAATCTGGCAAATATATTTTTGATAGTTTAAAAATGCACACAATTTTGTTATATTTAAATTTTCTTTTCCAAACCCTAATTCTTGATGAAAGCATCTTTGTTGTAACGTCCCATAAAAATTTTTAAATCTGTTTTCAAAATTGTCCTACTGACTTCTTTGAAATAGTCAATTTTGAGACTCCTCTGATAATACACGAGAGCATTTCAGTAACAATAATTTTTTGAGTATATCTTTACTATATATCTAAATCAAACAATAGTAATCTAGTTTTCAACTTAAAACTTAGATGCTCCTTCCATTCTCCCACCGTGGCACCAATTTCATTATAGCAACTGCCTAAAAGTCAGTTTTCTGGTTATAAAGCCACTTCGTGAACATTTAAAAAAAAAAAAGTATTATCTGGAGATGATAGAGCAGTCTAGGTAGCATATTTCCACCATTTGTTTGGGGTTTTTCGTTGAACCCACAGAAAAGGAGAACAACACATCACTGATCTTCAATAGAATGAAGACTGCATGCATGCCATTTTTGTTATGCAGTTCACAATTTTGCCTCACGAGTGATAACAATACTGAGCGTACTTTACAGTGGCGTGATATTCAAATGTTGTTTTAGCTAAGTATTAACCACTTTGGGTGGCATAATAAAAAATTGTGATTTACTTATTGAAATGCCCTCATAGATAACTACATATTGCACATTATATAAGAATCCTGTTAATAGAAAATGAGAAAACTGAATTATGAATCTGACCATGTACATTTTTAAGAATGATTAAAATATTTAATCCCATACATGATTTCTTTCTTTTGAAACACAAAAATGTTTATAATTCTAAACCACATTAAATCTCAACTTTATATTTCAAAAAGGACTTGCCATAAAAATATAAAGAATACGACTTGAAAGTCCTGTACTAAATAAAGTCATGAAATAGAAATAATTTAATATCATTATTACACATGTATTGTGAAATGATTTACTTATACAGCAAAGACCACTTTATGTGCTCCGATTTAATGCTATAGGATGTTCTTTTCTGGAATATGAATAGAAATTCAGAAGTTGGCGTTATTCAGTTGCTCTAGATCCATTTTTGATAGAATCCTCAACAACCAATTGTATACTGAAATGTTAGAGCAGACACTATAAAAAAAAATTTCTTTTCACTTGTCCTACAAATCTTTTGTCCTGAAGGTTTTTGTCCATTCAGAGACCACAAATTAAGATAATAGCTCTATTCACAAAATCCTTAATTCAAAGACAAATTACTTTCCTGAAGGTAAATGTGTGGATAGGGGAAAAAAAACAAAAACAACAAGGACTCAAATAGTAAAATGACACATTTTTGCAATGAAAAAGTGGTAGTATGGTCTGATGCTGTGACTAGAAGCTAGAACAACGTAATCAGAAATTGTTGATTGACTAGCCTACTGAGAAGGATAAAGAGATAGAGAAAAAGCAGCCAAATGTAGCACAGTATTGAAGATTCTAGTCTAACCAATTTGATACATTATACATAAAACTCTCGGTATCTGTGATTTTGCATATCCGGGCCAATTTTTTTGTATACCTCCCCCTTTATATACGATGGGAAATTCGTGTATCCATGGTTTATCCTGATCTATTTTTATCGATGTTCCCCTTTTCTCGTGCTGTCTTTTAAGGAATTCCCCTCTGTTCACATGGAAAAATTTATAATTTATTCAATGCAAGTAAACAGCATCAGTGGCATTTTACAAATCTTCTGTTTGCAAAGATTACTGGCACAGTTTATCATGGCTATAAAAAAAAAAAAAAGGGAAATCCACTTTGTGGAAAATCAGCAAGGAAGTTTTTGTCGCTTAAAAATAAGCAGAAAATTCTAGACAGTGAAAGAGCAATATTGATGCTGGCTGAATATTTGGAGTAAACGAATCCACTATTGGTATGATAAAGAAAAAGCGAAGAGATCATCATATAAATTTAAAATGTTTTATTTTAATTTTTGGAAATTGTAACCATTGTTCCCTTTAATTGTTGTTGCTTAATTGTTTATTTAATAGCTTTATCTTGTAAGTTATTATCCATCTGGATACTAATAAAACATCAATTTTAGTCAAACTTGTCATTTCATGATAAAAATAAATAAATAAATAACAATTCCCTTAACTTTGAGTCGACTGGCAACTTGGCATCCTCTAACCCCCATTTTCTCATAAGGCTTTGGTCCCGTTATCTGCAAATTCAGTATACGCAGGAATTTTTGAGAACCAAATCTTGTGGATAACAAGGGATTACTGTATATATATATATATTTTATTACATAAATATTGTTACTACTGTTTTGTTACTTTAGTTTAAATAAAATTAAAAGCATTGGAAAGAAATTAAAATCACTGCCACAAAGACCAGAAGGAGTACAAACAAGTAAAAATGGATAGTTTGGAGTACATATACCAGTTTGGAAAAAGTACAACAGCCAAAAAGAAAAGAGTACAAAACTCCCAAAATGAACATGATTTTTCACCTTAGCTAGTGTACCTAAATTGAATGCAGAGTTTCTTCAGTCCCGATTTAGCACAATCCTATCTTTTGGACTTTAGTGATCACTTTTATATTTAGAGATTATGGCATTAATTGAAATTATCATTTTTATTCTCTGTAACATTCAGAACTTAAAAGATTTTTATTTTCTTCTGAATATTCTCACGTATATATTGCTATTATAACATGTTATTAAAAGACACCAGTGTTCTAGGGTTATATACAAATCAAAAAACAAAATTTGGCATAAAAAAAAGGAATTGTTCATTAAGAACCTTAATGCATACAAGGCTTTTAAACCTGCCAAACAATTACCAGCATTTATACAATATGTATAACTGAGCATTATCCACAATTTAAAGAAATTAAGTTAAGCAATGGAACAATATGTTCTGTCTTCAATGAATGATAAATACGATAAAATCTTGACTATCTGACTAGAAAATGGCCTCTAAATTTGAGACAGTCAACAGTAAATTCGTATAATATCAAATAGCCTCTCTACAATTAATACAACTCACACGCTTGTAAGCACACACATACAGCAGTCGTTTTCAACTTAAAAATCAAATGAGTAGTCTCTTATTTGAGCAAATTTTGATTCACTGTGTTTCAATGAGATATTTGTAGGACATGTTTTAACCCTTTAATTAGTCATTAGGAAGATTTAATGATGATCATTACTATACCATCACAATAAAATACTGTATCTGTTAATTTCATTATGGACAGATTTGAGATGTGTTATAAACAGCATTCTCAACCTTTTTAACTCACGGAGCCTTTTTTTAGAATCAATTTCTATGAAAAGCCCCTGAGAAATGTTGTCATAACAAAATGACTACGTAACTTAATAGTTATCACTTGTTTTGAAGTACTGATATTTAACCATATTTACTGCATAATATTACTGCTAATAATAATAATGACAATACAGGTCAAATATACTAAATTCTACTTTAAGAGACCACTTTTTAAATAAATAGGGAGATTTATTAAATATTAGGTTGTTACATATGAAATGTTATTTGTTAATTTTTTGTTAGGTCATGTCGAATGGTACTAATTAAGAAAGATTTGCATATACTGTAATTGTATTTCTTTCATATTCAATTTAAACGAAGCATATAGTATTAGCAGTTTTTGAGCTAACAGAAATGGTGTTACCAAGAACTTAATCAGAGGTGAAGTGTTGTCCCTTTAAAGCCTTTTCCCACAGTCCACAGATGAATAAGTCATAGGGGGGAGACTTCTGGACTGTATGGAGGATGGGAAAGGGCCTCCTAGCAGAAACTGCAAATGGTCCTGTGGGTTCCCTTTTGTCCCAAAACTCCTTACACTGCTGAATTTCAGACAAATATCTACAATAAACTCTTTGAATGCATCAAAAGGTTTTCACTGGATACATGCCTTGGATATATACAGGGCACAATGCTGTTAGAAAAGCCATATGATGTGGTGCACAGCAAAGCCTTGTGTCAAATGAGCACATGACATACAGTTTCTCCAAGAACACATGAACAGTTTCCCCTTCATCCATCCCTGGTTTCTCCCAATCTTTGTATGTACAATGTTGCCATCTACCATCCACTGTGTCAACTATTCAGCCAGCACAGTGCAATTTGTTTCATTTGAATGCCCTTTATACCATTGTTTTAAGTTTTTAAGAAAAAGATAATTTTCAATTATGGTTTTAGTTTGATCATGATCCTACATAAACTAGTATTAACATCAACACAGCATTTAGAGAGAACACAATCCCAACTGTTAAGTGTTTGTTTAGCAAATTCAAGTCTAAAAGAGTCATACCAATAATAAATCTCAAAGAAGATTCAATTGTAGTTTTGATGATGAAGGCTTATTGACAGCACTATAAAACAAATTCAAGAATAACTGTTTAAGCATTTGCTGTGATCAATCATTTAGTGATTTTCATTATTTATATCACAGTTCATTGTGCTTCCAACTATTTCATGTATAACAACCTTATATGTTGCATTTTTTAATTATTCAACTTTGATTTAACCCTTTAAATCCATCAGAATTCATTTTATTAGATTTAACCTGCCGATTTCATGCAAACTTAATTATTATGAATGCAATTATTTTTTCATATGGCTAATTAAGGGTTAAAATTCTCTACTGGAATAGTTCATTAAATTTTTTTTTTACTATTAGCTGCCAAAGCAAAAATTGTGGTAAAAAAAAACAAAAAAACATGATTAACAGGAAAAAAAAAAAAAAAGAAAGAGATCATTTAAAAAAAAAAAATTACATCATGGGATTAAGATTAAAATTAAAAAATAAAATTAAAACTTCACAACTTTCACATTCACACAATTAAAAAGGATATACATTTTAATTTTTTCAATTTCCATCATCATAAAAAATGGCTTGTCAACAATTACTTACAGCAGTGAACAACCAACATTTATTTAGCCATTCTAAATCCCATCAACAAATAACTTCAACAATCACATTGTTCATAAAAATCTCTCTGAAACTTAACACTTTATTTACATTTATACAATGTAAATTCTATACTTATGCCCATTCACAGTTCATTTCTTCATGATATTTTTTGATATTCTGACCTTAAACAGAAAACACAAGCCTTTTCTCCCAGTTTTTTGTTTGCTTTGCAAACTTTCATTAGTTCATGTGATCTGGGCTGGATTTATATAAAGTGTATAAGCTAAATAAACGAAAGTTTACAGCCTCCAGAATCTAAACAAAAGGGGCCTTGGAAATTTTATCTCAGCACAGTACAGATTAGGACCACAGCTTATCTAAATCCAGCCCTGCTCATGACAACATAATAAATAAAATAATAAAAAAATATCACAATATTTTCCTAAAAAAAGCTCTGCTGCATTGTTATTAATGATTATAAACAAACAAATTGGATGTGAAAACCATTATATATATATAAAAATAATAAATAAACCTTTATATAAGATCTTGACACAAAAGTCAAGCAATCGCATGAATGTTTTAAAGACTGTACAAAAATTATAAAAACATACAAAAAAATATGAAAAATTCTATTCTAAATAAGAATATAAATCCTATTTATAAATTACTAGCTGGATTTATTTATTCATTGTATTCAATAAAATATTTTACTATCCTTTTCTCTGTTGAGCCCAAATAATGGTGAGCCAATCACGACAACGGATGTCAGTGACTTGTATGTTCTGAGTCTTGAAGAATCTGACTTGTGTAGGTTTATCTCTTGTCTGTGTATCATTCAGGCACAATTGGCCATAACCATTCCAACCCCATGTCCACAATTCACCTTCATCTAACAAATAAAAATGAAAAATCAAAATTAGATTGAAAACAGCTTACATGTAAATAAACACAATTACAGTAAGACCCCATTTAACACTCCTCCATTAATGATGTTTTGGTAAAATGTGATTTTCTCAATTTCATTCAAATTTTGCAATCAATTTTTCATCCATTTTTAGCTATTCAAACGACTCCAAAATTTGGCACACTAATGCATATGCAGTGACAATATAATCCAGTATAAAAATTTTCAATATTCGAATTCTTAAAAAGGATTAAACTGATTTTCATTTAATTTTCATTTTGGGATAAGAGGGGGGGGGGGGGGAACCACCTCTTTAGTCTGGACAACGCACCACTCCCATCTCTCTGGCAGCACTTTGGCAATGACCCTTTTCAGTTTCAGCATGATAATGCACTTTGCCATAAAGCAACGACTGTTTTACCATACTTACTCGAATACAGGTCGCAAAATTTTATACCTGATTTTGATTTGGAAAAAAGACTGGGGTGTGAACTTCACGTGAGCCAAGCTAAAACTACCTATCGATATTTATCATTTATAGCTTTTACTGTGTGATTGAATTGGAAGCAAGAAGTGCTTATATTCCACTTAAATTTTATTAAATTAATATAGTCTTTATTATTATTACATTAACTCAAGAAATCCTTGGATTCACTGAACATTTAAAAAGATCACTAAGTAGATCATTTAAAAAGATTGATTAGTAATCAACATTGGTAAAAGTGCAGAATAGTGCCCCTTAACTTCTTTGGCTGATATAATAAAGACTATTCGTGTTCACGTTCTTCTTTTATTACTCTGGCAGCTCTGGTTAATGAGGAAGTAGTTGCCTTATTTTTTGAATTTATTAATTACAGATTTCAACATAAAATCAGTCGCCAAACAGAATAACATTGCAACTAGGCAGCCATTTTGAATCACTAATGAGAACACTTGAAATGTTGCTATTAAAATAGAGCAGAGACTACACTTTATTTCACTTTTTTCATAATGAAATTAATAATCAAGTTTATTTAGGAATTCTGAAAATTGTAGGAGTATTAGCAGTAAAAATCATTTTATGGATATAACAAAATTCCTATTGAAATTAAATAATTTCAAAATAAGATTTTGCACTTAAAATAAAAATTGCTTATTTCTAAGTGTGATCATTGTATTAATAAATTACCATTTGTGTTTGTGTGTTTTTGCTCTAGTTTGATGAGTTTTATCTCAGTTTTGTGGCTTTTGGGTCCTATTTCTCTTTTTATAGGATTTCATTGAATATTATTTAAATTTTTTAAATTTTATAAGTAAATCTTATATTTCATATCTATTTATGAATAAATTATTATAGTTAATTTTAAATTGTAGAAAGCTCAAGGAGGTTTTTATTTTTCGTACTTTACTTTCAATGTTATATTTCTTGGTTTAGGAAATGTGCCTGGCTAATCAAACGATTGATAAAAATTTCAGGCTGACTTTTCAGGTAAGAACCTTAGAGATAAGAACAGAATAGTGGAATCACAAGCCTTGTCTGTATTGTATGGCGATTGGTTATTGAGCAAAAGGTTTACGCTGTATACAGGGTGTTTCTAAAAGGTTGCGCCAAAATGAAAAGGTAGGTAGAGGGTGAAATTCTGAGCAAAAAAGTCTAGTCGCGCTTTTCGATCTGAGGCTCCGTTAAAAAGTTATAGCGCTTTAAAGTTTCGTGATGTCACTTCCGGTTTATCGTCAGAGGCATGAAAATATGAACCAAGCATTCGAAATTTATGTTCAAAATTGCTTACGTTTCAGTTTATTAATTGATTGCTAATTTAATAAGCAAGCTTTTCTTGATTTTATAACAATTATAGTGAAAAACTTTTAAATTCGAAAAGGTTTGCGTTCGAATATGAAGGATGAATTTAAAAATTATTATGTTTCATTTACATAAAAATATTTGCTAATTTAACAAACTATCTTTTCCTGTATGCTATAAAATGTACTTTGAAATAGTTTTTATTTATAGGACGTTTAAAACTGGAAATTAAAGTATGTTAAAAAGTATTTTTTGACTGAAACGGAAGTGACGTCACGAAACTTTAAAGTGCTATAACTTTTTAACGGAACCTCAGATCGAAAAACGCGACTAGACTTTTTTGCTCAGAATTTCATCCTCTACCTGCCTTTTCATTTTGGCACGACCTTTTAGAATAACCCTGTATAACTGGATAAATTATTTATAGTAGGAAAGTTTTCCCTGAAAATGCAAACTTTCTTTTACTCAACCCAATACTGTTTCAAGATGGCATTTACTATGTTTGTTGTGATCTTCAAGGTTAATACAGTGATTTATTTAACATCATCAGTTAGAACAATCTGGTTTGAATTTTAAGGGGAAAAAATGGTATACCCAAATCTTATTCTAAATTTGGCGGTGGGACCTGTATCTGATCAAATACGGTAATTTTCATCCCAAATAGGGAGGGTATGCCTTTTCAGATATGATTTTCATCCTAAGTACCAGGTAACCACAAAAGTTCTTGCAGTTTTTATGTTGCCATAAAAGGAAGTGATAGAAGATATGCAAATGAGTGTACTGTGTGGTCCAAAAACTGTCAGGGGGGAGCAGGAAGGTTAGCCTGTATAAATACAGGGCTGTTGGGCATTCACATCAATAACATCTCGTGCAAAAGCGAAGACAAATGGAGGTATCGAAGGAGATGGTTAGATGTTGTTTGCTTTATGACTTCAAGGTGGGCTTGTCAGTATTAGCATCAAGTTGCCGAATGTCTTGTGTTTGGGGATGATGAAGGAATGAACGCACCACAAGGCATTGGTTCCAGAAATTCAGGTCGGGAGATATTTGCCATTTCTGATGAACCCCACAAGCCTTAGATGACCAGGCCCTGAAAACGGTCATAGAGGAGGACAGCAGTATGACCAGGCCCTGAAAACGGCCATAGAGGAGGACAGCAGTTTAACATGTGGTGAACTTGCCAGACGGTATCAGATTTCTGATGAAACAGACGTCACCTGTATAGCCTAGGAAAGACGTACAAGTTGATCAAATGGGTACCTCACACATTGTCGGAATCCAACAAGAATAAACAAGTGACAACCTGCACGTTGTTGCTTTCTCGACATCGTAATGCATCCATATTTTTTTTTCTTTTTCTTTCTTTTTTTTTTTTTTTTAAGAATTCATTGTAACCCAATACGTCCATCCAGAGCCTGTATGGCCTGAGGCTGACGAGTTGGGTCTCTGGATGATGGTCACAGCACCCAGGGGGGGGGGTAAAGATCCTGAGTCACTGATGAGTCGCCCATCCAGTGACTAGCCATGCCTGATGTTGCTTAACTTCACTGAAGTTGTGTTTCACTGAAAGCCCACCAGGCCACAGCCTCCCCTAATACTTTAATCAAATATTTACCAGTGATGAAAAGTGGGTCCTGTGTGACACTCCTAAGTGTTCCAAACATTGGTTGTCACCCCGGGACACCGTGCCTCACACCTCAAAGCTACCCCTATACCCACACAAGATCATGCTGTGTCTGGTGGATTAGACACCAAGTGGTTCACTACGAACTGGTATCAACTAGCCAAACCATACTGGGGACCTGTACTCCCAGCAGTTGGAATGTGTGCAACAGGCATTGCAGGCAGAAGGAACCAGCATTGGTGAATCGCAAAGAGGTACTCTTCCTTCATTACAATGCCTGGCCACATGTGGCGCAGGTGGCCAGGGAAACCATAGAGCAGCTTGGCTGGGAAACTGTGTGTCATCCACCTTACTCACCAGATCTTGCTCCAACGGATTATCACCTTTTCCATTCTCTGGACAACCATCTTCATGGAAAATCCTATACCAATGATATACACCTGCAAAAGGTACTCACGGACTTCTTTGAGTCCAAGACGGCAAGTTTATAGCCAGGGATTGGTCAACTGGAGACACGTTGGCAAAAGGGCTAGATGCCAATGGGGATTACTTTGGGGATTAGCGATACGCTACTTTTTGTGTACATCATTTTGTTTTCCAGAATTAAAAACGGCAAGAACTTTTGTGGTTACCTGGTAGGTGAGTGAGCAACTATTCGGGTTTTTTTCATTTTCACATATTTGTAGCAAAAGCATAGGTTAAAAATTCATTGCAAATCCAAAACTAAAAAGAATAAAATAATAATAATAATAATAATAATAATAATACTAATAATAAATTAAGCATGCACTTATACTAAAAGAAGTGCACTGAAAAGTAAAAAGAGATTCTTTAGTGCTTCTCATTTAAGTAGGAAACACTACACAACACCAAAGAATTATTTTTTACTTTTCAGTGAATTTCGTAAAGTGTATGCTTAAAAAGTTTTTTTTTTGGTTTTTTTTTTAAAATATTTTCTATGTTTTTTTTTTTTTCATTTTCAAATTCTATATTTTTCAATGAGCTGGTAAAATTTTGATTTATGCTGAAATCAGATGAATTTGTTTCTTTGATACTCCCATGCTGTTTCATGGTGCATTTGATATCAGTGCACAGCAGTACATACAAAAGTGTACTGCAGTCACAGTTATATTGATGATTGGTCATCAACATTATTTGCATAAGGATTGTTTTAAAATGAGTGACTAAAAAAGAAAAAAGTAAAGTGACAAGAAAAAACATTTCCTTTGAAACTAAATATATACTGGTCAGGAGATAAACACCAGCACTGCGCTGATAAGGTCAACACCAAATTGTTGTCAGCACTGCATTAAATTTGTCTACTTCAACAATACAGACAATTTTTTTTTAAAAAAGAAAAAAAATCATATCAGCAATGACTTCATATCACTACGACTTCTGCAACAAAAAATACCTGTTCTATTGGGTTGTTTCATAAGTATTGGCTGAATTTGATGGAATGAAAAAGACACCAGAAACAAGGAAAAGAATACATTTTATTAAGAGAAATATCTGTCCTCAGTAGCTAAACATTGTGCCCAATGTGATGGTAATATAAAAATGCCATGGTGGCAGTAGTGGCATTACAATGTTCCAAAAAACAGGTGATCGCAGTAATAACAGCATCTCGATCAGTGAACAGTTTGTCCTGCAAGAAATTGTTCAAATGATGAGACATGCGGAAATCGGTTTGTGCCAAATCTGGTGAATATGCAGGATGAGGGAGAACCTCATACACCAAAGCATTAATTTTTTGCAGGCTGAACACTGGTGAATACAGATACATGTGGAACGAGGACCATATTGGAGGAGTATTGGGCCTGCATGATTTATTAGTGTCAGTTGTTTTGAATTTGCAATTTCTGATGGCAGTACACATCGCTGTTGCCATTTGTCCTTGTGGCAGACATTCAAATGTACCACACTACTGGAGGTCCACCATATGGAGATCACACTTTACCAGACACTGGCTTTCAATTAATGTCCATATCACCAGCACCAAACTTCACAAATAATCTACAGACATTTCTTTCATTCATCGTGTACACACCCCTTGCTCCATTAACATTAGCAACATGTTTCCCGCACATTCCGTCCAAGTTTGTAATCGTGCAAAATCACTAGTCTGACCAATGTATAGCTACATGTGCAACTACTAGAGAAACTTCTGGATCAGTCCTACTTATTTTGTAGGGGGTTGTCATAGTTCCTGCTGTATTGGTACGCACCATAGGGCTCATGCAAAGTAGCCTAAGTGACATCAGCCAATAGTTATGAAACAACCTAATAGAAGTAATGTGACTGAGCAAATGGAAAAATGATTTTCCACCTAGATGATGATGAAGTCGAATGCAATATCATTAAGTCAAGCAATCATAATAAAGACAACTCTGCAAATAAATGCCAGTAATAAAAAAAAAAAAAAAAAGTCTATAATTAATGAAATACAACATAATAATAAACTTTACAAAATAAAACCAAAAAAAATGTTTCCACTATATTTTTTTTATACACGATCCTGTTTCACCTATTCCCATTACGTATTTTCATTTACCACTTGGTGTTTTTGGAACATATCCCCCATGTTAAACAGGGTCTTACTGTATTATATTATAATGCTTCTGAAGAAAAAAAAACAACAGATTTCATAAATTTAGAAAGCATTGATTCCCAGAGCCACAGATAATGCTGAAGGATGGTAGCATTGCTACCAAAATACATATCCATTCCCGTCAAGGTGATTTTTTTTCATGGTGTGGAAAGAAAAGGCATTTCTTTTTGCAACTAATTTCATCCTACCCACAGTTTTATGTTTCTTTTATTTATATATTCCATTTGTTCAAACTATGTGATTTTCTTACCTGTAACAGCTGCTGAATGCCGAGATCCTAAGCTTATTTTTTTTACTGACAAATTTTCTTGTGGCAAGTTGATGAGCATTGGAACTGCTTGAACTGTTGTGATCTTGGAGGGATCAACATCTTTATTCAGTTTGCTGCAGAGTAAGCCCAGCTGTCCACTTTCATTCCAACCCCAAAAATACATTGAACCTGTATCTTAAGGAGAGAAAAAAAAATTGAACAAATATATTAAAAATAGTTCTTAAGAATACACTTTCACATCTCTATCCAGAGAGCCCTAAGCTCTTTATTTTCAATTATAATAAGAAAGAAAAACATTTATTCAAATGTGTACAAGTATAAAACAAAAACATTACACATGGGAAACTTGCACATTTACCGAAGAGTTTGAGGACCAATATCAGTGAAATCACCAACAGAAAGGCCAAAGAAAATGACAGACAGAGAATGTCTAGTGCTAATACATATCACATGATGCAACTGGAAGTTCAGTTAAAGCAATAGCTACAGAGTTCCAAAATGCCACTTTCAAGTACCACCATTTTTCCTAGTTTTTCATGGCCATGCCGCTGCTCATAAGCACCACATCAGCAGAATCAATGCGAAGTAACGTTTATGGAACAACATCTCTAAACATTCTGGCAAATAGATGGTTGAGTTTGGTCTGGCAGATGCCACACCCAAAATCTTTCATTAACACTTTCATTTTTGGCAAGTGCTTTTCCAATGTTGTTGTTTTTTTAATGCTGCAATATCAGAAGTTTATTTAAGTTACTCCAGTGTAAGAGTCAGAAGCAAAGTGAGGCTATGGCTACAGACTAAGGGAACACAGAAGCGACACTCCTATCATTTACTGAGGCACACATGCTCGAGTGCACCCTAGCAGCCAGGCTGTAACACTAAATAGCAGATGATAGAATCGCAGTGTTTCTCTATGATTCAAAACTCAACGTAGAACTTTTAGGGGAAGTAGTATGAGTGATTCTAAGCAAAAAATTCATATGAACATGGGTCCAAATTTGAACGATAACAGATATGAACAGAAATAAAAAAAAGCCGCCACCAAGATCAACAAGGTAATAACTCAGGTTCTATAACATCTAGGATGATGAAACTTGCAGGAATAATAGGGTACTTAAAACTTCATATACCGTTAAAATTTGATCGAATTCCAAAGAGTAATTTTCAAGTTACGCAGTCAACATCGTAACATGTGCTAGTTAGTACTCACATGTGAGCACTACGATGTTGAATGCATAACTCGGAAACTACTCATTGGAATTTTAGCCACTATAGTTAAACAGTACCGTGGTAAAATTGAGACATGCCGAAAGCAACAATGGAAATTGGTCAATAAAACGGGTATGTAATAATTAAGGAGGTCATGGTCTAGGTCATTGGCAAATACGTCTTCAAACTTTAAACACTGTTTTCTCAGACTATTATTTTCCCTTTAGGTCCCTTTTTGCGTGACCACTCACATATAATAGTGTATACGTTGAGTGCCAAAATACACAGGAATTAAAAATCGCCAATAAATCACATTAAAATTTAAAAAAAAATTTGACAAAAATGAAATAAACATTAAAAATTAAACAAGTTTCTTTCTTTATTAACTTAGTCTTCACATTTTTCAACCCCTACCCTCTCAAAAAAATTTAAAGGCCCCCAATGGGGCCTTAGCCCACTTTTAAGAAGTGTTTTAAGCCTCACCAATTTTTACTATTTTATGCTGATATAAAAACTACTGAAAATAGATTAGGCAAAGAATGAAGCAGCAAAATGCCTGTAAAGCCTTTTGACATCATCTTTGAAGATTCACATAAAAATTACATGTAACCCTCAGGCCATTTACCGAATTCAATGGCAACAGTCATTCTTCTGTAAAATTCTGCAGGTGCTCACTGGAAATCTGTATTCAATCACTCCTGTAATGAATATCTTGGTTGTCTATGTATGTAATGAGACAAAGAAAGTCTGATGATTAGTAATCAACCCAGCTAACATATTGAGAATGGTTGAGGTGAATTATGGCATAAAGTGCACCAGGAAGATAGTGTGGAAGTTAAGCCGTTCTTATGTTTTCTTGCCTCCTTGATTATGAAAAAACATGAAAACTAAGGAGAAAGTGATAATGTTATCAATGTGGCTTTTAACACTAACAGTCTTTGTGAATGTGCTTTCTTTGAGTATACTGACCTTGCAGTTGTCAATTGTGCATTTAGCAGTAATGGCTATTACTCTGATCATTTTACTAGAAGCTCTTCACACATTTCCTTTAGGGTACTTGCCATGTGATCATTTGCAATTCAGTTAGAGATGTCAAACAGTCCTTTATACAGATTTTCATGGAGATTCACTCTTTGGGCTTTGAAGTGGCACTTCACTAATCATCTGCTGAGCAACTGCAGAGTTTTACAGAAAAATGGCTAAACTATGAATTCAGAAGTTAGAATTTTGATGGATTTTTTTTTCTTTTTTTTTTTTTTTGCTGAAATATACAGAGAGCATAGAAAACACACTTGAAGGTGCTACTTGTAAGATCATTCCCATGACAAGGATAAGAGGACAATCATGCAACTGAAATCGGATGGGATATAAAGTCATAGAAAATTTTTTAAAAGAATCATGTTCACTGAATATTCTTTATAGCATGTTTATATACAACAGGTATAAGAATAATTTCCTGAAATAATCTAGAATAAAGTATAGTAGTTTGTATCTGGTCAATATTTACTAAAGTGCATAATAAAAAAATGTATTAGAACTTTTCATTGAACCTACTATCCAAAGCTGCTGAATGCCATCCTCCAGCAGCAACAGAGGTGACCTGAATCCCTTCCAATGCTTCAATCAGACGTGGAGATTCTTCGGAATTCAATCCTTCATGGCCTAACTGACCTCGGCTTAATGATAAAAGAAAAAAATCATTTTACAAATTTAATTTAGTGAAATCATGGTTTCAAAGTATGTCTATTCATCAAAGAGCATTCCATCTGACCGAATTTTACTTAGGCCATATGCTCTCTAATACTACTGGAATTGTAATTTGAAGTTTATAATTTAACTGATAGATTAAGAATTCCCTTAAAGGGCAACTGACACCAAAAAATCACCTATCAATAAAAGTAAAATTTAATTATGTTATAATACAACTATGTTATAATATAATTTTCCCTTAAATATTCAAGAGATCTGTTTTTCCTTTAAATATTCAACTACATGGCTAGAAATTTGTTTTGTCAGTATGACGTCATCGACGCTCTCTGTAGTTCAACTGTGTCAAATGATTTTTTATGCAGTGCATTTATTAAATATATAAGAAAAATTATCGAAATTAAACTATACATGATAATATTATAGAGTTTCCTTTAATTATTTACTTAATTTTATATTTCTAAAATTTTGATGCCAATTGTCCTTTAAATAAAGAAAATTTTGATATGGTATTTGGTAATATTCAACAGATAGCCTTGAAAAATGGTTATCATCCCAAACTTGTCGACAAATTCAAAAGTCTGGGGACCTTTGTAATTTACTGGGGATCCTGATAAAACACTTCCTGTCTGTATATGAGATGTAAGAATGTCTACATGGGTCATTTGATCAAAAGAGGGCATGGCTCACTTAAGTCTAGCTGTTTTACAAACTGGCTAAACATTTTGGAAACAGGCCACGATTTTGAAAAAGATAAAATTAGAATGACAAAAATTACTGGATTCCTATGAAAGTCTACGGTATTTATTCAGCATGAACAAATTTAGACAATGACCCAATCACTAATTACCAATCATTTTCTTTAATCAACTAATCAGGTAAATATATGAAATCAAATTCATCCAAATTGGTCTCCTCCTTATATCAAGGTATATACTGCCTTTAAGTTATATTCCTGCTGAACAATGACAGTTTAGAATTAAACAAGTATTCAAGATTTGTATGTTGTTTTGGTACTTAAAAGATATTTTATTTTTATCAATTTTTCTACTCGTTTATATGTTAAAAAAATTTCCACATTTGAGATTAAAGAATTTTTTGAATAACCATCATGAACCCAATAAAAATGTTTCTATTATTTATTTACTAATAATTCACTAATTAAGGAGAGGGAAACAAGCATGTTCTGTCTTTTTTTAACCTCTTGCATATTTTTACACATTCTTAACATTCCTTTGTTGAAATGTGATTTATCATTTTACAGTGCCTGATATTTTATTTAAGCAATGTGTGGATTCCTTTCATTTTTTCTGGAATTAAATATTTGCTTTGAAATGGATAAAATTTCCATTACTAAAGCTTGCACTAATTAATCACTAATACATTTATCTATATTTATCAATTTCAGGGTTGCAAATTGTTTAATAGGCTAAGTGTTTTTATTTATTTTTATTTTTTTATTTTTTTGGCAGAAAATTGAAATCATTTTTGGTCATTGACTTGAAAAAAATTATTTGGGAATTGACTTTGAAAAAAAATAGTTGTCCCCTGCCACTGCAATACACTTGTTCAAGACATTTCATAATTCCAGATAAATAAAAGTCTTTTCATGAGATCCATTGGTCTAGTATCGTTAATAAAGGAAGGGTCTAAAGATGATATGGATACTATTAGATTTATTGCTGACGCATTTCAATATTACACTGTGGAGTTTGGTTGGGTTTTTTTTTGTAAATAATTAGGTTTTATTTTTTGTTTTTTTTTTGTTTTTTTTGGCAGGAATTTTGTTGCTAGCGCTATAGGTCACTATTGCACCTTGCAGTGAGTTATTGTTATTTTTAAGCTGTTATATTCATTCTCGTTAAGTGTTACATTTTTTTTAGTAATGAATATTTGTTTTTATTATGTTCTCTTCATAAATATTATTTACATTGGTGTTGCATTACGCTAGTCAGCAATGTATATTTTGGTTTAGCATTGTTATCTTTAAGTGGATGCTGTAACAATGGCCAGATTTGGCATTTGCCTCTGCCCTTGTTGCCACACTTTTTTGGAGAAAATCCGAGGGGAATAAAGGAAAACCGCTTGGGCTTTGTTGTGAGAGGGACAATGAATTGTTGTTGTTCGTGCAGACAAGCTGAGTTTTTTTTTGTTTTTTTTTGCGTGTATCTCAGGATGGAATGTGTAAGCTCGGACACACTTTTGGCAAACGTTCATGATTTTCACCGAAAGTCACCCAAATGGGTCGATTTACAGTTTCGTGAAAAATTAATTTTATTACATGAAATTATTTGTCAATGTATTGTTGCCATTATGGCCAAAAATTATTTGTGAACCAATATATTTTATTACATATTAAGCTTCCTGAGTGTTCTAAAAGCATGAGTTATTCATTAGTGATTGCAAACAAGCATTTTGATAGCTATTCAGAAGAATAACTGTGTTCGCTTGTGTTTTTTGTGCAAACCTCCGTACGTCCTATGATTTGTGTGTGCAGACCCGTTCGTAAATATATTTATATTTTATATATTTATAACATATTTATGCAGAAAATAATAATGATATGCATAAATTAGATATATAAATGAATCATTAAAAAATAAAATAAGCCTAGAGAGAGAGAGAGAGAGAGAGAGAAACAAGAAAGAAAGAAAGAAAGAAAGAAAGAAATATTTTTATTTATTATTTACATTGCTCTGGATGATACACATCATAAAACATAAGTATTTTCTGCATACATCACATTTTATAAATACACATGCATCATAATTACATTTCAATGAATGTATACCTTTAGGAAAGCAAACTTCATTAACATTTGAAAAAAAACCAACTTCTTTCTGGTATTAATTTTGATGCATACAATGCATATTATTGTATCATATTTTAAAATATATCAGCAGATAAATTCATTGTTCTGCACACTTTGTACTGTATTATGATAATAAGTTATTAGTGAATGTCCATTTACAGTACATTATTTTTATTGTCTTTATTTTTTGTACTTTCGTCCTTTAGTTTGTATTAACTGAAATTCTTTAGATTTTTTTAAATGAAACCATTGTTAGCTATTTAAAAAATCCAAAGAATTTCAGTTAAAGGACAACTCTACGGTCATATACAACTTTATTTAAATCGAAAGTCTAACCTATTAATAACATCGTGGCATATTTAAAAAAATTTAATTCGAACTCTAAATGTGTGAAAAAATGAAAATAATGAGCGGGATTTGGGTGAGGCCGTGACGTAGTTAGAGTCAAACATAGAATAACAATGTAATCCGAATAACAATGTAATCCGAATAACAATGTAGACCGAAAAACAACGTAATTTTCATTATTTCCATCTTGGATTTTAACAATCAGTATTTTTTCATTTGTTGAAAACAATGAAGGCTGGATTGTTGGTCAGGTGACTTTTTCGTGTCAGGGCCTTTCTTACTTTGGACAGGTGACTTTTCCATGTCTGGGCCTGTCTTTTTTGTTGGCCTCCTTTGACTCAAACTATGTCACTCAAAAGCGCCATTTTTCACTTTTCAAAGCAGTTTCTTATATTGAAATTATGGACCAAATTTAAAAATTTCAACGGGAATGTGTTATATTTATATCAAAGAATGATAGTCTGTAAAAAAATTATAATCGATTTTTTGCGTAGAGTTGTCCTTTAATACAAAACTACTGAAGATATCCGAAAGGACGAAAGTTAACTATAGACAATAAAAAAAATGTACTGTAAATAGACATTTCACTAATAACTTAATATCAGCGAATATTTGATAGTGAATAAGGGAATGAATTTTTATAGCATCTTCCCTTGTAGATAATTACCATTTATTTTGCAACACCTCTACGGAATTTCAAATATATTTCTCTAAATTTCAAGTACAAAAAAAAGTTTACTTAAATGGCACATTGGATGAAAAGCTCGGACACGTATCGATTTATTTTCAATACTGATTCAAAAAGGAGATAAAATCGATGAAGAGTCAACTGCAAACTTGCTTGGTATGAGTAGGCTTGCATTTTCTCTTTTTCAATCAGTAATTAAGTTAATTAAGATGGAAAAGTAAATAACATAGAAAAATAAAAAAATTCCAAGGAAGCCTCATTTCTGAAACTCAATTCTCTGCCACTGACTGTAAACTTATATTGTTGTGGTTTTGTAAACTCACAATTCAGTTACAAATTATTTTAGGGCATGTCTTTATATAATATTTTTTCCTTTTTCATTCCTTTTTGTTACACCCAATATAACAGATCTGAAATGTCTTAAAAAATAATTTTTAGAGAATTATTTTATAGTATTTGTCACAACTGTAAATTTGGTTCCATTAAGAGAACAAATCAAAGGATCATAATAAAATTCTTTCATAAAATTCACCTTATCTTCAGATTCTGGTTTTAATTAATAAAAGCAGGACTTGTGTTACCAGAAACTGTTAAAGTAAAATTGTACTTTGTTGTAATTAATTTGTGAAATGAAACCAAGTAGTTTGTACTGAAGCAACTAATAAAAGTAATTCAGCAAAGCAAAAAATTATAAACAATTATTAAACCATAAACTTTAAATGTATGAGGTGTGCACAAAAAGTATCGGACCTTTATTTTTCCTGCCTAAACGAATGAACCGTGGGTTTTCTCCTCTGGCAACGAGGTGTAGGCAACCTTCATCTGCATTCGTGCAGTTGGTCACGTACACAGAGCTTGTGAGTTGCTGCCAGGCCTCGTGAGAGTGAGTGAGTGTAGTACATGCCTGTCGGTTTTTTGATTTTCTCAATAGGCCAAACCATCAACAAAAGTACTATCTGACAGTCCTTTGTTGCCTTCGTGATGCTGTATGACGGAAACAATCTGACCTTTGGGCAATCATGACAATGCATCTGATTCAGAAGTTCCTGGCCAAACACAGCACTCCTTTAGTCCGTCACCCTCCTTACTCCCCTGACATGGCTCCATGCTACTTTTGGGTATTTCCCAAGCTCAAAATGCTGCTGAAAGGAATCAGATTTTAGTCGCGAGAAGAAAATGACAGTGGAGCTGCCCAAAATAACCAAACAGGCCTTCTAAATATGCTTCCAACAGTGGCATGCGGTCCCAAGGAGAATACTTTGAAGGGGATTAATGTTTAAATCCTACAGATGAATAACTTTAGTTTTCCTGGTCAAAGGTGCCATATTTTTTGTACACACCTTGTTTAAGAGATATTCAAAAGAAACAGTTGTGCGTGTTTATTTTAGGTAATGCAATCTCCACGGGATTGAAAACGTTTATCTCATTGTCTTACTAGCTGTTGGATTCTTTGCTCCTCTACTCCTTTGGCTGCAAGCAAAACCATTGCACGATCACATCCTGAATCTCTTTGCCCGATGAAAATTTTATTTTTTCAAGGTTTTTTTATTTCCCTTAATGATAAACGTACAAAAGTAAAAAGAGAAAGGTTTGTACTATAAAGTGGATGATACTGATCTTTCCATTGAAACTTCAAACAATCTGTGGTCGTAGAAGGAGATACAGACACATTATCTTTGTACAAGAATCAATCTTGTTGTGCAGCATCCTACGCCTTTAGTTTTTGATAACCAATGAACCTTTTGCACATAAACTTCTGCAATACCTTGCCATCTTCAGTGCCAACATCAGTTATCATAAATGCCATTTTCAAACTCATAGCAGCTGGGAATGAACCTAGCTTACTTTTCTTTGTGTTTCTGTGATGAATTAAACAGACTATCTTGCAAAACTTTGCAATACCTAACAATCATGGGGTTCACATTTTTGACCGCCCTTACTTAAATTTTCAGATATTACAGTTTATAATCTCTGGCTAACTTTTTATACCCATCAAGTTTGCACCACATGCTTATTTGTTTTTTAATCGGTACATGCTAATAGCACAAAAAGCCAAAAACTGTGGACACATAAGTAAGGAATTCACACTACAATTTAATGATGTAGATGTACATTTCAGGCGCTATGTCTCTTTCATCAGTGAGTGAATAACAAAAGAATACCAACGGACACTGGTTTGCTGCTAGCCACATGATCAGATAACTTGCATATTCAAATTGCTCACTGTTAATATGATGTATCTCCCTGTAGGCATACTCAGCTGCTAGAAATTTTACAACTCCAAATGGTTGAATTTGTAAAAACTTTATATAAGGTGAAACTGAAAGGTGAAAAAACTTTATACAAACTGCAAACAGTTGGATGTCTGCACATTACTGAATATTTATCAGGATAAAAAAATATCAATTTCTAGAATTTATTATGACATTGTGACAAAATTTGTCAGTTGCAATTGTTTATTTTAGCAATGAGCAAAAAGCCTTGAGTTGTGTTCCACTCCAGTTAATGTTTGTGATTCCTCGAATAAAGAAAAAGAACATTTCCTCCCTATCTTGTTGGTTCGCTGGAAGCGATTGTATTAAAACTCAAACCAAGTTTCATTAGAGTGTACAACAAACGAACACTGACTATAGATCGCTGAGAATTTTAGTCCTATGGACTTGTTCATTTGTGTTCACTTGTGTTCCTTAGCCCTTCTGAAAAGTAAATGATGACTTAGAGACTTCACCATCAGAGGGCTCTGGGGTCTCAACCAATCACAAAGAGCATAGGCTAACAGGACCAATCAGAGACATTTGTGGAAAAACGCACGTGGAGAAACGACTCCAAAATCCTACCGGAGTGCAGTGCGACAGTGAAAATGGATACTTAAGGAGGGAAATTCAAGCAGAGGACACTTGTGGTTGTGCCAGCAGAAACTTATGTTGAACTGATGCAGTGCTTTGTTAATATGTTAATTGTTGTCCTGGAAGGAAGATCTGCGATTGTAAGTGTTAGGCTTAAGAATACCTAATCAAACTTAGTTTTTTCGATATCGACTTGAACTTTAGCACTCTGAGTTAGGATTATTGGGACCTTAGACTTTTATAAAGAAAAAACTTCTTGTCCATATAAATTTATTGCTTAATCTGTATGTACATTTCAGCCACCTCGTGGGCATCAGTCAGCAAAAATACAATAAGTAGAAAAACACAAACAGCTATATTAATCTCCTTAGCCAATCAGAACAAGTATGCCGTAAGACACGTCATATCTTAGGGCGAAACACAACCGCCAATCAGAAGGGACAAGAGTTACCCCAAGCAAGAATAATAATAATAATAATAATAATAATAATAATAATAATAATAATAATGTGATATTATGATGGGCAGTTTCATTTTTTCAGAATGGTTCAATGTCCCTTTTTAAAAAGACTCGCCGGCACCCTGCTGTGGGAGGATTCGGATTGACAAGCGGAAGTGGCATTGTTGCTTGTGCCGGTTTACTTTGTGGATGAAAATTGTAATCTCTAGAGAAGGGAAAAAATGAGTGGAGGCGGATGCAAATACACGCCATTTGAAATTCATGTTTAGAAAATGAAAAAAAAAAGTCGTCAAGTCCGGAAGCCACAATTCTAAATACCTGTCACATAGTAAGGAAATTCCTACACCCAAACATCAATACTCCCACGAGTGCATAACTTTCCCTCCCTCGCATTTGAGTCCCTTGGGCTTGGCCCTCTTTTGGGTCCGCCTCTGGGATTGGCTTCCGGACTTGATCCGAGTTTGGCTTCCCAAAACAATGATAATAATAATAATAATAACCCTCGTGTGGTCCTACATCCGCGTCGTGCGAGGGGGGCAACATCTTAGAGAGATGGCCCTGGTTAACAGGTCTGATTTACTCTACCCTTAGATTAATCTTGAGAGTCCAGATGACCCAGTAGGGCTGATGAGCTGATTACATCAAGCAAGGGCCTGCTGATGATGGAGATGGCTAACAGGACCACCCATTTATTGGTGATCAATATGATTAGTGCTAGTGCGTTATCTGATACCGGCTCGGACGTCACCCGGGTTACCAAGGTCCACGCTCGTGGGTTAGGCAGAGGCTCACATTCGAAAAATATGCCACAATCTCCCAGGGCCACTGGTGGAGAAAGCAGCACCAACCCCTGTTCGGCTACTGCAATGCCACAACCTGTCCCTAGCGTTTCAAGAGCTTCTTTGCCCTCGACCACTAAGGCAGGCAAGCCACGCCAACGCATGAAATGGACCAATGACATAAACTGTTTTATCATGCGAGCCTACTACGCAGTCACTAAATTGGAAACTGACACTACAGCTTACAGACAACGATTATATAACATTTTCAAAGAGACATATCCTCACATCACAGTCACTGAACAACACATTGCAGATCAGCGTCGCACAATTGTTATGAACAATTTAATACCCTTACCCAGGCTACAGAAAATAAAGCAAGAAGTTGCACAACAGCTACAAGAACACAAGCCATCTACACAAACCAACACTCAACACACAGAATCAAACACTAACATTGACATCACTAATGAACTTGTAGAACACACACTCAACAATGAACTTCACCATGATATTCATCCACAACACAACATGAATACCAAACTTATTGAAACATGAAATGACACCCTACAAAGATACCTTACAGTTTACACAGGAACAGATCCCACACAAAGACCAGGTATACCTAAAATAAACATAAACAGCAAAACGGGAAATTTTATCTTACATGAACACGTATATCTTACCATAGTACATTGAAGAAAATCTATCTTTAGAATACATACACCTACTTATTTACACTGGGGCTCTTACAGTTATATCCACACTGGATAGGAAACCAATCCATAAAAACACATAAAAATTATACACCCAACAGAAAAATAAATGGCAAAAGCGGATTGAGTCTGAGATTGACGAAATCCACAAGCAGTTAGGTAGACTTACACAGTACACTAAAAACAACACTTCTTCAAAGCAGAACAAACGCCTCAGACAATTAGTTAAGAAGATTAAAACACACACCAGACATGAGCAGCACAATCAACACATTACAGAATATATGGACACATTAAAACAAAATTAGCTGCAAAAACACAACGCCTGAAGAGATACAAAACATGCACTCAGTGCAAACAGCAGAACAAGTTATTCGCAAACAATGAGAAGACATTCTATAAGCAGTTAAACAAAGATTATACACAGACACAAAACACTGGTCTGCCAACACAAACAGCACTCCAACATTATTGGTTGTCTCTTTGGTCTGTCTCAGTTGAACATAATAGGGAAGCTAGCTGGATCAGGGAAGAGGAACAATTAGCATCTACACTATCAAACATGCCTTATACTGACATAACAGCAGATGAACTCTCACAAGTCATTAAACGTACTCACAATTGGAAGGCTCCAGGTGTAGATAGGATTCAGAACTTTTGGTATAAGCGCTTCACCTGTTTGCATCTGGCCCTTGCAAAACAGATCTCCAACACTTTGCAAACACCACAGACAATGCCACATTTCCTCACACATGGAATAATATACATGGTACCAAAGTCACATAAAACTACAGATCCCACTCAAAATAGACCTATTACATGCCTGCCTACACTTTACAAAATAATAACTGCCTGTATCGCAAACAAAATTTATACACACATAGACACAAAGGACATTCTCACTGAGCAACAAAAGGGATGTCGTAGAAACCACATGGGTTGTAAGGAGCAACTTCTGATAGACAGTGTGATCCTACAACAAACTCACAATAAACATCGACACCTCTATGCAGCCTACATCGATTACAAAAAGGCCTTTGATAGTGTCCCACACTCATGGCTGTTACATACACTACGATTATATAAAATAAACCCTACACTTATCACATTTTTAGAAAGTACAATGCTGCATTGGAGAACTACACAACACCTCACACTCAACAGTGAAACCATCACAACTGACAAAATACAGATAAACCGGGGCATCTTCCAGGGTGACTCACTGAGCCCACTCTGGTTTTGTCTTGCACTAAATGCACTTTCCAACAGACTGTACAGCACAACTTACGGCTACACAATTAAACATAATAAAAGCTGCCACTACACGCTTTCACACTTACTCTACATGGACGACATGAAAATCTACGCCTCCACACAAACACAATTGCACCAATTACTTGACATTACACAAACCTTTTCAAAAGACATACACATGCAATTTGGGTTGGACAAATGCAAAACCATTCACATTGAAAATGGAGTACTCAGGGAAGAGGGCTTCACATTAGATGAACCAGATCACATTGCTGCTATGGAAAATTACGAATTTTACAAATATCTAGGATTTAAGCAAGCCAAGCTTCTGGAGCATAAACACATACAGAATACACTCACTAAACAATATCTTCATAGGCTAGAGACAATACTTAAAACGCATTTAAATTCCAGAAATTTAATCAAGGCCATCAATACTTATGCCATGCCAATACTCTCCTACTCATTTGGAGTCATACAGTGGACACACACACATCTTGAGGGACTTGAAAGAAAACAACATAAACTGCTTACAAAGCACAGAAAGCACCATCCACACGCAGCTATTGAAAGACTCACCCTTCCTCGTTCAGAGGGAGGCAGAGGTCTTATTTACCTAACAGATCTACACCAGAAACAGACTCGGTCACTCAGAGAATTCTTTCACTCTAAACAACACACATCACCATTACACAAAGCAGTCTGCATGGCTGATACAAAATACACACCTCTGAATCTGAACAGCATGCAGAACACTCATAACATTCCTACAACATGCACTAAACTCCAATCATGGCTCGGAAAGCACCTCAAAGAAAGTCTCTTCCTGGAAGTAATCGAGAAGCTGGAAAAGCATTGGATCAAGTGGCATGACCTTTAAGGAGAATCTGTTGAAAAATAAAACAGAACTTGAATCAGATTTGAATGTCATGGTAGACATCCTTCTGACCTCAACCAGCCACTTTACGAATTAGTCTGAATTCCTCCTTGTGGACTTGACGTCCAGTCTCCAAGACATGTTTGGCACTGCAGACCTATCCAATCTCCCGAACCTTACATGGGCAAAGTTTGGGATATCGGATGGGTCCGCAGTTGCCAAGCATATTTTGGAGACTGGACATCAAGTCCACAAGGAGGAATTCAGACTAATTCGTAAAGTGGACAAAACCTCCCTACTGGATGCCTGTGAAACTCTAGAAATTGCCAAATGTAATCAAAACTTATTACTTAATTTAGATTCCGGCCCCCTTAACGATTCTAAATTATTTCAGCCATTTAAAAAGCTTGACACTTACTGTATACAAGTATTCTCTCGACTATAGGTCGCATCTCCAAATTTAGAGTAAATTTTGGTACAAATTTTTTTTTCCTCTTAAATATAAACCAGATCATCATAACTGATAATGCTAATTACATCACTTAGCGATCACAACAAACAAAATAAATGCCATCTTGAAACAAGTTTAATTACATTTAAAACTATCAAAACTCTTCAAAACTCTCATCCTCAATGTCACCAAAAAGTTCACTCATGACCACAAAAAAAAGTGGGAGGGGGGGGGGGGTCAAGTAAGGAGTCAAAGTAATTTTCACTGCTTCTCAGATCATAAAAACTGGAAAACATCATGAGTTCATTACAAAAAAATTAAAAAAGTGAATAAAGTTCCATTGCAGGGAAGAGGGGGAATGGCTTATTGATGGTCTCTGACAACACCTCCCAGAAAGAAAGCCTGTGCACTGAAACTTTATACATTGTTACATGTAGGATCATAGGTAGTCATAATTTAGGGCATATTATTAGTAGAAATATGATTAACAATGCTTTTTTATGATGATGTAATAATGTATGAATTTTCAGTGCATAGGCTTTCCTTTTAGACTGTGTTCTCTCTGATGGGCGTGTTCGTTTATTTATTCAAAATGGCGGCATGCGAAGTAAGTAGTGTTTAAATCTTTCATCAAAGTTAGTTTCCTCAATATTTTTAGTGGTATTTACAAATATCCAAAGGTGATAATTGTTAACAATAATAGATAGATATTAATTTAATAAAATTTAAATGGGAAAATTAGGGGAAGAATGGCAGTTTTAGTTAATTTATTCAAAATGGCAGCATGAGAAAAGAAGCAGTGTTTATATCATCATTGAAGTTAGTTTTCTCCATATTATTATAGTGGCTAAAAGAATAGTGTGGCAACGGCTACTACTCGCAATGCTACGTGGTTGATTCCCGATTTGATGATAGTAGCGGTGGCGCTCAATCGACATAGATGCGAGTTACCCGGGAGATGATATGGAAATCTTAGGATGACGGAGGTTTTTTTTTTCAGCTATATTATGGGTGAAGTAATTTTATTTATAAAAATTTAGTATATTTAGGTAATTGTCTTCCACAGAACTTGAGGATACTCTTTAATGTTAAAATAAATGAAAAAAATCTGCTGTTGAAATAAATAAGTTGAAATATAAGATCACAGATGGATGAAGGTATCCATCCCTAATAAGATGGAATATGAGCTTTTCCGAGCCAGAAGAATTAAATTTTGAGTAATTAAGCATTAAACATAGATCTGCTAAATTAAGTCTAATAAAATATAAATATAAAATCTAATAATATAATGCTGTACACAGCTGGCCACCTAACAAATGATAGAAAATGAATTTTCACAGATGTTTCAGGAGAAAAAGAAATCAACAAATGAGACCTTCACCCCTCTAACTCGGAAGGCCTCATATGTGAAATGCACAATATTGAAAAAACATAGAGATCAAAGAAAATGTCTTTTTTCATATAAAATTCATTTATCACATAATTAACAACCAAACTACTTTTTTATGTGATGATAAAATATTTAAGTATCAGATATTTTAGGTTAATTGGTTTGAAAAAAAAACTTTTTCTTATTATTTTAAAAAAAAAGTAAGAAATATAATAAATTTGTATTTAAAGCTGTTTTGATTGCACTTTATTATTTAAAAAAAAAGAATTCTTAAGAATTATTCTGGTCTTCTTAGATTTTACATAAAGAAAAAAATAAATGAGAAATACAGACAGTAAATGTTTTTTGAAATTTTAAAATGCAACAGTAAGAGGGGAGGGGTGCTATTTTATTCCAAAACTAAAATCAGATGAAGAAATCGAAAAACTTATCTAAAGAAAATAACTCTGTGTGAAACGGTCGTGTATTTCTCTATAAGATAACTGAAAAAGAATAAAATCATTTGAAATTAAAAAATACTGCAAAATCATCTCTAAATTAAAACCAAAAAAAGGGGGGGTCGAAATATTATTAAAATGGTATATTATTTAATGTTCTGGAATGAAAATGAAATAATAAATCAAATTTATAAGTTTTACGAAGAAATTAATGGAGCCTTATTGATGTAAAGCTGTAGATGTTTAGCTACTATGTTGATGTAGCTGCCATCTGGCGGCATCATCATTCGAGGAATCAGATTTGAAAGCTCGCTGCCACACTATTCTTCTAGCCACTATAATATTATTCAGTGATATTTACAAATACCCAAAGATAAATAATTTCTATAGGTGTTACTGTTAACAATAATAAATAAATATTATTTTTTTAATAAAATTTAAGTGGAATATAATAATCTTTTTGTTATTCAATCAAACATGGCAAAAGCTGGTAACGAAACAAACTATATCAACATCGATAGGCAGCCCACCAACAGGTATTTTTGGCTAAGCTCGAGTAAATGTCACACCCCAGTTTTTCCACTCAAAATTGGGTACAAAATTTTGCGACTTATACTCGAATATATGGTAATAATTTTTTTATTATTCCTCCCCCCCCCCCTGCTTGGGGTAACCCTTGTCCCTTCTGATTGGTGGTTGTGTTTCGCCCTTGGTTTAAGTTATGACGTGTCTTATACCGTTCTTTGATTGGCTAAGGAGATTAATGTAGCCGTTTGTGTTTTTCTACTTATTGTATTTCTGCTGACTGACGGCCACGAGGTGGCCGAAATGTACATACAGATTAGGCAATAAATTTATGTGGACAAGAAGTTTTTTCTTTATAATTGTTATCATCCACAGTTGGCTTCCAATTATCACCTTAGGACTTTGACTATTATTCACTTGGGACTAGGGTTACTGTATTCCTCCCTATAAAAAAAGGAATACACGGCATGTTCAGTGTCCATGATTAAAGAAAATTATAACTTATGAATTATTTTTGAGATTCATTTTGCTCTTATAGATTATTAGCCATCAGCTTTAAGCTTGTTGTTAACCCTAATTCTTTACTTTATTTGTATGGGAAATAATTGAATAATTTGATAATCAAATTCCTCCAATCTTACCGATCTATTGTAATAAAATAAAGGTTTTATGATCTCTAATAAAATTCGACTCTTTTTGTAGTATGTGTCTCTCCTCATTTTGCTCTCTATTTACCTATCTTTTTATCACAACATATTGAAATGGTGGATACTAGGGACAAACTTCAGCATACACTCATACTCAAAAGAAACAATGGAAGTGGTAATAATGTGTAGTCAAGTCACGTTATCCATTACAACTTCCTAGAAGCGAGTAAAGACATTAGCAGGACTCTTCAAATAACCAATGTATTAGACAACCGATGACCACCACAGTATGGTTGAAATGTACGTTCAAGTTTATAAATTTGTAGTTCATAAATTCTTATGTGGACAACAGGTTGTTTGTCTTCCTTCCTTCATGATATTAGAGTCAAACAGTTTAACACTGTGCATCATAAATTGTCGTCCTCAGAAGCAGCATTGTTAATTTGTAAAAATATTATTCTTTTCCATGATAATGCTAAACTTTGTATTTTTGTGACCATCCAGAACAGAGTTGAAGTTTGAGGTTTTGTCTCATCCATCTTATTCACCAGGCCCCTCCCACCATTGACTACAACTTTCCTCAAAAGAAAGTTTCCCACTTAAGGAATTTATAAGTCTAAAACGGTCTTCCAAACTGACATAAATAAGATTTGTAATCAATGGGAGAAGTGTATTGCTGCAGATGATGCATAATAAATGCTATATACAATGCGAGTCAAAAAAGAACGTTGCGTTTTTAAAACATCTATTGCGAATAAAATACTTATGATAATCAAAACTTATTTCTTTTCCCTCACCTTCCCAATCCATAGCTGTATACAGTGCCAGTGTCAGTAAGTAGGAGAACGTGTTCTTTTCCACAACTAACTTCAGTCACTGCTACTGGCAACATCAGTGGACTTAATGTGTAACTTGCTTCTTCTAAGGTTAGTTCAAATGCCTTGCCATCTGAAGAAGAACATTTAAATTTCTGAAGCAGTTTTACATTTTAACTTCAATCATAAAAATGGAATACAGATGCTTCTCAACTTATTATGATGCAAGAGCAAAGCACACTTATTACTATACATTTACGCTTTACTTTTTTAAAAGATAAATTTATATCAATGAGTGGTCTTTAGTTAATTGAGGTAATTGTTTATTTATTTACTAATTCAGTAATCATTTCTCATATTCAGATTCTACTTAACGTGTTCATCTTAATGCAAGTTGAAAAGCATCTATACATGCTACTTGATTACAATTTCTACATAAATGAAAATGGGGAGGGGGGGGGAACAGAGTTTCCACAAATATAACTAACATGCAGAGACTTGATCTGGTGGGAGGGAGAAAAATTGCCTGAGAAAATACTCTTACAACATATGACATAAAATGGAATAATGAGAAATTGATGCAACCAGAAATTGAGGGAGGGGGAGGGGGCTACTATCATTTTCAGAAAAAACATGTTATAAGATTAGCCATTTTTTTCAACCTTTTTTCGGTTTGCAGCTTAAGTTTCCTACAAGATTTTATAATATCCATAGATATCCAAGACATAATCATCTAGATACCGAGTAAATGCCTACTGTGGATATCCTCAGGATACCCCCTGGAAGTACGGTAACTGCATTGCATAGGTCTAAAGAAGTAAATTAATATAGTTTCCACCATTTTTCATGGTTTCAAGAAGCTAAGGAAAACGGATAACATCAGTTGCTGCATAGATAGCACTAGGGCCAGGGCCAACTGTGACCTACAATAGAGAAGGCCTCCATAATGAAATATGACATCAGTTTGTCCTCAGTTTTTTTTTAATATTTTATGTCATTTTAATGTGATAAGAGTTTCGAACATGTTACTTTCCAATTTTCACTCATAAGTTTTAACAATAAAAATTGACAAAATAAATTATTTTATTTACATAGTTGATGCCCAATGTTAAGAGTAAACTATATAATGCATTCACGTTGGTTTATCAATTATTTATTTAAACATTTTGCAGAATTCACTAACTTCGGTAGTATAACCAAATTCGGAGGGAACCTCTTATCCACAAGGAGATTTGAAATACTGGATACATATTTCGGCTACCAAGTAGCCATCTTCAGTGATGAGAGACCAAATGCAACTAAATCATTTTGTCTGGATTTAGTTGCATTTTGTCTCTTATCGCTGAAGATGGCTACTTAGTAGCTGAAATACGTATCTTGTATTTCAAATCTCCTTGTGGATAAGAGGTTCCCTCTGAATTTGGTTGTTCCATTCCACTGTTTTTGCTTAATTTTTGTTCGGTAGTATAGTCAAACCGTAAGATCTAGAGTCCCAAGTGAAATGATCGATTAACAAAAAAAAAATAATAATAATAAAAAATAAAAAAAAAAAAGGCAAAATACCAGTGATAATTCCTGAACGGGAGAAATATGAAATTAAGCCATGTGACATCATTTAAAGCTGTAGTTCCCTATAAGGTGATGCTAAAAACTTTGTTCAAATGCCTTACGTTGTGAAAGATTAGATCAATTTTCCAAATGCTATCTACACAAGAGATACGTATCATTTTATTGCATGAGATCAAACTTACCATAATGCTGCTGAAGCAACTCGAAATGTCTTCAAAGCATGAGGTGACAACTTCTCAGTGTACAACATGCAGATGGTTTGAAAAATTCTGTGGTGTCAATACCAATTGAATACGAAGATGGTCGTAGCCTTCTATCGAAAGTTGAAGACAGCCAATTGAAGACATTAATAAAAGCCAACCCACGTAATTCCATATGAGAAGTTGCCGAAGAGCTCGAGGTAGACTATTCTACAGTCGCTCACCACTTGAAGAAATCGGAAAGTAATAAAGCTCGATAAGTGGGTGCCCAAGTTGCAGCAAAAGAAGGCTATGGTGACTGTTTGGTTGTTTGCAACCAGACTCATTTATCACAGCTTCCTGAATCAGGATGAAACCATTACTGCCTGGTCATACATTCAACAAATTGACGATAAGCACCAGAATATTCAACAACAACAATGACCAGCATTAGTCAGTCATAAAGGTCCCATCTTAACTAGAAACAGGAATTAAATAAATAAATGAAATGAAAAAAAAAGAATTAAGGAAAGTAAAAAAAAAACTTAAAAAAAATTCAAATGACATAAGCTTTAATAACCTCTGGGAAAAGCCACACTTCACGACAATACTCAGCTGCATGTCGCAATGGTAAACTGACAAAAGTTAAATGATCTTGGCTGTGAAACTCTTGATCATCCAGCATGCTCACCTGATCTTTTGCCAACTGGCTACCACTTTTTCAAAAATTTCAATAATTCCTGCATAGGAGATGCTTCAAAAACCATGATGATGTGAAAGCTGCCTTCAATGAGCTTGTCGCCTCCAAAAGTCCAGAATTCTACACCACCGGAATAAATATGCTTGTATGTCATTGGCAAAAATGTGTTGACTCTGCTGGATGCTACTTCGATTAATAAAGTGTTGTTTGAAACCAGTTATCGCATTTTAAAGTAGTCACTACACATTAGCTAATTAATTTTGCATGAACCTAGTTTGAGTTTTAATAAATCATGTCTGAGAATTAACTTACATTTTTTAGTTTGTTAATTTAGTTTGTTATTTCCCTTTTATTTTTAATCGATCATTCCACTCACGACTCTAGATTTTACGGTTTGACTATACTGTTTCATCAAATTCTGGCCCAATTCAATTCCAGCTCCATTGAGACTGAAAATGAAGCTATAGTTTTTAGCTTCCGATAGGGCGGCATGGCAGGTCCAGTTGGGTCGGAGATGTACATTACTACATACAATTTCATATTCAGCTTTATATACAGTTTAATGTACAGCTCCGGCCAAAATGTTTGTCACATTCAACTAAGCACCGAACGTATCCAGTGAGGTGACATACTTTTTGGCCGGAGCTGTACATGCAGCGCCACTTTTCAATGGAGTTCCCACCCTATCGGGAGCTAGAAATTTCATTTTTCAATGAAGCTTTATGACCATTTACTTCTATAGACCATGGTATGTGCCAATCTCCTGTTTTATATAACCATTTTGATCATTAATCTACATTATGAACTGAAAAACAGGTATGATAATTACAGCATTGATTGATTGCAAAATTATTTTTTATTACCATATTCACTAGTTTAAATGTTCTTGAGCACAACAGATTTAAATAAACATGTAAATACAAATCTTTATAATTAAATAAATTAATGGTCTCATATTGCTGCAGAGATAAGCAAATGAATAACAAATGTCTACTATTACTGATTTATATTAGATATTTGTCATTTATTTACCATTAATATTCTACTATAATGCAATTTCTTGTATAATGTGATCCCACTTCCTGAGAGGAAGAAAAAAACACGGTAAAAATTTTATCCTCTTGTACAAGGAAATTTCCATTTTTTGACTCATTGCTTACTTACGAGAAATAAAATATGCGAGAATTTACAGAGAAATTTTTTTACAATTTTAAGACTGCATAACCTGGATCTTTACAATTAAAAATCTTCAAAATCAGATTCATTATTGTCTGATTCTTCAAAAAGTTCCTTAATACAATACACCAGCGGCAGGTGGTTTATTAAAAGAAAATAAAAGTTTATTTAATCTTGAAGAAGACAAGAACAATACAGTTACAGTAGATTACCTGTACTTTTATTGTATTTTCAGTTTTTGAAATTATTACAAGACAAATTATGTATTCATGCGTTAAGGTACTATAATAAATATTCATTTGAACTTTATAAAACATCCAGGAAAAAAACACAGCGGCTGTTGAAAAGCTTTACCGGTCGAAAATTTATTTCAATTTTCACCTTTAATGTTACAAATTTATTTAATGTGATCTCTATATTGTTCAATTATTATCAATAAACAACGGTAAGAGGAAGTTGTAATAAATGAAATGTGATCGCAGTGACTTTTTCGCGAATGGTTGCCACCATCTTGTTTTCGAAAATTCACTTTCGAGAATGGAAAATTGAGGAAAAATGGGAATTAATGTACTGTACATTGTATATAATGTACTAGTATATTAAATATTATATGCTAGTTTCGTTGGAAGTTCATTTGAACCCCCCCCCCCCCAATCCAAATCGTTGTAGTGTATTAAAGTAAAATACAGTCCCACAAATTTAGGCACTTTTTTTTAGGTTAAAATTTTTCGCATTATAGTAGAATACTTACAGTATTTGTGTAATCATAGATATACAGAGTGCTGTAAATCTGTTGGGTCAAAATTCTACAAATGATAAAGGAGTGTAAACTAACTATGTTGAGATAGGTAACCAATGGTCAGAAATACATATTTCAGGCACTGTCCTGAATGAGTAATACGTGTAAGAAACGTTTTCAGAGCAAAAACTACCTGCTATGTTGATGTTTGGTGGGCTAGAATTGTACATTACCCAAAAGGACCCTACCTTCTCCTGCCGCTGGAATTGAATGGACCACATTACCTGTGTTCATTTGTGATGTGCTGACAGAGTTTTTAGACACTGACCCTCTTGTTGTCTGTAAAAGGATGAGACTACATCACGATGGTACACCTGCTCAATTCGATATTGATGTTCATGAACACTTACACGAGAAATGGACAGCGATTTTCGTCGAACCACTATCTGAAGAGAATGTAGAACCTGTTATAACCCATCTTCAGTTATTCTTAATGAATATTACACCATAGGAAAGATAGTTCCGTGGAAATTTGGTCTGTCTCTTTCAGTCCTTTCCATTGTTTGCTTATCCTGTCCCAGATTAGATATTCTGGTTCGGACGACATTATGGAAAAACATTCTGACGACACTTTGTCTGATGCTTCGGCAACAGCTATTTCCGGTTTTCATTAAAAATGGATCATTACTGATTGCCTAATCATTGGATTGGAAGGGGGAGGTCTTGTCTCATGACACGTGATCGCTGGATCTCACTCCTCTGGATTTTTTTTTTTCTTATAGAGGCACATCGAAATGTTGGTATATGAATCCACAGTAGCCCTGGTGCAATATTGCCTGCCTCCTTACACAACCAGACACCAAGAATATTTTAAAGAGTGCAGCAAAATTTCAAATATCATTGTAATGCATGTCTTGAGACCAGTAGTCACCACTTTACGAGTCCATAAATGCTTGCTCCGAAGTGCAAGCTGTTACGTTGAAGTTGATGGAGGCCTTGCAGTATATAGCAAGAAAGAAAATGCACAGAATTTCACCTTATATTCCTGGCTTTGTCAAGAATAATCTTCAAGGCCAAAAGTAATTCACCTGCTAAACTCATCAATGTGCAAACAATGTTTGAGATGCATTACACAGTAAGGCCCACTGCTGACTAGATTCATTTGTTATATCACTTATGTTTTAGTGCCATTCTTGTTTTGTATTATTAATCATTTTTTCCATTGGTTTCTGTATCATTTTATTTTTATTAGTTCTTTGACAAAACCAGGAATAATATGGAAACCAGTCAGAATTCTGTGTTTTCTTTCCCACTATGCACTACAAGGCCTCCAACTTCATCAAGAAGGACAGTCCAGAGAACTTTCCCTTGCATATTGTTATGTTGTTACTCTGACATGCAAGTTATTGTTATGTTGTTGCTATGAGGTGTGAGTTGTTTATGAATATGAAAAATTGTTGTTTGCTCTGAATACGAAAGCAGCTTACAAAAACATTCTTCATATGTATTACCTGTTCAAGATCTTGTAGTGCCTGAAATATACATTTCTGACCACTGTTCCTTATCTCAAAATACTCAGTTTACCATCTTAGAATTTAGACTCTAAAGGTATGAGACACCCTGTATGTAAAACAATTTTGAATTTGGACGGGACACATCAAAATGTCATTATAAATAAATGCTAAAAAGTGGCATTATATAGAAACTTTTAAGGACACATTTGTACAAATATAATATGCAGGAAAATGATTAAGACTGCATTAGTTTTCACCTGAGCAAATAAGAGAGGGGACTAGCACAAGGTTTGGAAAGTTAATAGTAAACAAAAAAGAAAACTGAATAAATCCCTAACCTCTACTGAGAAGAGTAGAATGTTTGTCTCCTAAACATACAGCAGCAATGGGTATCTGTTCAGTGTCTCCAGAAGGCAAGAAAGGCTTTTCAAATTCTGTATCTTTCCAAAGAAAGCAGATGCCTTTCTGAGTGACTGCTGCTGTGAACCTCCACCCACATAGCACCGATTCAAAACGATCATCACCTTTCAAACTAAGAAGCCAGGTTGATTGATTTTCCTGTGTTACCTGAACAGGCATCTCATTGCAGATGTTCTGAGTGGACACATTGTCATTGGGAAGCGAGGCAGAACTGTTAAGATTTGCATCGTTTTTACCATCCGTTTCAGAAAGCCCATTTTTGTTATCGTTTATTTCATAGTGGCTCTCACTAACAGGAGATGCTGGAGATTTCAGATCAGGAACCTTTGGAGAAGAAGAGTTGCTAAATCCTAAATATTTTAGCAACCTTTCCTCTGAAAGATATAAAAGTATTTTAGCTAAGTATTATTATTATAAAATTTAAATTTCTGATGCAAATTACAAAAATCATCTTACCTGATAAATAGCATACACATGTCCAACAAAGATCAAAACTCAGCGACTCATAATTCCATTTGCAGATATTTGTATGTGCTTCTATGCTTTTGTCTCGCAACCCACAACTATATCCACCTACATAAACAGATGATGTGGTGGCCATTGCAATTCTAAATACATATACAAAAATGAAAAATTAAATTTTAAGCTATTCTAAAATTGAATATCTTTATACAGGTGAATGTACAAAATCAATTTCTTATGAAACAACGGAGCTAGGATCAGGAGTGATAATATAAATATATTTCTAAACTAAAAATAACCATTTTTCTTCATGGAGTGATAATATAAATACCAAACCAAAACTAAAATAGATATTAGTTTTCGTCTTGTTCTCAAAACAGAAAGAAGTCGCTAGATAAGAGGTCCAGTTAATAAATGGGATGAAGAATTTTGAACCCCTAAGTGGCTGCACAAGTGCTCATCTTGTGAAATAACGACAAAATAACTCTTTAACCACAACAATTTTATAAAACAAAAGAAAATACAAAAGGAAAAAATAACCTGTTTCACTTGAGGTTTCTCATCGTGTTGCTCCGTGCCTTCTGCTGATGATGATAGCGTCGCTATCGAAAAACGTTTACAGGTCATGTATTTATTTTTTCCTTTTGTATTTTCTTTTGTTTTATAAAATTGTTGTGGTTAAAGAGTTATTTTGTCGTTATTTCATTGTCAATATCCACATACAACCTCTTATTTCGGTTCGTCATATTTTACTAGTCTTAAATATGTCTTCCGATTACTTATCTAATACGGCTGCTCATCTTGTGAACAGAATGAGCGAGAGTATTGTCATGGAGAGGCAACACTCCTTTTGTCAGCAATCCGCAGCATTCCTTCTCGACAGCAACCCACAACTTGGTTAGGAGGTCCTGATATTATATGCCTAGTGACAGTTAGCCTTTACAGGTGTAATTCCATAGGATCACACCTTGACAATTCGAGAAGACGCTAAGGATGCACACAACTCAGGGTTCCTCCAATAGTGAGGAATGCCCATCGCATTCTTCATCTTGCAGGCTGGTTGCACCATATTAAAATAATCTATGCCACCTTATCATCGTATCATATGATGGAGTATTCTCTCCGTACACCGTGGATTTTTTGCATTTTTTCCTTTCAAAAACAAAAAGCAAACTACGCTTCAAACTTCAGCAGGGTTAGCGCAATCTTCATTTTCTGGCCCTCTAGTGGTAATACGCATAAATAATAAATAAGCATGGAATAATGAATTTAATTTCCCACATCACAATTTATTGATACATGCCTGCTATTTTTTACAAATAATTATGACTTTATGAACATCTCTCATATTTTTGGGGCTGATTTTGTGACAAACTTATTCTAAAAATTTTGCTTTTCATTGTCAGTATACAAAACTCCATCAAATTTCAATAGTATAATGAAAATATTCCTTTTGATTTTTGTATTTTATTAGGTACAGTCAATAAATAACGAGGCAAAGGTCAGTTCACAGTAATTATTTAACGAAACTCAACAGTATTGTCTGCAATTATTGAGGCATTTATCCCATCGTGACACTAGTCGCAGAATGCCATGCTCGTAGAAATTCTTTGGCTGCTCTGTTTGAGCCAAATGCACACGCACTTCTTGACTGTGTCTGTTTGAAAGTGCTGTCCCGTAGTCATTTTTTGAGCTCACCGAAGATGTGCAAGTCACATAAAAACAAATCTGGACTATGGAGGGGGGGGGGGAGACAAATGTCAAATCTGGAAGTCCCTCCTTTGTTGCGTTGGCTGTGTGTGGCCTAGCATTGTCATGCAAGAGGATAGCACATTGAGAAAGTGTACTGGTAGGTTTCGTTTGATTGCCTACCTGAGATGCATTTACGTTTCAAAATACCACTTGAGTACTGACAGTAACTCCATGCTCTAGGAATTACTCGCCGCTTTCAAAAACAAAATGAATGGACACGGCCGCTGCTCGGTTATCATCCTTGATCATTCCTTGCCAGACACGTAGCGTATCTTTGACAGAAATGCATGTGAATCAATTTCATCACATCATCAACTGCATTTCAGGCCCGTCTCCATGTTGATGAATACCGCATGTTTGGAGCAATATCCTCTGCCTCGTTATTTATCGATTGTACCTCTTATATAAATAAGGTTGATGAGAAAAATATAGAACTTTGGCAGAACTGAAAATATTCAAATAATATACTTCTAATGACATTCATTGTAATAAAATTTACTATACTTATTTATATAGGAAATCTTAAAAAAAAACAAAAAAACTACTGCATTCTATAGTCTTTATAGGACCAGTTAAATTTTAGGTGACAAAATTAAAATCCATTTTGAATTTAAATAATAAAGTATAAGAGTCTGTTCAAAAATTTCTAGAACACTTTTTTTAAGAGCTCATTCAACTTATAGGTCAGTGGTCTTTATCTCCTTCAAAGTACTCTCATCCTCAACGAATACACTTGTCCCAGCAGTGTTCAGTGTTTCAACTTTTTAAAGCAGGCCAAGGCTGCTTCTTTTTGGAATCACCTTTAGTTCCCTGTACGAATTTTTTTTTTATCTCCTCAATGGTGTCAAATCTCTTCCCTTTCAACACTGCCTTCAATTTGGGAACAGGGTAAACGTCTGATGGAGCCAGGTGGGAGGAAGAAGTACAGTTATTCATATTTGGCTATAACTTTCGAACTAACAACACTAGCGATAACTAGCACTTAGACAGGATGTTAGAAGCAGGTGTAGGTCCTTTCCAGCCCCCTCTTATTTAATACACATCTCATTATCCCAATGTGGAAGAGATTGCCCTTTAATCTCCCGTGTTAATTGAATGTTAATTTAAATTTGAATGTTAAGAATTACGAGAAGCCATAGTAAAACCTCAACCTTACAAAAATTAATGGGATAAATGCCCTAAAGCACATATCAGATAATTTGACTTTATCATCAGCAGATGATTATAAGCACCAATTCGTTTTCAAGCCAATTGGCATGTTGCAGTGATGGAAAAAAAGTTCTGATTGCACCAAAAGTTCTGGTCTTATCCTCCTCACATTTTCTCTGAGGCATTTCAGAACTTGGAGGTAGTAACTCTTGTTTGTTGTCTGACTGGATGGGAGGAGGAATTCAAAATGAACAATGCCAGTGGTATAAAAAATACAGTCATTATGATTTTGATGTTGGAGCCAAATTAGCATGCTTTTTTCGACCAAAGCAAATTCTTACCAACTCAGTGAAAGGGCTGAACTTTGGTTTCAATTTCATAGTCGTAGACTCATGTTTCATTAACTGTAATGATGCTGATCATGAAAATTAAACAATCACAGAATACTCAGGAGATTACCTTACATAAACAAACTATGTATAAACTAAGCTACTTATCGACAATGCAAAACGAGAGGTTATTTGTCAGATTCACATGATGACTTTGCACCTAGATATCTGTGTAACTAAACAAAGGCATGCTATTTAAAATGTTCCAGAACTTTTTGAACTGCTTCCTCTCCAAAGGAAAAATGGAAACCAACATTTCCCCAAGCTGATTATTTTTTACCTGAAACCAAAATGGTAGACAAGTATTTTGGCAACAAAATATAAAAATGATGATGATTATTTCAATTTCATAACTCCTAAAACACATTTTTACAACAGTTTAAACTTACTAAAAATATGTCAAAGAAAAAATTAACTCCTAACTAACACTATAGAATCAGGAAATTAACGCCTAACAGATGAAAATTTAAGTCTCCATACAAATACATCACACAAGTTACTTTGCACTTTTTCAAAAGACTTTCATATGCAATCTGGATTGGATAAATACAAAATCATTCACTGGAAGATAAAGTGCGCATAGACTTTATGGAAAATTGTGAAGTTTACAAATATTGAGGATTTAAACAAGCCAAATTAATGGATTACAGACACAAAGATACACATACTAAACAATGTATTCAGAAGCTGGAGACAAAATTTAAACTACACAAAAAGAACAGAAATATAAATAATTGAAAGCAACAAAAAACAAACAAAACTGCTATGAATTCCAACCTAGACATAAAATGAATGCTAATAGGAAATTTATCAAACTGATTCCCAGGTTTTATTAATAGGAAATTTATCAAACTGTTAAATACTCATGTTGCACCATTTACATTCTGTGATAGAGAACTTAATAATTTAGATAATATTAATAGGGACCACGTTGCTTTCTGCTCTCTAGATAGATTTGTAATTTCTTTCCGTTCAATTTTCTTGCAAATATTGTGAATGGTCGTATTGATGCACCACATCTTTTGGGCTCAATAGGACTTCGTAGTTCAAGAGTTACTAGGGGAAGCAGTTTGAAATTATCTGACAGATTCTGCTCTTCATCAGCAGGATGGATCCATTCTGCAGTTGAATTAGATTTAGCTGTATAATGATTATGATTTTTAACCATCATTTTCAATCTTGCCGATATTTTTATCTAACTCATATCAAGCTCATTTTGGGTTTTGCCTGTTGGTGAGCAATTTCTCTTTCCCACGCTCTCTTCTATAGAGGTCATGGATGGGAGATGCTTGTTGCTACAATACAGTACAGAGTAATAATCTTAATATAATTACAATTTAATTTATAATATATACCAAGTAGAAATGCTTTTTTTCCCCCATAACATAGAATAATGTTATACAGTCGACTCCGCTTATAAGAACTCCGAATAAAATAACACTTCGCTTATATGAATGACTTTTCATTTCCCTGAATTTCACCCCCTCTATTTATGTATTATGGTATTTACCGCCGCTTAAAAAATCTCTGGATAAAAGTGGACTCTGCTTATAATAGTACAAGTTTGGTAAATTTTTCCCATTTCTAACAGAACACAGCATTGATATGCATGGGTTCCATCGACTAATGATGCCAGAGCAGGAATCGAAACATTCTATTGCAAACCATTTAGCAATATCATCCAAGAATATCTCATGGTGGTACAGAAGTCTATTGTTACCATCTCAATATTGGAAACCATCTCTTTGTTTGTGGATGTTTAGAAACTATATCTGAGCACAGTATTTGCAGATAGCAGAATGGCTTCATTAGCAAACTGTAAACAAAACATGTTATTGACAGAGGATAAAGTTAAGGTTTTAGAGGCACTCCAAGAAAGGAAAAAAATAAGTTGCTAAAAGAGTTCAACATTGGTAATTTAAAATTTCTTAATAGTAATTATAAAATATTTTGTGTTTAAATCATTGATAATTGATAATTTAATGTTCAAATGAACATAGGATGTTCGAGGGGGAAGAGATGCAATGTTCCATCAAGAAAGATTGCACAATGCTCCAGTGAATGGACCACTGCTTTTAGAAAAAGCTAAACAACTCCTCTTGTGGCGAAAAGAATTTCAAACCATCAAACAGTTAGCTAGAGAGATTAAAACAATGCCACAATGTCAAAAATATGATTCTTCAAAAAAGTTATTTGTAATAAAAAACAATTAAAGATAACAGTTTGTATAAAATGTTTAGAATACTGAATAAATTCGTTATAAGAGTAAAATAAAAGAGAAAGAGAGAGAGAGAGAGAGAGACAGAAGAGAGATAGCTGCGTTTTTTTTTTAAACTCTATTTATAAGAGCACTTTTTTCAATTTCAAGTTGACTGTATGTGCATTTTGGTAACCATGTTACCATCATTCAGTAGGATAATTTCAAATAGTTTGAAATAAATGCTGTGGAGTGCATCTTTGGTCAACACAGATTTCACAATTTGCAATTGTTAGTTTACTTAAAACGTACTCAAATTCTAAAAGTTTAACCAATTTTACTATCTTACTCTTTTTGAGTCATACAGAGGACCTCACTGATTTTGAGGGACTTGCAGGAAAGCACGAAAACTCCTTAAAATTTACACAACACAAATCTACACACTGTGATCATAAATCTCAACCTTCCTCATTCAGAGATCTTATTTTCAGGGCTTGAAATTCAAATTTTTCATGGAGGGGAGCATCCCCTCCTGTGTTTGTAAATGGAGGGGAGTTAAACTCTTTGGGAGGGAGGCAATAAGTTATGTGTTATGCAAGTGATTTTTCAACATATTTTAATTTAATTTTTGTACATAAATGTGTTAAGAAAAATAAAATACCAAAAACTCAGTCAAAAAATAAATGTAATAAATTCTTATATTTCAATAAACAAAAAATTAAATACTACTAAAATATATGAAAATGGATTTTAGTGTGTCTTGGTATTTAGCAATCACTGGACATGATTTTGAAGCATCTACACATAATGCTAATCTATGAGCTACCCAATAAATTCCTATTACTTTATTATTTTTCTCTTGACGATACCGCAACGGTGACGATTGGAATTAGGAAATTCCATTAGTTCAAAAGTTATATCTCTATGAAAATATTCAACAATACTGATTGATGACAAGTTAAATCCGTAATCTAATGATTTACGGATGGAAAAGTGTGATAGTGTCCAAACTTATATTGAGAAAACTAATATTGTAAGATACAGAGAAAAAAAAATTAATAAAAAATCATGAAAGCTTTTAATATGATTAAATGTCATGGGTGGGGAAGCTCCTCTCCTGAAAATTTTTTTGGGAGCGATTTTAAAATTTTGGGCGAGAATCCCGCCATCCCACCCTGAATTTCAAGCCCTGTATTTTACAGCACAAATAGCACACATGACTTTGCACAAATCAATTTGTTACAGCAAAAAACAAACATTGAACGATACACAAAGAAAACCTTAATTCAGGAAAACAGGTATTTTAATTTAAAATCCAATTTTTAAAATAACTCCAGAATATTTTCCAATTTCAGTGAGGGCAATATAATTGAATACTCAGAAATACAAAAAAATAAAATTTATTGAATTATAAATTATCAATAAAGAGTATTTTTAAAAGTCAATAAAAGTGACATACAATTTTACAGAATATTATGAATATTGTATTCCCCACTTAGGAAAAAAAAAATTCGCTTCATTTATAGCAAAATATCAAGAACGGATGAAGGCAGGAAATATCTTCTGTTCTTGAAAATATCAAACAGCTGAGAAATGCTAACCTCTATTCCTGAGTGCCACTTGAATTTTTTTAATCCAGCTTTTTTTGAATCATTTTTAACAAATTTCACTAAACTAGGTTAGGAAATTAACAAATATTAAACTGCAAAGTTATATAATAACTCATAATTGTTCAGGCATATTTTTTTACTTTAAAAAAAAAAAAGTCCAAATTCTTTTTTTTTTTAAAGTTTTTTGTTTAAGCAGAAACTACCTTTTAATTCTGATATTAAAAAATTGATCTAACCTCAATTCCTCCTGCCTTCCCCTACGGCAAATCTAAAAACAGATTAAAATCTATAATGATAAGCTTTCTTATAATTTAATTACAAGGTGTTTATTCTGTCATTCTAAATTATTCATCAAAAAATTATTTTATTATATTTGCTCTCAATTTATCTGTCCAAAATCAGGCTATTCTGACAATGTCAAACATGAAAATTCAACACAGTTCAGTTCCTATTAATATTAATGCTCACAAGGAGAGGAAAGGGGGGAGGGGCTGAAGAAAATAGCTATATAGAAACTATCTTTATAGAAACATAATATATTTTTAATTATGAATAAAATAATTATTTTTATTTTAAAGGAATCAAGACTAAATTTGCTTATAAGTGTTTAAGAACAATCATTCAATTCCATATCCAGATGATCATTCTATTCCATGCCTTCATTAAATGCATCAATTCAGTGACAAGCTTTACAAATTTAAATGACTGTTAAGATCAATTCACAAAAGGAGGAAAGCTAATTAGCCTTCAACCATCATTTATTTACTTGAATTAATTCGTGCCAATTGTTGCTTCCATAAATTGATGCAAGGGTTAAGCTATTGGAATCTTAAAATGAGCAACAATTTTGTAAAAATAAACTTGTCTGTGTTTTGAATAAGTAGAAACAGATTTAGGTGAATATTTTTACAATTTCAAATAATTATGTAAATTCCAATACAGTACAAGGATTTAATAAGAATTTCAGTCAAGAATATTTCCCACACTCTTTCATGTTTATATTGTGGTGGAGTACCACCATTTTCAACTGTTTTCATTATGAATTTTAGTTTTTAACGGGGAGGAAAATAGTCACTGGTTTCAAGAGGCATTTCAGCGAAGCTTGTAAAAGCCCACTCACTATGCTAGTCGACAATTAACCATCCTTCACGTGACTGCTTGGCGTGTGTTCAAACTGCATTTGCTTTTGAAGCCATACAGACTGTAACTGGTGCATCCTCTTCATGCAGGTGACAGAAGAAAACGTACAAATTTTTGTCAAATTCTCTTACATGATTAAAATTGGACAAGGAGTGATGAGACCCAAAAATAAGCTCAGAGACTATTTTTTGTCAAAGCAAAAAAATAAAAAAGAATATTCTCTATCTGAAATGTCTGCATTTTTCTGGGTCTTACCATTATGTGTCAACTTTTGTTTTATTCCAGGGTTTTTGTGTCTCATCCTTCTTTTCTTCTAAATCCATCATTTCTTACATGAGATGGAAGACAACACCTTCTTATCGAGATTGGTTTTTAGTGTTGATGAATGAATGTTTTATGCAAGCAAAGTTTTGTCCCACAATGTTCACATATGGGGACTTGAGAATCCACATCAAATTGGTAGAGCATGAGTGAGATTCATCATAAATTAATGTTTTTTTGAACAGTTTCCATTCGTAAGATTTATGGCCCTTTCTTTTTTGAGGGAAACACTGTTATGGAAAATTCCTATCTTGCAATGCTGCAGAACTGGCTGTTTCCACAAATGACTGACGTCACTGAAGATTTCCTTTTTAAGCAAGATGGAGCATTACCATATTGGCATAACAATGGTTGTCGGTTTCTAAATGAAACAATGCCTCAACATTGGATTGGACGGTTGTGACTTTGAGATTTAGCACTACATTCTTGGCCCTCAAGATCTACAGACATCACATTATGTAAGTTTTTTCTTATAGGGATACTTAAAACAACGTGTTTATATTCCACCGTTATCACTGATTTGGATGAGCTCAGAAACTGAATCACGGATGCAGCAGTAAATTCTGTGACAAAAAACACTCTCATATGTGCTTAAAAAGAATTCAGCTATAGCACTAATGTTGCCAGTACAACAGATGAAGGGCACATACACCATTTATAGTTATTACGAGTGACACTTAAGAACTTACTCAACAGCCTATAAGTTGTTTTTAACTGAAACCCATTTGCATTATTAAATATAATTATTTGAAATTTGGATATTCTTTTTGAAATGCCCTGCATTATTTCAGAAATTAAGTGTCAAAACAACTTGGTTCAATGGTCAAAACATGCTTCATTATTGTGTCGATTTTAAAAATTTAATGATGCCAAAGAAGTTTTAATATTGAGGAGGCTGTGGCCTGGTGGGCTCTCACTGAACACAACTTCTGTGAAGTTAAGCTACATCAGGCATGGCTAGTCACTGGATGGGCGACCATCCATGATAGCCAATTTTCACCCCCCCCCCCCCTGGCTGCTGCACCATCATACTACAGCAGTCGTGAATCCAGGTCCATTCAGGGACCAACTCGTCGGCCTCTGGCCATACAGGCCCTGGATGGACGTATTGGATCCCAATTCATAAATGAAAAAAAAAAAAAAAAGTACACGTACCTAAAGCAAAACAGTAAAAAATAATGAATATATTCAAAGAATTTAACTGATATTGTTCAGATTTCATCAAAAAATGGAGAAGTGATATTACACTCCACACTCCAAACAATATATTCTAAGGTAAGGAATGCATAAAGAGTGCCAGAAATTTCATACAGGCAGAAAATAAAACGGAACTTTGATATCAGATTCAATGAACACAGTAGAGCAATCAAATATGGAATAAGCAATTCAAACATATGCAAACCATTTCCAAATTGATGAACAGAAGAAATCGTGCAAGAACAAAATTCCATGAAATTCCACAATAAGTTTGGATTATCAGAAATAAACAAGACTCAATTAGTCTCTAATAAACTATACAAGGCCGGCCGGCTCAGTGGCTAAGAGCGCTAAGGTGCAGGCCTTGTCGCTCTTGAGACCAGTGAATCATGGATTTGAATCTTTGGAAGGCATGGATGTTTGTGCTTGTTCTTTTACTAACAAGCGTGGAAAATCAAGCTAAGCCTCAGTAGGTCAATCCCCGGCTATGTTACATTTCAAATAGATTCAATGCTTATTTAACATCCTTGAGACCAAAAAGTAAAAAGAGAAATAGAAAATTTGTAAATCAACATAGCAAACAAATGCTATGATGTATAACCAATTCAAATTTTAAATAGATTAAATGTCAAATGATGTCCATTTTGAAATAAAATTCTTAAATAATTCTTCAAGCTGTGTATTTATTAACATTTTTGAAATGTTCTTATTCTTTATGCATACAAAATCTGTGATGGTACCATTGCCATCTTTGAAGTGCTCTAGATGTTGAAATTAAAAATACATGTATTGACTTTCTTAAACCTACTCACAAATCCTGTTTTTTTTATGCATGAATCTAGAAAAGGATTGCAGACAGGCCACATCAAAATTGACACTTTCAACAATGTTAAAAACATCATTATTGGATTTGCGGAGTCAGTTGTTCTGTTGCCAGTTTTTGTCAAATTTTTTGATTCTAACTTTGGATTCGGATAGAGCAGGTTGGGCAACCTACAGCTTGCGAGCCATATGTGACCCGCGAAGGCCATTTTATGCGGCCCGCCAAGAGCTTATAAGTTTCCAAATTTTTTTTCGTTGTTTAGCATTTTATTCGTTTTAAACATTTTTTAGTGTTTCAGTGTTTCAAATTATTGGAAATAACTTGTTCAGTTCAAATAAAATAATTCCAATAGTAATAGTCAAATACTGGAAACTTTATGACCACGGTTTCGTCATCCAAGTAAGAACCAACAGAACTGCAGAAGAAATCTATTTAAACTGCGGTTTCGCCATCCAAGTAAGAACCAATAGAATTTTCGTGCATCCAATTTTCTTACTATAAATTCTCCGAAGCCGACAAACTTCTGAAGACTTCGAAGTAATCATATGACTGTCTGATCGGGGTCCAGATATTTGCCCCACCGGACACTTGCCCATAGAACATTTGCCCCAAACTGCTTATATTTAAACCACGGTTTTGCCATCCAAGTAAGAACCATTTCACACTTGATTACAATAAACTTGTCGCTGACTGTGGATACCTTCAAACTTCACACTAATAAATAGTGACTATTATATATTTGTCATTGATTGTATTAGCATGTTTGTAAATTGTAAAAGAATTGTTTAAACTGATTAAAATAAGTGTTTTAAGGAGATTACGTTTTTACTATATGTGTCATCATTGGTCATGCGGCCCGCGAACGTTTTTGAAAACGCTTATACGGCCCTCAAAGAAAAAACAATTGCCCATCCCTGGGATAGAGGATCAAAAAGCAAGTAAAAGTAATAATAGGTATACGTGTCCTATCTGTTCAGGAACAAGACCATGGAAGAATAACAATGGAAGCACCTCTAGCAAGAAATCATGTCACACCATATAAGATGAGATATCATGTTGGCCACCAGAGTGCCACGAAATCATAATGTTTGTTTTCATTGAGCGAGAATGTTTTGTAATAATATAATAAATATTTAATTTTGTGCGTTAAATAACTGAAACAATGATGTTTTGAAGAATTTTTGTTCATTATTACTCTTTCCCTCAGTCAACATGTCTAGAATTTAACAGCTAACTTCACTGAAACCCCTGTACTATTTAAATCAATTTTTTAAAAAATAATTCCAAGACATTTTTCTACAGTTTTAAAAAGAAAGTGCTCCAAAATCGGGCCCATATTAAATTTGAAATGAGTCATTAAAATGAAAAGAGAAAATAAATATTGAATGAAGAAAAACATTTATTTCCTATAAAAATTGAATTGCAATAAAAATTTTTTGGTAATTGAAAGGCGCTTCATGTATTGCATGTGGGTTTTCTTATGCCCATATCCATGTGTTTTGCGAGTTTACATAACCACTCAGATGAAACCATGCTTCATCCATAAACCAAGTGATGTCTAAAATCCCAGGATCCTGATGAATGAAATTTTGAAACCACAAACAATACTGCACACGTTTTTCATTATCCTTTGGTTGCAATTCTTGAACACATGATACCCAGTAGGCGTGTAGTTTTGATTTGTTTGCTGCTTTCTGACATATGGAATATGGGACATTAATTTCTTGGGAAAGTCTTCACAATGATTTTGATGGTGATGCTAGTAATCGCTCCTGTACATCCTCTATGGTTTCCGCAGACAGTTTCCGTTCCCCTGAATGCTGTTGGAGTAGGCTTCCCGTTGTCTCCAACTTTTTCACCAGATTCTATGTACAGGACTTTAAGGGAACGTGCCACAGACCAAACTGAACTTGAAATGCTTGTTCACACGCTTTAAAAGAACCCATTTGTCAATATTTACGAACACATAGATCGAGTACATGTTGCTCATGCCATGATGTTCGGCCAAGATTGGCGACTGATTTTATGTAAAGGAGACGATGGATTCCACTATTTCCACAAAGAATTTATTCATCATAACATAGATGTACATTTTGGCTACAACGTAGCCATCTTCAGTATGAATCCTGGAAATAGTGGAATCCATCGTCTCCTTTGCATCAAAGTATCCACAGATCGGCCAGGTCAGTCTTGTTCTTAGATATATTATTTATATTATAAGTACTCTGTTGATTTTATGTGTTGCGGAAAAAGATTAATAAAGATCACTGAACGAGTCCAAACCCACTGCGAGGAGTGCGCTACAGCTGCACACTATTCAAGGCGTTTGTGTACAACATTTAAAGTCTAAATGTAAGTAACTTTCAATTTTATAGGTAAAAGTTTGGGGCCTTACCGAAAGAATCACCCCGTATAATAGGGAATAAGCTATAAACTAGTGTGATACAGAAACCATTTTAGAGGTTTTATTTTGTTTTATTGAGTATTTTGGAATATTCTTATTGATGCGTTGAACAGTTTCAAATACCTTTAGAATTTTCTTTACTGCAGAGCATCATCTTGTTCCTTTAGAACATACAGCACTCTGGAAGGCCAATCAGCAGCTTTAGGACCTCTTCCAGTTTCCTCGTTTGAAATCAACAATGAAAAGACACAGATTTCTAGATGTTCTGGCTATTCAAACGGCTGTGACAAGGGAACTTCAAGCAGTACCAAAATAGGATTTTTCACACGCAATGCAACAGTTATACAAACGATGTCAAAAGTGTATCGCGACCATGGGGACTTGCTTCGAAGGGCAGTAAAGTACCATCTCTGAACACCTGCCCTGTTTGTTTTTCAGAGTCATTCACTGAACTTTCTGGTCTCATCTTGTATTTTCTTTATAGAAAAAAAAATGTCCTAGAAGTTTACATTACATTATTAGGTATTGTAATGGGGAATATGCTATAACTTGGCACTTCTATATAACTAATGACTGTTGCAAATATAAATTACAGTCGAACCCACATATAACGAACTTGGTTAAAACGAAAAAATTATTATATTGAAGTTAATTGAAATCGCCAACCATCACGTTCATTGAAAGTTATAAGAAAATCTCATGTACGCCTATAAAGAAACTTGGGGTATTACACAAGTTTTGTTTGGATATAGCGAAACTTTGAAAAATAAGCAAGTTGCAATTTTTTCATGTCAACATTTGGCACTGGGTTAGTTCACTTGGTAGCAGGAGAGGGTTGAGAAAAAAAAAGCAGTTGTTGTGAGAATACTGCTATTGCCTAGCAACATGTGTGATGTATCTTCTACACCTGTCTGCAACTCGTAAGTATCAGCATTTTTTGAAAGGATAGCAAAAAGAAAGAAAATGTTTAGATCTCAACACCAAAATCAGATCACATAGAAAGTAGAAGCTTGGAAGGAGAATAAGGGAGGTATTGTTTTTTGGTTATTAAAAAAAAACATTGAAAAGCACACAATTGAGTGATTTTTCTTTGTCAGATATAAAGAAATCTGCTTTACATAAAAAAAATAAATTTGCTATACCCACTATACGTTTATAAAGAAATACGATTATAACAAACAAACTTGTGGACATTTAAAGATTCGTTTAAGTGGGTTCGAGTGTCGTTTCAAATATAAAAAGTGGCTGAATCCAACATTGATATTGCCTTGCCATGTGATGGTGTGAACAAAATCAATTTTTAAAATTAAAATTCTCAAAAACCAATTTGAATTTTTGAACTTTTAATACATTCTTTTTTATGTTTATAAATTCATCACAAAAAAATACACATGAAATTTTAAGTATATCAAATGTTATATTTATTAATATAAACTTAATATAATAACTTAAAAAGTTTTAACAAAAACCATCCTGATTAAAAAGAATCATTAGCTCCAAAGTCTGATAAATTCTATTCTTTTTAAATTAACTTTAATCCTTGACAACTTAAGACTCAAACAAGTGAACGAAAGTGGTTGAGGCAAGCATCCAGGAAGAGCACACATCCATCAGCGTAAACTTTAAATGCCTGATGATGTATTTATATATATTCGAGCCCTATTTTTAAAACTACTTTATTCAATCTGGATTCGTCAAGAGAAAATAAGAAAAAAAAAAAAAAAAGGTAATTCAACTTTAAAGTTAATGGCAGGTTGATAAACTTTGAATTACGTTTATTGTGGTTATTTTTCTAAAATATCTTTACTTTATTTAGAAAAAGGGATGAGGAATGCCAGAAAAAAAAATTAAATTTATATTATTATTTATTCATTTTTTTTTTTCCAAAAATTTAATAGGAGAATTGGAGTTCATGGCTTTTTAAAGAAGAAGAAAAAATTCAATGTTAGCTCAAAAGTAAATGAATTTGATGGTCATTTCAATTGAATGTTGTTGAATGGTTTAAAGCGGATCAACACACTTTTCTTATTCTTGTTCTTTAAGTTTTTACGATCGTTTAAAGATTGAGTATTAATTAAAATTCAAGATAAATACATCTTTTCCCAAGCAGATTCACAGGAGAGATAAAGATGAAATGTCTAAATATAGTAACAGGAGGAGGACCTGCCACATCCAATATACAACACTTGTAAAACACTCCACAGGGGAAATATACTTGTACAGGGAATTTTAATTTTTAATTTGTAAACAGGTTTGAGAACAAACGAATTCGTGAAGGGAAATGCCTTAAAAACTAAGATCGACTAATTAAAAATAGAAATGCATTAACTAATCCAAAACGAGTTTCTTCGGAGCATAAACATCACTTGGGGAGGGGGTTTGGCAAATTGATATACTTACTTTCAAATATTATACAAAAATCTCCAAAAGGGATTTGGAAGGAAATATTAAACACACACGATTTCAATGTGTTTTTCAACGCCTCGTAGTGGTTTATCCTTAAAATAATTTATGCAAGGACAGAAGAAACACAAGTATGGCAGTGGAAATCCTTCATTCAACCACTACTACTTCATGTACAAGAAAAATAAAAATGAGAGTATTGACAGTTTCATTGAGGTGGGAATGGGGTTTTATGCTCGGTCCTGACATCTATTGACAACATATGTCTGTCTCCTTTCCCCATTGTATTTCTCGTTACACGCTTTTGCCATCTATTGACAGCGTTGGTCGAAATACAGAGTTGCTGTGCCTTTATAACCCT